>VYZX01004967.1:130870-241995 GCA_013401335.1 Brachypteracias leptosomus | reverse complement strand
CTCCAGCCCCTCAATGTCCTTCTTGGAGTGAGGGGCCCAGAACTGACCCCAGGATTTGAGGTGCAGCCTCCCCAGTGCAAAGCACAGGGGGACAATCACTCCTTTACTTGCAGTTGGACTTCCAAATAAGACTAAAAAATAACTTACTTTACTCTGAAATAATATTTCTGGTCCTTTGGAAAGGTTTAGCAGTCTGTGTAGTTATGTGGGAACCACTTAAGAGCTGTTGTTTATCAGGTTTTTTTCAGCATATTAAGTAGAATTCATGCAACATCTCTGAAAATTAAAAAAAAAACAGGGAACATAAACTAGTGACCAGGAATAAAACTTTTATTCCTATTACATTATGATTTTTTTTTCTACTATTAAGTATGTTTCCCTGCCTTTTTTGGGCGTGATAATTTCAATTTGAAGGCAACATTATTCTCACATTCTCCTCTTAGAGTATGAAATTTATATNTTACAGAAATACCTGTTCAAGCTGAGGATTATTCAAATGAAGATTTAAAGGGTAAGTTCATCTTGTTGTTTTCCCCATAAAACCAAAGCTGTAGCCACCTGGAATGTTTGTAAACCAATTACTTCATGGAGAGGGTTGATGGGGTGTCATTGTTGCCCTTTAAAGATGCTGCCTGGTTTTGAAACTGTTTTTGTCTTGGGTAAATGCTAGTAACAGTAACTGGGTTATTCCAAATAAATCTGAGTAGCTTTAATTTACAACTTAATGATTTCAGACAGAGCTGGGTGCTTTTAGGTAAAGAAATAGAAAAATCTGAGGTCTCAGTGGCTGATGATGGATGGTGATTGTGTCCCCTCTCTGTACCACTCAGCTCTCTTGGAGTCTGACTGTGACACGTTCTTTGGGCACTGATCTGCAAACAGGACTGTTTTTCTCAGACATCACATTTTTCTTGTCATTTTTTTTGTGTGATTTTAAAAACAAGAGTGATTTTAAGAACATAAGCACTGTTCCATCTGTTGCCTGAGATCGTAGAGTTTACCAAACCCCATTTTTAGAGTAGCTCAGTGGCTTCTAAATTGGAAACCAGCAGATTGCTACATTTCATCTGCTTTTTGGAGTTAATTATTGAAAGTTGCTGGTTCATTCTTGGTAATGAAGTGGTTGGGTTGTATCTCTAGGCAGTAAATTAGAGATACTGCAATCCAGGAGCCCTGACAGCTCTATTCTTGTGGTGTTCTGATTTGCCTGAGCTCCATTCTGGTTTTGTTCATCTCTGCAATATGGAGAAGCTCTTACATGGTGTAGTACCCAGGTAGTTCTGTGGGGTTTTGTTTTTCTTTGTGGGAAAGGAGACTGGAACTTGGTTCTTTGCATGCCAAAAGTAGCCAGAGAAGTGAAAAACCATAGGAGGCCTTTGGTTGCCCAGCACAGATTGGAGATGTGGTTTAATTCATGTTTTAATTTCCGTGTTTGAACCTCAACTGAGGTGACTTGAGATGCTGGTATCAATATGTAACTGTGGTGTCTGTGAGGTTTTCCAGCCTGTTTTCAACACACCATGTGGCTGGTATGCTAATGTTTGAAGCTGTAGGTGTTCATTAAGGGATGCCTTATCTACAAATGGTTTGTTTCATAAGGAATATGAATTTTTTTTAACTAAGCTTATAATCAGTGTGTAGGAAAAGCTGTAGTTGCCTTTGAGAGCAGAGGCAAGAAATTCAACAAAGGTAGTGTGCAGTTGTTTTGTAGAAGAACAAAAGATGTTTTCTCTCAGAAAATGTTGCTGCTTGAAGTTAAAATAACAAGAAGGGGCTTACAGGACTGTTGTAAAATCTCAATAGGGCACCACTAACCCATGTCCCTCAGCACCACATCTCCACGGCTTGGAAAGCCCTCCAGGGATGGGGACTCCACCACTGCACTGGGCAGCCTGGGCCAGCCCTTCACAACCCTTTCAGGGAAGAAATTTTTCCTCGTGTCTGATCTAAACCTCCCCTGGTGCAACTTGAGGCTTTCTCCTCTTGTCCTGTCACTTGTTCCTTGGGAGCAGAAACCAACCCCACCTGACTCCAACCTCCTTGTAGGGAGTTGTCGAGAGCGAGAAGGTCTCTCCTGAGCCTCCTTTTCTCCAGGCTGAACAGCCCCAGGTCCCTCAGCTGCTCCTCACCACACTCCTGCTCTAGACCCTTCCCCAGCTTCGTTGCCCTTCTCTGGCCACACTCCAGCCCCTCAATGTCCTTCTTGGAGTGAGGGGCCCAGAACTGACCCCAGGATTTGAGGTGCAGCCTCCCCAGTGCAAAGCACAGGGGGACAATCACTCCTTTACTTGCAGTTGGACTTCCAAATAAGACTAAAAAATAACTTACTTTACTCTGAAATAATATTTCTGGTCCTTTGGAAAGGTTTAGCAGTCTGTGTAGTTATGTGGGAACCACTTAAGAGCTGTTGTTTATCAGGTTTTTTTCAGCATATTAAGTAGAATTCATGCAACATCTCTGAAAATTAAAAAAAAAACAGGGAACATAAACTAGTGACCAGGAATAAAACTTTTATTCCTATTACATTATGATTTTTTTTTTCTACTATTAAGTATGTTTCCCTGCCTTTTTTGGGCGTGATAATTTCAATTTGAAGGCAACATTATTCTCACATTCTCCTCTTAGAGTATGAAATTTATATTTACTAGGGATTTTTTATTTTAATTATTTGTGATGGAAGATTCAGTATGTAGGTTTTTTGTTGTCATTTCTTCTTTGTTCATGTGATTTCATTAGGTATTCCAAGCTAGTACTCCCTGTAATTTCAGGAATAATAAAGTTCATTGTACTAGAGACGGTCAGGAGGTCTCTTCTGAATGAAGAACACCTTATACATGTCTGCACTCTTTACATGTATGAAAGATGTATCTATATCTTAAACATAACTTCAGGTGGTGGAAAAGATAATGAAAAATGTCTATAAAGTACTTATTCTTCTGTAGTATTTATTCATACGCCTTCATCTGAAGTGCAGTGGCACCATTTTGTATCAGGTTGGGATCAATCTGATTTTTATCTGAAGCACAGGAGCCAATTTGTTTGGGAAAGCAAACAGGAGATAGTGAGGAACAGGAGATGTGAGGAACGTTCTCAGATTGCTGGTGAAAAGCTTGGGTGTAGGATTTGAATATACTGCAAGTCTAAATGGGTTTGGTGACTTCAGGGCTTATCTCAACAAAATACTGCTAAGCAACTGCATCTTCAGGTATCTATAGGTACCAATTCTCAAATTATTACCAATATTCCTTTGGCTATTTTAGCTGCAGTTATAATCTGTGCTTTTGTAAACTAATGCACTTGAGTGGTGTGATAGCCAGCTTGAAATATTACTGATTTAGGATTTATGGCTAATTTTGTTGTGGTAGTTGTGATAGTGTTGCTTGTTGGAGACACTTTTGAAAGGAGACATATCACTATTTGGAGGATATTTTGTGTCTTTGGGTTTTAATTCCTCTTGTATATGTTCAGATTTAAAATATCTAAGCGTTTTTCCCCCTCCTCCCCTCTCATCTTGTACCCTTGACATTTTTATAACCCTCCATTTATTTGACCAACTGCTGCAATCCCTTCTCTGTAGAGAAGTTTCCACTTCACAACTTTGACCCTTCCTCATTCCCTGGCTCCTCTTTTCCAATTGTGAGTTGTCCCTGGCTTTTTAAAAAGAAGCAAAATTTAAAAGAATTGGTTTGAATGTATTTGTGACATGGCCTGGATTTCCTTTACAAGGTAAATGAAGTGCCATAAGATGAGAAAAAAATTTGCTGCTTAGATAAACTTTGAAATATTTCCATTTTCCACCTTATACAGCAACTTTGTGTGTATTAATTAGGATAGCTCCTAGAAATGAGAGATTTCTCCCTTTAACTAGATACAAAGTTGCATTTTTTAGCATTTAGTATCTTTTTTTTTTCTTTCTTGTTTTAGAATAAATTGTGTTTTGGTTGGTCCTTTAATAGAGATTTCCCCTTATTTTTTCAGATACTTAAAGCTTCAAAAGAAAAGTCCCTACATCAGGAGGACCAGCCCTAACCATACGCTACAAAAGGGGAGCAGATGGTTGAAATAGATCTTATGATGTCATTACCAAGCAGTTCAGGGTTTGGGGAGCAAACACTAAGATATTGTCAATGGGTTGTAGCCAACTGTCATTTTAGTAAGCTTTTTTTTTAACACTTGGATGTTTAATTTACATTCTTGTCTGATTTTTATTTTTTTCTTGGTCAAGTTTAGTGAATTCCTTTTTTCTTCTGTGTTTGTGAGAAGTTGCAACTTTGAGCTGCGTTTTGTATGTGCTGTTCAAGCAATTGTTAATATTCTATTTATACTGTAGCAGCAAGTACTTTTTTTTTTTTTCAGATTTTAATATATATCTTTTGTTGTGGATTCATGCAGTATGTACAGAGCAGTTTGGTCAAGTGGAACCTATAATATTACGAATTTTGAGGTGGTTTCTAGCTGCATTTTCCTGAAAACACTAATCAGGCACACACTATGCTGTGAAGTTGGACTTGTTTTTGCACTGATGTTATGTCAACAGTTACACTACATGAATTTCAGGTGATTTTTAGAATACTCAAACAAATGTGTATGTTGAATTCATACTAGTAAAAGAGCAGTTTACTAAATTAATTTTTTTTCCCTGAAACTTTATAAATAGAATTAGAACTTTTTTTTATTTATGCACATTTCATTTTTAAAGCAAAAATGTTTAGAAAATATGTAATAGCCTGGCAGGAAGTCAATGTAGATTGTAATAAAACTGAGTTGCCAGAATCAAGTTGAGTTCAGGAAAATTCTTCTGGTTTGCCTACTAATATAATGATCTCAAAGCTGGCCTCTAATTTCAGTGAGTCAAATTTCCCTAAATAGTTAACTTGCCAATTTTCTTTTGAAAACAAAAACTTTGGAAATTCAACCTTAAGATCAACAGGATATCAACATTTTAAGACCTACAATCCTAAATGCTCTTGTAACTGGTACGGCTGGAGTGGGGACTTGGAGCGATTTGAAATTTGAATCTAACAGGTGTATTTTTAACCTGTTCTGTGCTGCTGTTCCACAATTACAAAGAGATATTTTATTCTTGGGTGTTCTGCACATGTTCCTTTTTGGCTCAGGAATCATTGCTGTGATTTAGAAGATGGCCAAGCCTGATACAGGAGCTTAGAATGGAAGAAAATCAGCTGAATTTTAAGCAGAAAAATGAATTTGGTGACTCTTGTAGAGGTTGCTTTTTGGTTGACAGGGAGATTTAAAATTTCTCTAACACTCTTTTGGAGTCAGGTTTTTAATTGCTGTTATTTCTAGTGAAAGGGGCATCATAGATGTTTGCCTTTTTTTTCCTGGGATTCCAGTAAGGCCCCCACAGAAGTGGAGGGGGGGTCAGAACAACCACCACAGATGCCCCCAAGTGATTTCTTTTAGACTTTTCAGAAAAGCAATAATACTCTTAGACTGTGATGTGCTTTGGGGTGGGATGTTCTAAGGAAATTACCTGTGATTGTGAATTGCAGAGCAATAATTTTTACAAAGCCATATTTTGTCAGGAAGCTTGGGAATAATGTTAGAGTGGTGAATGGAGGACTTCTTATACAACAGTGGCAGCCTGTCTGTAGAATTCTAGGACTGTGAGAGTATATCATGCTGTGATCAGATTTTTACGTATTTTGTAACTGGGTATGTGATTTTTACGTGCTTCATGTTTACAAAAATATGCCAAGTTGAGCAAGGTCAAGCAGACTATTAAAAAAAAATATGTATATTTAATCTGTTTTAATGTTTGGCTGCAATAAAGCACAGAAGAATCTCTTGGTCTTTCTAGTGTCATTATTTTTTTCCAAAATGTGGTAGATATTTATCCCCATGGTTAATATTTGCCTCAGTCACTTCTTCTCCTCTTTCTTTCTTTCTTTCTTTCTTTCTTTCTTTCTTTCTTTCTTNCTCCTCCTTTCTTTCTTCCTTCCTCCTCCTTTCTTTCTTCCTTCCTCCTCCTTTCTTTCTTTCTTCCTTCCTCCTCCTTTCTTTCTTTCTTCCTTTCTTTCTTTCTTCCTCCTCTTTCTCCTATTTATTCTATTTATTTTTATTATTCAAAGTAATACTTTTGAACGTTCAAAAATATATTTGAAAGTATTATTTACAAGGCAGAAGAATTATAGCAAGTAGAGGTAATTTTGATTTCTGGGTGATATTATGGGAAGGAAATGGGGGTTACTCTGAGGTCTGTGTCTTCAATTTTCAAACATCTTCATATTTTTATGATGAAATGTTGCCAAATAGAGTTGTAGTTTAAGAAAAAAACAAAAGATTTTATCTTGCTTTATATTTTTATATTGCTACATGGCTTCTTGCTGTATCTCAGTGCTTCTATGGAATCTTGGATTTTTTAGTGTTTATCAGTATTTTAACAACTTCTGAACAACACTTTCATTAATAGACTGTTCTAGGAATAATATTCCTTCTCCAGGTTACCCCAAAGCATGTAACTGACTATAGATCTTTTTGTTATTCCACTTTAATTGACAATCTGGATTTTTATGATGTTGTTGAGGAGGTGAATGGCTTTCAGTGTGACCATATTTATTTAATTTACCTTATTATAATGAAGTCAATACTCATTGTGAATACAAAACCCACAGTCTTCGTGTCATCAGCTTGTAGTAAAGGGTGAAATTAGGATGTGAAATAATTTGATTTCATGTGTGTGCATAACCCAGTTTCTCCCATGGAAAAAACCCCCCATTTTTCAGCATTTTTACATGGTATATTTTATTCACAATTTAATGTTTCTGAATAGTTGGTTTAAAAACCTGGGAAGGTTGAGTATTCTGATGAGATTCATTGATTTTGGTACAGTACATTGCCCATCTCTTGCTAAAGACCCTCTTGTGCTTAGTTAACATTTACCTTTGCATTCAGATGTTACAAAACCTGGATTAAATTATTTTATAAGTTAAAGTAAAAAGCTTCCAAGTGCCCAAGTCTCTTCTGCAAATAAGACCTAAGTTCCTGTTTAATTTTTATGGATTTCACATTTTAATCAAATATTTCATATTAACCCAGTGTTCCCAAAAATTTAATTAGTGAAGCAGGTCTTTTCCTTTAAATATAGCTTTTATCAGAGGTGTGTATCACCGAAATCTATCAAATATATAAAGGGGAAACTTTATGAAGTATTTTATAACAGAAGCAATATGTAATATTTGAAGCATCTACAGAAAAAGACCTTTTATGTGACTGTATTGTTCAGACTAATTGTAGAATGGTTTGGGTTGGAAGGGACCTCAAAGATCATTTAATTCCAACCCCCCTGCCATGGACAGGGACACTTCCCACTAGACCAGGTTGTTCAAGGCTCCTGTGGTTACATAAAGACCACAAATGTCACCAAGAAAAGCCCTGTTGGCCCAGTGACTTTTTGAGTAGAAGCTGTAATTTTCTTGTGTCTCTTTCTTATCATAAACTGTTAACATACATTTTTCAATGAAGTTATATTTTTAATATTCCAGGGAAAAGCAAAGAAGACTCTGAACAAGACAAAACAGAAAAAGGTAAGTGTGAAAGTAACATTCTCTTAAGTCCTGCAAGGCCCCAAGAAGGTCTCCCTGGAGTCTCCATCACATACAAGCTGTGGGCAGAATCACCAATGTTGTACTTCACAGACCTGTAGTTCTCAAAGTCCAAAGCTACTGCATGAACTAAATGCATAGGACGTTCCAATATTAATGTGTATTTTTGTACAGAAAGTCAATGAAGACGTTTCTTTCTGGTCTTGTCAAAGGGTTGCTTGATTCTAGCCTTTGAATGATGAAAGGGAGAAGGGGAATGATGGAAATAGCTCCAAAAATGAAATTATCATTCTGCAATTGTTTCTTATGACCAACATCTAACCAACCAACAGTAATTTCAGATGGAAAACCCTGTAGAATACTTTTTACTGCAAGGGAAATTGTTCGGGGATAACTGCAGCTGAAGATTTATTATAGTCATTAGATTCCACAGCTTTATTAGTCCCTAAAATGCCTCTGTTTTTATTGTCTGATTGCTTCCCCAGATAAGTTGATTATAGAGGTTTTACCTGTTCTACCAGCACAGCTTAGAAAGATCTTTTAATTATTGTGGTGCTACTGGCTTTAAATTGTCAAGATGCAGTTACTTGGTTTTATACCTTGCAAGTTATCATTTGGAGAAGCCCATAAAGCAGGTGGGTCACTGGCACTATCTGTCTCACCTAATGAGCTTCCCCAACACCAGGACAATGACAGGAGATTTCCATCATCATCAAATCCTCATTCAGGCACCCACTGAGAGGCAGCACAATTTCAGAACCTAATTTGGGTAATGAGATGGGCCTCGTGTGGGGAGGGAGGACAATTACTTGAGTGAGTTTGGGATTCCAGGTAGAAGGAGTTGGTCTGCTAAGATGTATGTGGCTGAAACTTTGGAACTTGGACCAGGAAGGTTGGAGTATTTGAGGCAGGGGATGGGGGGGAGTTAGTGAAACAGAAGGTCACAAAATTTGCTGGGAAACTAGAACAGATGATGATTGTTGGTATCCATCTATTGTATTTAAAGGTGTCCATCCACAAGTTGTCAAGAGCTTTATTTGTATCACAGCAGGGATAGGATGGTGCTGAGAAAACCAAGCCTTTGGCTCCTCTGGAAGTGGCTTCCTTAGATTACAGTCTAATCTTAGTCTATCTTAGATTAAGATGAAGAACTGGCAGGAGGAGCCTTGCTCCTGCTATGACACTGTCACACGAGGAGGTTTTTATTTCAGATTAGGTTTAGAAGGTTGGATATTAGGAAAAATTTCTTCACTGAAAGGGTTGTCAAGCCCTGGAACCAGCTTGACTAAGGTCCCCATGGGTTTTTTTGACAGTGGAAACTGTTCTCCAAGGGAATCTTCAGCAATCCTAGATAGAAAGCTTGTCCTTACCTCCAAGGCCATTATTGAAAATCCTCAGTATTGCTCTTGCAAGACCATAGTATGATATTTAAAAGAATTATTACCATTTTAATGCTCAACCAGATTCAGACTACAAATCACCTCAGCAGTTGTGTGATCGTGCATCACTTCAGCTACGTGGTGATCTCTAAAGTCACAGGAGAAAAATTGCAAGGTTTTTTTTTCCTCTGAAAACACCCAAGTTAAATTCTTTGTAATGTTGAATTTAATATATTGGGTCCCATCTGCTAAAAGATTATTACACTAGGCAAAGGCAATGGGTAATTTATTACAATGCCCCTGCAGGGAGATAGCAGGAGATCTGGTTAATATAGAGGAATGCTTGATGGTTAGGCTGAAAGCTCCCTGATGGATCCTTGAACGTGGGGCTGGAATGGGAGCTGAAAACTATGGCTCATTATATAATGTTTACTGTGTTATATCGGTGCCGAGCAGCTGAATAATATTTATGTTAACAGCTCCTTGCCAGCTTTTCATATTGATCTCCTGCTGGTCTAGGGCTGACAGAGAATTGTGCTGAAATGGGAAGAAAATGCTTTTTTTTTTTTTTAAATGGAGGGTGGCAAAAAGGTCACAGAGTCACAGAATCGTTCTGGCTGGAAGAGACCTTAAAGATCATAGAGTCCAACCTTTAACCCAGCACTGCCAGGGCACCACTAACCCACGTCCCTCAGCACCACATCTCCACGGCTTGGAAGCCTCTCCAGAGATGGGGACTCCACCACTGCCCTGAGCAGCCTCTTCCAAAGCCTCACAAACCTTTGTAGGAATAAATTGTTCCTAATATCCAACCTGGTGCAACTTGAGGCTGTTTCCTCTTGTCCTATCTAATGTTTCTCCATATTCTTCCAACACATCACCAAGGTCAGATAGGATGGAAAGATGCCCTGTCTTTATGCCACAGACTTGTAAGTACACATACCAGTCACAGCAATCCCTCTTTAAACTTCTACAAAGAAGATAATTTTACTTCTTTTCATGCTATTAGTGACTTACTGTCCATAGAGAGGAAAAAAACAGTAGTGCATATTCGAGTAAAAATATCTGCTGCTAGTTACAGATACATATAACAAGTAGTAACTTGTATCACCCGATATATATTTCTTTTACTTGCATCAGGAAAGGTGAATTTTCTTCCTAATGAAGTGCAAAAGCCAAGTTCAAGTATAGTGAATGTGGAGAAAAGCTGTCACCTGTAACCTTCAGCAGCATATTTGAATTTTCTTAACATCTAGGGTACTTAATGCAACCAAACAGACATTGAGTTGAGCTGCTATGAAGCAAATAGCTCTTTAAATTGACACAATTTACTTCCATTTGCCTCAAACACAGTTTACTTTACACAGTTTACTTCAAGACTGGTTTGTTACGTGCTGCTTGGAAACAAAGCTGTGGAAACTTCCCAAGTTCCTCCTCCCCTGAGGAACTATCATTTCTATCAGCTCTTAATTGCTTTAGATAAAGAAGTAGAAACACATATAGGCACAATTTTAGGAGCTTCTGACTTGTCCTTGTGATGATATTTATTATAATATGATATAAATGTGGAAAAATAGCAGTTTTCTTTGTTCTTCCATGTTGATTGAACCATTTGGAAAAAAAAAAAATCTGACTAGATGAACTGAAAAATGCTCAAAAACTCAAGTGTAAAGTTATTCAGTTTGATGGGTTTTTCATACAGGAGTTTGGGGTTGTAATAAGAAATCAAGTACTCCAAGCAATTGCTGTGAAATACATAAGGAGTAATGAATTGTGTGGTTTTTAAATCTCTTGCAGCTAAGAAGAAGAAGAAGCCAAAGCTCTTAAACAAGTTTGATAAGACCATCAAAGCTGAACTAGATGCTGCAGAGAAACTACGTAAAAAAGTAAGTTTAGAAGGTTTCACTCAGGACAAAAATGAATAGAATAAAAATTAACTTAGAAAAAGGGAGATTTGCTTTTAGATTATGTTCACTTTTAAAAATTAAATATTCAGTGCATGTTTGTCCTTCAAGCTTCATTTCTGCTGGATAGTTTGCCTTAAATTTTAAGTCATAACCTTATGTCTGTTCATGTGTGTTTGCTCACCTTTAAGCTTGAAAATATGCACTTTAACTGTTGAATTCCTGTCATCAAAATCTGCTTAAATTAATTTCATGAAAAGATTACAGGATTCTGTCCTATCACTGTGTTGTCTGAGAACTGAACTCAACTATTGCCACAGAATTTAAGTATAAGCGTGTTATATATGTGTATATAACATATAAATATATAATAGATTATAATATTTATATGTATTACATATATATATATATTTATAAATACATGTTATATACTTAAATATCTATAAGCATGTCCCAGTAAGCGTCCATAAGCTTTGTGATCAAATCTTTGTAGTGGGTTTTGTTTCTGCTGGGACTTTCCAAGTGTCTTGTGAGTGTCTCTGCTCCCATAGAGCTGCTTAAATCACAAAGCAGATGCTCCTGCTTCTCACCAGTGGCAGCAAGACCTTAACATCAATCAGTCTATTTTAGTAGTTCTGAATTTAATAACTTGACTGTGAAAAGCAAACAAGCAAGCTCAACAATAATCAAAATCTCTTAAGTCCTGTCCTCTGATAACTTCCCATTTTCTTCTTTTGAGTGCCTGAGGAAACAAGACCTTTGCAGAGATGTCCCTTTTCCAGATGTGAGATTTAATAGTGAAGCAAGGTTGTGTGACTGTTGGAAATGAGAGGCTTCAAGGCTTTTGGGTGTAAATCTTGTGAAAACTTTGATATGCCTCAATATTAGCACGTGGAGAACAACTGTGGGGTTTTGTACCCTGGATTTGAGCTGGCTGAGCAATGAGATGCACTATTTTCAGTACAACACAACAAAACCCATTTGAATCACTGCAGGTGTAGTATTATTCTTGATTTTTCAGAAGATTGACTGTGCAGGTTGAGTTTCACGTTGCCATCCATGCAGCCTCAGTGTTCTTGTAGGGCTAAGATGGGGCTGAAGGGCTGCTACAGAGAGAGCACTAACCTTGGGTTGCTGCTGCTGTTCTTCACTGGGAGCCTTGTTTACATCTTAAAATACAGAAATAAAAAACAATCAACATGTAGTTGACATCTTCAACTGGAGCAGGTTGCTCAGAGCCCTATCCAACCTCACCTGGAATCCAGGGTTTCCAGGGATCACAAAAACACCATAGTTACATTTGGAGTTTGCATGTGATAGAGAAGAGATGCAGAGCATGTGTGAGGTGTCCTGAGGGACATCATTATGCAAAACATCTGGAGGAAACAACCATACATTGTGGATCATTGGATCATAGAATGTTTCAGGCTGATGAGTCTACAGCATTTCCTTTAGAAGAACCATAGTTAGGATGCTGCTCATCCTATGAGATATGCAGAGAAGAAATGTCCACGCATGTCTAGAACTTCCTTTCTCTTCTCTCTTACATTCAGTTTGGATTTGATACTTGGACTTGATGATCTTGGAGGTCTTTTCCAACCTTGATGGTTCTATGATTTTGTTATTAGCAATAGAACCTTCACAGATTTATATGGACAGGTTATTGTCCATATAAAACAATATGGACAATGTCTCCATGGTTTTTTTTCCAGCCAACAAAGAGAAAGTGAGTGAACCCCAAAGCTTTTCATTTTAACCATGGACTTGATTCAGTCTCCATTATTTTGTTTGATTTTTTTTGTTGGGGAAGCTAATGTGTTGTTAGGTCATGCATCCTTCAGTGTTTTTATTAGATAGAGTTGCTGATAAATATCTCTACTTTCCAGGGAAAAGTTGAAGAAGCCCTAAGGGCCTTTGAAGCCTTAGTGACTCAGTATCCACAGAGCCCTCGAGCAAGATATGGGAAAGCACAGGTACTAAAAAAAGCCATAAATGTTAAAAAAGATTAAATAAACCTTTTTTAACAATAGATTTCTAAACCCCTGTCAGACTTTATCTATAGCTTTATGGATGTTTCCTAGGGAAATAAAGAATTATGTGAGCTGTTGTATCTGTTTCAGCCCTCTATCCTTCCCCAATTATTTTTGGAGCTTTCCTCTAATGTTATTCTAGTGGGAATTGTTGTAAATAACACAAAAATAAGATGTAGATCTCATGAAAACTGTCAGATGGATGGTAAGAGGTAAATCCCAGCTCATGTCCCAGTGCAGAACTTGGCTGTTTGTTGCAGCTGGTAAATCTACACCTCAATATTACAGTGTAAATAAATTTGTAAATATATTTGTTGGTGTGTTTTGAGCTGTGTGTTGTTGCCAGTGTGAGGCTTAGTATAGAAATAATCCGTAGGCAGCAATTTATATTTCTTCCATATTATTAAACCAGATTTATTTTCAAAAGCAGATGACTTCTACAAATATTAACCAAAAATCTGTGTTAATATGTATTTTAAGTGGAAATTTTCTTGTACTTCTGCTTTCAGACAGTTTGTAATAAACAAGAATTATCAGTAATTCTCATCTACGTTACGGTAAAGCACAACCAAACAGTTTTCCCTTGTTATTTCAAAATTAATGAGATTATGGAGAATTCTTAATTTATTCTCATACTCTAACAATTGCATAGTTGGCCTTTGAAGAAAATGAAGTTATTTTCAAGGTGCATGGCTTATTATGTGTTCTAATAATGAGTTTGTGATTCTCTCTAGTCTGAAGATGACTTAGCTGAGAAAATGAGAAGTAATGAGATGCTGCAAAAAGCCATCAACACCTATGATGAGGTGGTTAGTCTGCCAAATGTCCCTTCAGATCTGGTAAAGCTGAGCTTGAAACGGGAAGCAGACAGGCAGCAGTTTCTTGGTAAGATCTGAGGGTGGTGTAAAAATAGTGTAAGTTGCATGAGCAAGACTTTTAAAGGATCCCCAAAGACTTAAAAGTGCCAATTCCATTCAGTTTTCATCAGGACTTGTGTTCATAATCTCTTAAATGCTTCTGAAAAATCTATTTTTGTAAATGTCTAAATTTTTTCTAGGGAACTAGTATATATAATTGTGTATATAATTGTGTGTATAATAGTTCTCTAGTCATAATCACTATATACAACAGTGCAGCAGGTGCTGTGAGAAGCTCTGATGAGAGGTGCTCAAAAATCTTTGTTGACAAAGAAAGATGGCAATGTTCTTCTTTTTCTGCTGAAGCTGAGGGAAATCATGAGGAAATTAATGGCATGCACAGAGCAAACATCCCCAGAATAAACTTCCAGTAAACACAGAAGAATGGAATTGAACTCAGGGATAACATCTGAAAGTTTAGGTCTCAATTCTGTGGTGTGTGAGAAGTGCTGATTAAAATATGAGGCACAGGCAGCTTTGGTGATTAAAGGAGTTCTGCTCCATGGGCTGGACTTTAATATCAATTTATCTTGTTCCTCAGCAAGAGCTCATCTAGGAAGTCAAGGAATGTACTTGATTTCAAGCACGTCATAGTTAATTTCATAACAGAAATTAAGAGTAGAACTATTGCTCAACACTAGAAATGCATTTAATTACTTAACCCTGACCAAGTTTATTTTGATATCTTTACCAAATTGTCAAGTACTTTGATTTCTCTTTCATACATAACAAAACTTAAATAATCTTGTTACAGCTACACTATGAAGGGTTCTCCACTAGAGGCTACCACAACACTGCATGATGTGCGCTCACAGCCATGTCCTCAAATACTTATTCCTCGTGCAGCTCCACCCCCAGTGACAACCCAGCAGCTGAATCTATCTCCACACAAGTTGTTTTTTTCAAGTTCTGCTTTTTGTTTTTGGAAGTGGAACACTTGGCTCTGATTTGTCTTTTCTTAGATGTTTTCTAAGCATCTTACTAGTGTTCTCCTACTTGTAGTTGTAATTAAGTCTTTTTCAATCCAATCAGGTCGCATGAGGGGTTCCCTGGTTACTCTGCAGAAATTAGTTCAGCTGTTTCCCAGTGACACTTCATTCAAGAATGACCTTGGTGTTGGTTACCTCTTGATAGGAGATAACAGCAATGCCAAGAAAGTCTATGAAGAGGTGAGTTTCCACTCCAGCCAAGGGAAAAAATGATTTGCATTCCTGTGGGTTCATTCTAAGCATTGCTTGCTTTAAACCTTTTTAGCTGATAAATGTTTTGCAGAAAACTTCCAGCTTACTTGTTTTCCATTCAACTCATATTTTCTGTTCCAAATTTGTTATGTCTTAGCAGCTGCTCAAGTGTAATAGTTGCATTTTAATTTCAAAAGCCTTAAATGTGATCTTATCATAGAAGATAAGATCACATTTAAGGCTTTTGAAATTAAAATATGTGATATGTTCTTTCTTTTAGCTACAAAAAAGTTTAGATGTGTCTAAACACCAAGCAAGCAAGTTTTGTACTTTCAGCTGTAGGGTGATTTAACTGACACAAAATACACTTTTCTAGTATATATTTGCCAGAATTGATGCTGGACCACAGATGGAAAGCAATATCCAACTGGAGAGAATTTCACTTGTGCCTCTAATATTAAAACATTTCCTTTTGAACATTACACTTGGGGACATGGCAACATAAAGTCCAAATGAGTCTTGGTAGAATTCAGAGCTATTTTTATTATCAAAGAAAACATCATGTTAAAAGTAGTCCTAGTAGAATTTAGAGCTATTTTTGCTCTCAGAGATCTACAGATGATGATAAAACAGAGTGGCAGAGAACTCTTTAAGCCCAGTCACTCTGCTAATAGCACTTTTTCTGCCTGCTCTGCTGAGGTGTTTGAGCAGGGCTTGGTGCAGCATCACCCAGCCATGCCTAAGCCAGCTCTGATTGAGCTACCTCAGGTACCAAAAGCAGAATATCCCCATTACCACACTGCTCTGCCCTGGCTAATTAGCCATCGATAGCCCCAGAGGTTAATTTCTGTATTCGTGATTAATATTTAATGGGCAATGAGCAGTTTAGTAAAACTTCTTTCTAAACATGATTAATATTGCATGCAGCAACAGCAACAGAGTGAGACAATTTACATTAAATACTTGCAGTGTAATTTCTGCTGATTGTATCTCTTCGCTTCTCTTTAGGGGCCCTGAATATAGATCAGGCCTTAATGCAACTCGGCGGCGTGTAAATGAACCATAATACAGGAAATTCTGTCTTAATTAATCAGAGAGCTTTACCCTATGGTTAGAGGAACCCTAACAGAATTATGTGGCCAATAAATATTTCTGCCAGTCATTTATTTCACCCTGCAGGTACAGATTCTTGGATCAGAATAATTAAACACAGGATGGTGTAGTCCAAAGGCATAAGATGCATGAGGTGGTAGCATTTGCTTCTATTAGAGATCAAGCTCATCCTCATTATGACTTGCCAGGTTTGCTTCTTGATGATACTTGTCATATTCTCCATCACTGGATGTGTTCAAGGCCTGGTTGGATGGGTTTTGAGCAACCTGGTCTAGTTGGGACCTCTAGCAGGGAGATGTCCCTGCTCATGGCAGGGAGGTTGGATCTAGATGATCTTTAAGATCCCTTCCAACCCAAACCATTCTGTGATATTATGGACTTCAGACAGATTCTCTCATTGAGTATTACTTCATATTTTGTTTTCTGCAAAAAAGTGAAACACTGTGACTTCTAACTCATAACATTTTATACCCATGCTGTGCTGATCTTGCTTTTGCTTGTAGTTTTCATGTTATTGTTGGTGAAAGCAGAGAAATGGGCCCAGAGAACTTGTTATGGTTTTGCTTGTGATTAATTTGAGAAAATTAAGCTAGACAAAAGCTGGAAAAGGCAGAGGGAAATGGCTGTAATGTATGCAGGCATTTTAGCCACGGCATAAATTCAGTAGCTTCAAAAAATGGATTTAGGCAAGAGAAATTGCTCATCCATCCATTGGTTTGTATTTAGCAGCTGCACTAGATGTTCGGCAGGTATCAGCCTCTAATTGCACTACCTGCCAGGCTCTTGTGATGGTCCTCACAGACTGAGGATCTGTCCTGATCAGACCTTATTTTAAGGAGAGAGGAATTCTTAACAACATATTAACTTGACCATGGAATTGATGTTGTGTCGAGCTACAAATGATATTGAATATATACATCATGGAAATGTTAAGTCAGGTTATAACTCAGACATAAATTATATAAACTTAAGTAACGTTAAACTATTTCAGGTATATTTCTACACAAAGCTTCCTCTGGCTGTGCTGTAGCCCTGTGCAAAAGCTGCTGCTTTCCTTCAGATTAGTCCAACCTGGGGTATATTTAACTTAAATACTAATGAATGGTGTTAATTTTATGATGTGACATTATGTAACTCAAGAGAGGGTAGGGAAAGATGGATAACAAAGAAATAATGCAATTCAGAGATAGCAGCTGGAATAATTTTACTTCTGAGACTTTAAAGTTTGGCTTGTAATAGATTTTTCTGGACAAGCACAAAAGTGAACGGGGAAAAGCAAGTCCAGCTAAGCCAAGAATTTATCTGAGAGTCAACGATGAAAGAAAATGTTATTGCCTCACTAAAAAGTAGTATGTGCACAGGTTTGTTAATTTGCATAGATCCCACTATGAGTATTTAATTCATATGCTCTCCAACAGGTTCTAAGCCTGGCTCCTGATGATGGCTTTGCCAAAGTACATTATGGCTTCATCCTGAAGGCAGAAAACAAGATAGCAGAGAGCATACCGTATCTGAAGGTATTGTGCTGATCTCACCTGCAGGAAAAAAAGTAAAATTATAATGTATAACGTGTATACTAACCACAAATCAGTTTCAGCTATGTGTTGACATTATTGCTGTGTCACCACCTATGAATGGGAACAAGCTTGTACATTGAGACTTGTCAATTCTTAAAGGATTTATTAGTGGTTAACCCCAGGTAGGCAGCTGTGAGCCTCAAATTGGGTTGAGTTTGGCAAACTTAAGGTTCTGGAAAAATCCAGAGAGGGCTTGTGTGTACTTCTGAGTGTTTGGGAATAAATAGCACAAAATAAAACCTTAAACCAGCTTTCTAAAATGCTTGTGTAGATGTTTATACACTCACTCCAAGAAGGACATTGAGGGGCTGGAGCATGTCCAAAGAAGAGCAGAGAAGCTGGGGAAGGGTCTAGAGCAGGAGTGTGGTGAGGAGCAGCTGAGGGGCCTGGGGGTGTTCAGCCTGGAGAAAAGGAGGCTCAGGAGAGACCCTCTGGATCTCAACAACTCCCTGTAAGGAGGTTGGAGCCAGGTGGGGTCAGGCTCTTCTCCCAAGGAACAAGTGACAGGACAAGAGGAAACGGCCTCAAGTTGTACCAGGGGAGGTTTAGGTTGGACATGAGGAACAATTTCTTCCTGGCAAGGGTTGTCAGGAGCTGTGCCAGGCTGCCCAGAGCAGTGGTGGAGTCCCCATCCCTGGAGAGGAGATGGTGCTGAGGGACATGGTTTAGTGGTGCCCTGGCAGTGCTGGGTTAACAGTTGGACTCGATCTTAAAGGTCTCCCAACCAGAACAATTCTATGATAAAGGGTCAGGGGCAAATGTCCATCTCTGAATACACCCCTGTCTTGGAGGGTCTGATGGGATGGCATTTGGAAAACTGGTAACATTTCTCAGTGGCTTTTTACTGAAGTGTTAACAATCATTCAACCAAAGCTCCAGGTTACCACGGTGGTTATATTTTATAGCCTATTTCCTAGCCTGTCTCTTGCATAGAATTGGCAGCCTATTTGCAGCAATCAAACACACTCTTTTATAAGTCCTATTGAAGTTTCTCTTATAATTTTGTCTTTGAAGGAAGGACTGGAGTCTGGTGACCCTGGCACGGATGATGGACGCTTTTATTTTCACCTGGGTGATGCCTTGCAGAGGATGGGAGATGAAGAGGTACATGTTTAACTTGTTCTTGCTATAAAGTCTAAACCTCTAACAGGCTGCAGGATCCAGAAAAACTGCTAAGTAGGGTCTCAATATTGAAAACATGAGTTTAACCAGAGCTAAAAAAGATAATTGCACATATATCAGTGTATAGAAGTTTTCTCATAGCTCTGCTCTGATAGTGTTTTGTAAACCTCCCCTCTTTCCCCCAAAGTGACCTTGAGCACCAATGAGTATGATAAAATAAGACCATCAGAAAACTGAATGTGTGAGCTGAGTTTTGGTATTTATTTGATGATTAAAATAGCAAACAGATCAGAAAAGCAGAGATTTAAGCATGAAATCTGTTGCATGCCCAGCAAAAGCAAACATACGGCTGAAAATCAGAAGAGCTTCCAACTTATTAATTTAAAAAGCATGACAGAACTGCTTTTTAATCAGCCCTTTAATAGGCCTGAAATATTGATGCCTAAAACAGTGAAGAATGCTGTTCTTTTGAGTGTCTCAGCCCATTTGGAAGCAATTCCCCAGTATGAACTATAGAGAGGTAGACTCTAATGAAGCCTCCAGCTTCCCAGTTCATGGGATACCACACAGATGCAATTAATGTATATCATCCCCAGGATAATTGTGTGTTAATGTTTATGGAGTTAATAGTCGAATCTGCTGTAGAAGTTTTAATCAATGACAAATTAACTTCTTCGCATAGAGGAGACTTGAAAATTTATCAGTGGGAAGTCCACTGTTAAGCTAAATTTTCCTCATTGACCTTGCTGGACTTGCTGAACTCCAAGATTTAATCAAGGAAACAGATCAATATTTAAGGAACATGTGAAATTGGAGGTTTGTTGAAGATAGATATTCTTCTATTAGAGCTAAATTAGGAATTATGAATGTGATCTTGGTGACTGTTGGGGAAACAGAGTTGGCTATGCCCTTTCCAACTATAATTTGATAAAATTGACTTAAGATAAATTAGAACTGTGGGAGGTTTTATAGAACCAAGTGCTGTTTACACAAGATGTATAAACTGAGTGCATCTGAAACTCTTCCTTTCCTGGAAAAGAAGCTGTGCTGTTGTAGCTGTCCTGAATAGCCCAGTGGTCATTCATAACGGTTCCATTTCAGAGACTTAAACAAAGTAACATAAAAATTTAAGGATATACTCTCTATTACCTAAAGATAATACATAATTTATTTTTTTTTAATCTTTTTTTGGCCCATACACAATTTTACAAAGCTTCTTTAGGAAAAAAAGATGCAAGCTTCTATCTATGGTTTGCCCTTATCTGTTCATCCCCACTCCTTTTCTGTAGTTCAGATAAATACTGTAAGGCAAGGTTCTATTGCAGACTTTCCTCCATACTTCAGGAGTTATGAAGGTCAGAGAACATTTTAAAAAAGCTTGGAGAAAATTTACAGGCTCTGAAATATAATCTATGGCTACAACATGGAGACTTGGGTAAAACTTTGAAAATGAAACTGCCCAAAGTCGTTTCTTAACCTTGTATCTGAAATAAAAGATCTTTGAGATGGCAGCTGGAAGTTTTTATAAATAATACTTTACATGAAGAATCCCCAATAGGTTTTTGTAAGTCACACGCTGGTCCCACAGCTGATTTGTATCCAGAAAACTTGTAGGTTCCTGGCTTCAAGGTAAACATAAATAATAATCTGACAGGAGTTGTTCCTTTAGAGTTGTGTTGATTTAATTCTATGTTCTGCTTTCCATTGGACCCCATATGTAAAATGATTCCTCTTTAGCTTAAGAGTTTGTTTTGTTTCAACAAGTCTTTTGTTTTAGCCTTGATGTCACATATGGGCAGATTAATGGACAATTGCTCATGAGGTAGAATAGGAGAAATTGCTCTCTTGTTGACAGCTCCCATCTTTTAGGCATACAAGTGGTATGAGCTTGGCTACCAAAGAGGTCACTTTGCATCAGTTTGGCAGCGTTCCCTCTACAATGTCAAAGGTCTGAAAGCTCAGCCATGGTGGACAGCAAAGGAAACGGGTTATACAGAACTGGTGAAGGTAAGGCAGCTTGTTTCTGTATGCTTTCACTCATTTTTTAAATATCAGCTATAATCTAAGGTATTAAGCAGAAAAAGTGCTCATCTGTAAGGTCTGAATCACTGCCTGTTGGTACCAGACATCGATCTCAGACTGAGCACAAGATTTAACTACTCTGAAATGAGCTCATTTTCAGAACTGAGAATGGCTGAAATAATTAATAAATGCAAAGTTTGCATGGTAGACAACCCTAATGTCTCAACTGCAAAATAACAGCAAACTTTGGTAAAGTCTGGGACACCGATTGTGAATTTTGAGTTGGGACAGGCTGTGTCCATCATCCCTGGTGACTTCTTTGGAAGCTTTTAATTGCATAAGAGAAACAAGGGTAGGTTCCAGTGCTGGATTTAACAAAGGGTAACAGTGTAGGATTTAAGTTCTTTCAAGTTACCTTCTGCTACTTTTACAGTTCACTTTGAGTGACCAAATAAAAGGAAATCTCTTTTGAAAGGTTTGAAATATTCCCCTTTACTTGGAGGTCATCAGTGTTCCCCAGCAGAGACAGGGTAACTGCTTGTCAGTCCTCTCCTACTCTGCTTCAGTAGCAAAGTGAAATAAAGTCTTCACCATGATTTTATTTTATAGTCCAATGGATTAAAGTGGACGTGTGGTCAGTAGTTATGCCTCACAGAGGGGCAGTAACCTCTTAATCTCCTCCTGTTTCATTTATGACCGAGCATTGAAAAGGTTTGGCAGCACAGAGTAAAGATTCTTTTAATGTAATAGTCACACATAAAAATAAACCAGTATTAAGAAATCCCTGTTTAAATACAGTCATGTCTTTGCCAATAAAATCTACACTATTGCCAGATGTAAAGCAACTGTGAACTTCCATTGTTGGTAGGAAATATATTTTAATAGCCATATGGAGGTTTATGGGAATCAGCTGCTTGGAAACAAATATATATGCTCCCAGTGCTGGTCGCCACCTGATTCTTCACTCAGAATCAGGATGTTGCACCAAATATAATATAAATTTGTTGTTCTAAGCTCAGGCTTGAATCCCTGAGCATAAACATACTTAACTTTTCTCTGTAGATACTCACTCTGAGATTAAGAGTCCAAATTCTGAACTTAGTCATTATATTTTAATAGTATTTTGCATTCTTACTGTTCAAGGTCTGCCTGAGAATCTGTAAAATCAGGGAGATCAAAGCTGAACTGTTTGAACTCCCCACTTCATTTCTACATAGGAGTTACCTATTACTCAGTTTTCCAAAGATACTGTAAAAAACTCAAAACATTTCTGCTTATTTAGCTGTTGAATGATTTTAATGAAAACCCATCAGTGGGAGAGAATAAGGTGAATGCACCAGGAAAAACAAGTGCTCTTCCCCTTTGCTGATGGATAAGAGAAAACAATATTCTAGGAGAAGATAATCTATAAGAAGAGGTTACTGTAATAGCAGAAATACAATCCTAGTTTTCATAGGTTTTTAGCCTACCTAAGAATGTTCTAGTGGGAGGAAATTGCTGTATTATAGACAGCAAGTTCTAGCTGTGGCTTGTTTTTCTGAGCCTTCTATGATATATCAATGTACAACCTGTTTTGTGGGATCAGCTTGCCCTTTAATTGAAAAAAACTCAAGTGGAAAATGCAACTGTTTAAATTAAATGGGGGAGGCTAATAACCATATGGAGTTTTCAGGCTAAAAAAGGGCAATTTTGTCACCTAGTCTGATCTGCCTTATACAGGCTTTGGTGTTTTACTCAGCTGTACACATCATATCAAGAGGAGGTGTGGGAACACACCTATTTTCAGTGTGGAATTGATTGAAAGTATCTTACAGAAATGCTTTGTTCAAGAGCACAAAGGAAAAATGAGAAACTACTCACCCCAAATGAGGTTTAGTGAGCACAGTAAGTGGCTGGGAAATGGATGTTACTTTTATCCAGATCCATTGTTACACTCTGGGCTTTTCATTTGTATTGCTATAACATTAAATTGGCTTATTATTGGTGAAATAAAAGGGTTTCTAATCTATCTGGTTTTTACAAATATAAGGCAGCAGAGGACAGAAATTTTAATTCTGCTCTTTTGTGCTGTTGGTCTGTCTGAAGTACCAGGCAGCTTATACACCTTTAATGGTGGTGTCCAAAAATCATCACCTGGCATTGCCAGTCACATTGGGTCTCTTACAATAGCATCAGTGAATCTCTGTGAACCTCTTGGAAGGTTTAAATCATAATTTTCAACTTAAGTGGTGTGTTTACATTGGTCCTCTTTGAACCATAACATTCTGCCAAGGCTTGGAGCTCCAGGTTGGGTGAGTGCTTCCAGGTAACATGTGCTGTCTTTAAGATGCCCTTCCTAGCTGGAAATACAAATTTATCTCTTAAAGAGCCCTTAGAACAATCAAAAAGCAAGTCCAAGGGAGGCCTAGTCTGCAAAGAGGCTGGAGATTATTGGAATTTTATGATGTGAATGTAATTGAATCTGAGGAACGCTGTGAAAGTTGTTTTTCCTTGCATTATATGTCAGAAGGGAATTGAATATAAATAAAGTTGACAATGAACATTTTTTTTAGTGCTTTTAAATTAAAAAAAAGTTAATAGCAGGGAAAAATATAAAATAGCACTAAAGCCAAATGTAGGAAGTTCTCAGTGCAGTAACATGGCTCTCACAACAGTCCTTAGAAAAAAACTGGAAGCTCATTCGGGATGAAGGGCTTGCTGTGATGGATAAAAAAAGGAGCCTCTTCCTGCCTGAAGATGAGAACCTAAGAGAAAAAGGAGACTGGAGCCAGTTTACCTTATGGCAACAAGGTAAAACATTTTGTCTTTCTTCTCTTTCCCCACTTTCACTTTCTCAGATTAATATACTGTAATAAGGAGAAGCAACACAATGTGTTCCAGAACCAGTTTTGTTATATCACTGAATGTGCAGAAGAACTAATAAAATAGCATCTGGGACCCCTTCAACATGGTTGTAATGGTTTCAATATTCTAATCCATGTTGTCCCCAAGCACTTCTAAGAATCCCATGAGGATAATCCTCCTCTTCTGGCAACATTTGGCATGGGAATGGCTGGTATGGATCAGCCTGAGGGAAGATGGGAACAGGGGAGAAGGCTCATCCTCAATATTGTGTTGTCAGCTAGGTGAGGTCTGTCAGTCAGCAGTGCTAGGAGCAAGAGAATATTATTTATTAAGCTGTGCAGTGGGCTGCCCAGCTATTGAAATGACCTTAAATTCTCCTCTGAGGCTGCATATGCAAGAGGACTGTAAAATAAAATACTAAAAGCAGCTTATATCAAAATACAATCTAGTGCTGAAATGGTGTGATGTTGGGGGCACTTCTCATCTTTTTTTCTATGCAGTCTCATTAATGATTGTACTTTTAGGATCGTGTTTAAGAAAATGGTACCAAGCCTGATGTAGTCTTCACAAATAGCTTAAAAGCAAAGATGTGCAGCTGCTCTGATATTACAATGTAGAAGTATTTCTGTTTCATCATCTGTAAAATGGGAATAATAATATTTACCTGCCTCTGTGTGAGCTCATTGGCAGCTTTGCTGCTCTTCTGCAAAGCAGGATCCAAGGAAATGTTCTTTGGTTGCCCTTACCATTGTTCTATCTGTTCTTTTTACTAGGAAGAAGAAATGAGAATGCTTGTAAAAGTGTTCCAAAAACGTGTGCTTTGCTGGAAAGGTTCCCAGAAGCTACTGGCTGCAGGAGGGGGCAGGTACCTGGCAAACTTCTTCATTTTTGGAAATTCCCAATGCCCAAGCTCCTGCAGCTGGGTGGTAATCCTGCTTTTTGCCTTTCTCCTTCCTCTCATGAGCCTGAACTCCACCATGTCAGCCAAGGCTGACGAGTGACCTTCACATGTTGTCATTTGAGAGGAGTCTGATTAGCACAGTCCTTGTGTCTCCTGTAGTCCATCCTTTAACATAAGAGTGTCTTTAAGTCTTTCCATAGGAAAGAATTGTAGACAGGAGGTAGTTACTTTCAGGTTGAAATATGAATACTGGGTATTTCAAGCCAAATGAACAATATGCACTTTTACACACACCCCCGGATGGACACAGACCCCACCAGACATGCTTTCGGTAGCACTGAACATCATTAGGTCCTGAGAAAGCCCAACTGTTGCCAAGACTAACAAAAGGTGCCCATCATCAAGGTGGCCCATCAAGGATGAGATGGAACAAAGTCCTAAACTCCTTCCAGGATGGTTGTGAAGCTTGAACATGTTGAGGACTCACCTTTCTCTTCCTGCAGATCAAATACTCCATCATGCACCCGGGGACTCACGTCTGGCCCCACACAGGACCCACCAATTGTCGCCTGAGGATGCACTTGGGCTTGGTGATACCCAAGGAGGGCTGCAGGATTCGGTGTGCCCAAGAGAACAGGTATGCTTGGGGGATTTGGGGGTGGGTTTTTTTCTTTTCCACCTCCCTCAAGGCTGAAAAAGGAGCAGGACTGCATGTAATTAAAAAAAATATAATAATAAAAATGGGATGTGGCATTCTAATGGTGCTTTAATATCTGTATATGTATTTCTGGAGGGTTCTTTGTCTTGTCTGCAGCTTCTGAGTGCAACAAGCATTAATTTTGTATTATTTTCAATATCAAATACATTTAATATTGAGAAATGAGATGCTACTGCTGCCTGCATGACTGCAATACATAGCAAAGATTATTTTTTTAAAAACATTTAAAAACAACCACAGCAAGAAGTTTTTAGATTTTTTTTTTTTGAGGATGGAAATATCCAATCAAAAATGCCACTATAGACATGTTAGGACTCTTGCCAGCTTATAATCATCTGTCAATCAGTGTTACAACCTACCTACATCTAGGTAGTAGGGAATATGTTGGCTTCCAGAATTCCATATCCAAATCCAGTGTCCAAAATAAGCTTCAGATAGGTGTGTGGATGGAGGGAGAGGTTTAGAGGACTAATAGGGAGATGTGGGGTCTCTCAGCTCTTATCTAGTCCCGATGTTTTACTCCTTCCCTTGCAGAAGAGTCTTTTTTGCAGGTGCTGGGAGCTGATAGAGCTCATTGTGATTCTGGACAGGTATGGGAGTTTATGGGCTCTGGGAACTGTAGGGTACAATGCACAAAAATGGTAGGTAAATAATATCTGGTTATCAAAATCGAACTTCTCCGTCCAAGTAATCGTGTTTTGAAATGAAACAGAATTACAGTTTTGTGCAGAGCCAGTCCAAGATCTCACCTGCAACTGTGACACTAGATACAGGAGCTACCCCAGAGTGGCTCAGCACCAGCTCTATAGTCCCACTGAAGTTTCTCACACGGTGAAGGCTTCTAGAAAATATTCATTTGCATGCTAATGGTGGGGTTTGTAATCTGTTCAAAAGGGGCTAATAGTTCTGTCAACTTTATGACTTTTTCTTTGTTGTGCAAAACAGCCCCTCCCATTATGATGCAAATGATAGATCCTGGGTCTTAACCTCTGAAGCTACTTCATGTGGGTGCTTGGAGTTTTTATTGTCCTTAGCTGAGCTGTGCTTTCAGGCTGTTTAGGGCAGGATTTTTCAGGCTTGGTTTAATTTAAAAAAAAAAACAAAAAACAACAAAACACAAAAAAACCCACAGAAAAACCCCCAAAAATCCAACAAGCCCTTCAAAAACAAAACAAACCCACCAAACAAAATACCCCCCAAACAACCCCAAAACCTCTAACCCCCCTTAAAAGAACAAGAACCTGAGATACCTTTTCTAACCTCAAAGCTGCATCTAACTTTGAGGTGGGTCTTGCTCTGAGCAGAGGCTTCGACCAGGTGCCCTTCCAAGGTTCCTTCAGACCTAAATTATTCTGTGATTCAACACTTCATAAAATGGACAGAAACACAGATTCTTCCAGCAATTTAATATCTCCCTTCTACATTATTACTGCTTTTTATATCTGATAATTTTTTAAATTTTTCTAAATGATGGAGGTGCTCAAACCCAAGTTGCTTTGGATAAATTGTGAGTATCTGGTTTTGTGCCCAGCAATGGAACTTGGAAAAGTTCTGCTGTCAAAGCTTGGCTCTTCCATGCTGTGCTGAACACTCACTCAGGGTTTTTACACCAATTCCATGATCTGCTCTATGGCTTGAGCAGCAAAGGGGCTTAACTTACCTGGTCTCATCCTTCCAGCTCAGCTTTGTGGTGTTAACCCAAAGGTGGCATCACAACTTTCAGCTAAAGAGAAATCTTTAGACTCAGTGTTTTGAAATGAATTTATCAGACAAGACTCTTAACATCCCTGAAATTTTAAGCATGACCAGAGCCTATTTCATTGTTCTGAGTTTTAGAAAAAAGCAAATTGATTTGGTGTAATTTTTTTTCAAACTGTGTGACCACATTGCTGGTTGTTCCCTGCTTCCATCACTCATTATGTGTGTATCTTAAAAGGATAAAAGTTGATTGCTACACCAATATTATACCTGTTCCCTGCATATTGGACTCAACTAATGTATAATATTTATTTGTATATTTTAATGAATCTCTGAAATGTTAATATTTATATATTTTGATGAATCTCTGAAATTTTAATATTTATATATTTTAATGACTGTCTGAAATTTTAATATTTATCTATTTTAATGGATCTCTATGTGGGCATAACCATGCAGAGCAAAGAGAGAAAATACCTCTAATAATATAAAGGTCCATTAGACTGATCTTTCTGTGGCTTATTTCAACTGAAAGAGGCATTGAAATCCTTTATATTAGGCATTGAAATCCATTGAAATGTGCAATTAATACTGTTTAAATCATTCTGATATGCAACTTCAGAGCTGATACAGAACTTGCTGCTCCGGGACACTTCAAGTACTACCCCGAACCATCTTCCTTTTTGTGTTGCAGAGCCTGGGAGGAGGGGAAAGTCCTTATTTTTGATGACTCCTTTGAACACGAGGTGTGGCAGGATGCTGCAACCTCTCGCCTGATCTTCATTGTGGACGTGTGGCACCCCGAGCTGACAGCACAGCAGAGACGAACCCTTCCTGCCATTTAAGGGCTTCCTTCTCATGCAAGGAGCAGGGGAGCTCTGCAGTATGCAAATAAGATTAATTTATCCAGCATACGAAGGATACAACCATTGTTAAGGCTTAGAAGAGAGAAGGATGACTTTGCCATCAGAGGACTTGATTTTTTTTTTTTAAAAAAATGAAAAATAGACCAAAAAAAGTCATGTTTTGTCTCATACTGACACAGCACTGATACACATTGTCTTTCCAGCTGCCAGTTTGCAAACACAATCCCTGTCAGCTGGAGAGAGCAACAGATCTGGGTTTTCAAGCTGAGGAATGTGCAGATGTTTTTGCCATGCCTGTATTGGGGGTACAAATCCAGTCTGCCTGTGGGTTCAGGCATGAGATTTGTGACTCTACCCCCAGGAAACCCTTCCCAGGCCTAAGTTGTTTACCAACATGTGCACACCACCAGCTTTGAAAACCAGCTTGGGGTTGTCATTGTAGCTGCTTCAGGCATAGGACGTGTCCCTGGGTTATCAACTGTAGATAATGTGAATGAGGTATGTGTGTTTTGTATTTTTTTTTCTACCTGAGTAACTGTATTTTTCTAGCGTAATTATGGACAAATCTTTAATCAACCACTATTTTTTGAAAGAACAATATATATGGAAGTGTGTCTCTAGCTATCAGCAGAAGGAAAACACTATATATGAAGAGATTTCATTTTTGCCAAGCGTGGCCTTCTCTTGCCTTCCTGGATCTGCATGTAGAAAACTTGCATAATCCGCTGCTTTCGTGAAGTTTTGTTCTTCTAAAACCAAACAGTTCTCTTAGTTAGCAGGCCACCTTCAGTTTGATAATGTGATTTTGGAAGATGTTGAGCAAATGTGACATTTGTAGGCTCAGATCTTAAAGGCCTTGACAGTTTTTGGGGTTGTGGTGAGCTGCATCATTACAAAACCTTCTGTTTTCTGTACAGTAAGGGTCTGGGGCCACCTCCTTCCAGGGGCTCCTTCTAGGCTGCCCTTGGGTGGTCATTCAACAGAAAAAAAAATTATATGAAGAATTTCTTGTGCTTAGACAAGGTCTAACTTGGTTTCTGGCCAGAATGCAGAGCAAAGAGCTTCAGGTTATTAACTTGTATTAACTTCTGCTGCCAGTGTCCTACAGAGTGATCCTTTAATCTACCTAATGGTGTTCTCCTTGCCTTGAAAGGTATAACATAATGCTGAGGTAGTCCTAGCCCAGTACTGTTTACAGTACACTCTATATTTGCCAAACAGAACTCGCTCTGTGGTAAAAAGGCCAATTTTCAAGAAGGAAAACTGGTTGGAGGTTGAAGCTGTTGGCTGGTCTTTTGGCTTTATGCTGTGTGATGAGATGGAGGCTGCAGGACCCTCCACTCTTAACTTCTAAGAACACTACCAGGAAAAAGAGATCTGGGGTTGCCCTGTTGATGTTTGACTGGTATCTACTCACCCACAACCCAGCCCTGAGATGCTCAGGGCTTGTCAAAAGCATCATTACCAAGGGTTCTGAGAGACAAACACTAAGCAAGGAGACCTTGAGGTCATGTGTCTCCACAGCTTTGGCTTTGCTGCCCAGAAGACACTGAAGCATCAAGACCAGAATGCTGCCTTTGCTGATACAGATAAAAGCTTCGTGCCTCCAATGCTCTTCAGATTTTGTATTTTACTAAATTAAACCTTGTAATGCCATGTAGCACATGGTGATTGCACCATAAATTAGTGTAGCCAGTTTCTGGAGGTTTGCACTTTAATTTCCTTTTTGACTATTAAACTGATAAGCCTTCTCTGAGCAGGAGTTGATTTTGGACAGCTATGCTAATTAGGCTGTAATATGTTGTCTTTATCTATAATAACATGGAGACTATACACAGCATACAAGGAAAAAATAATTCTCAGTTAATCCTTGTGAAAACTGAAAAGATTTTGAAGTTTCATGCTTAAGAAAATAGAATAGTTTTGGAGAGCTTTAGTAGGATCATGTGCAAACCTGGAAATAAGGTACTTGTTATTGGGAAGGGGGGATAATGATAATTTTTGGATTTTAATCTCCTTTTGTTTAGTCAGAGGCTGTATCTTACATCTTTGTCAAGTAATCAAGCAGTACAAATCCTAAACTTTTCTGTAATTCTCTAAAATGAAGGTGTAGTTTGTAAAGAAAGGATCAAGTACTGTTCAAACCAATTTGGGACTATTTTTATTAGTGTTGCATTTTAGTTTCTCTAGCTAAATACTCATACTAAATGAATTCTAGGAGATTTATTTATGAAAATCCTCACCGTCCTTCAGATTGTCCCATTGTGCCTTTGAAGGCTTATACATTTTCCAATTGGCAACCAGATAAAATTGGCAAATGGATAAAAGTCATCTACCCAAGCTGTTTATTAAATTGGGTAGTGATTTATCAGCCAGTTAATATCCTAAGTGCCTCAAACAAGGCTCCTGAAGTGAATCTACTCTGTGCCTACCTATCAAGGAGCTGAGAGCTCTTTTTGGTAGGTACAGTTACTGGATGAGCTGTATACCTGAGGAATATGTGTGTATATATCTCTATATGTACACTTTATATATATATATATTTATGTATAAAAAATTACAGAAATCATACAGTGAATAAGTGATATATAATTACATATCCCTGTTTGCCAACTGGTATTTCATCTTGGAAATGCCAATGGAAGAAGTGAATGGAAATGGGTTTTTTTAATAGAGAACTATTGCCATTTAAATATTTCTTTCTCTGTAGATCAATTTACAGAGGGAAATGTGATGTAGTCTCCTGTTTGTAGGCAGTATGTACTTGTCATGGTGTTAGGAGGTGGGTTCTTCCCTACCTCTTGCAAGTACAGGATCTATAAGATCCTGCAGTTAAATACATCATACACTTGTACACAAGGCATCACATGATGTGTTTATTCATATCACAGCTAAAGAAAATAAGTAATTCTAATCCTCTGTGAGATTTAAATCTCCAGGACTAGATTTCAGTCATATTTGCACTTCTTGGGCTTGAATGAACAGTGATTGTATCAGGTCATCACTAAGATTTGGTGACGCCACAGGTAAGTGTGTGACAGAGAAAAATCCTAAACCAAAGTGTTTCTTCATTAATGCTGCAGTATAATAGCCAATGTCTGTCTTTTTTTTGCCTTTTTTTTCAACTTTCTGCTATGAACAAGTTCTCTGTGACAAACCCAAATGCCTGTGAGCCCAGGGAAGGGAGATGTCCTGTTACCAGGAGCTGACACCCAGTTTTCTGCAACAGGTTCTAATGCTGGGAGAGAGGAAATGGGAGAGATCCCAAAGATAAATGGGCTCAGTCTCTTATTTGTTTCATGTTCCTGCTGCTGCAGATTAAGGACAGTATTTTGTTAGCCCATCCCTTAGGGCTGACTATGTCCAGTTGAACTATCCCATTGCTTTGCTGGAGTTCAGTGGGTGTTCAGAGGGACATTAAAACCTCTTGTGCCCGTTATCATCTCATTTTATCTCTGTGCTGCCTTTGATATGTCATTGCCAAGTGCTTGCTCTGGTAAATTGTCAGTGTATGGCAATTTAATTGAAGACTAAAGGTATGTCCAGTGGTTGTAACCATTGTAGGAAATAAAGTCACTGCACATGCGATTTGATAACGATTTTTCTTTTATTTCTTTCATCTGGTTTCCATTTCAATGAAGGGATGGGACTCTCTTTGCAGCTAGAGCAAATAGAGAAGTAACAAACTGATCTTTGGCATTTCAGTTCTTCTATTCTTCCACATTTCCTTCTAGCAGAAGCTTTCCAAGTTTTCCTTTTCCATTTTAACTGTGCCTGCAATCAGCACATACCCTCCTGGCTACACCTCTCACTGGCTCCAGGAGGGAAAGGGGGTAAATGACTCTGCAGAGCTTTCCTTTGCTGTGGCAATCTGTATGAAAACAACCTGGATGGAATCATTAATCACTGGTGAATGTCTCCAACGGGTCTCCCTTGCACCCCCCCCTTCACCCCTGCACACAACACGCACACATCTAATAGACCCTGTGGAAAAATGCATTGTTAAAATCAAATGATTACATTTCTGATGGGGTGTGTCTCATTTGCTGCCCACACAGCTCACTCCACTTAGGGCTTCAAAAGTTAAGAATAATTTTTGATAAGGACTGAAAAGTGACACCCCCCCCCCCCCCNCCCCCCCCCCCCCCCCCGTAAGCAGCATGGATGAGGTGGTCACAAAGTGTCACGTTGGCTGGCATGATGCTGGCACTGATTTTTAATTTTTCCCTTTTTTTAATGAAAAATCCTTCTGTAAAACTTGAGCTCGCTGTGGATGCTGCTGCCTCTGCCCTCTGAGACATGTGAAACTGCTGATTACAGTGCAAAGTTTAATTTTGAGATGTTTATCTTTAAAACACACTTAACCTTCCCTTCCCTCAAGCTGAGCATCCCTGCTGGAGTCTTCAGGAAAGCTACGGACACACCTTGGCTTCTTCAAACAGAGAATGCAGTCCCATCATTTCCCAGTATTTTAATGTGGTAAGTCAAAAGAAAAAAGAAAAAAAAATTCTTTATATTCACAGCCTCCTGTGTCAGAGAAATGTCCCAGATTTTGTTGAGCACTGGCCACATGGACAGATGGCTGGTGATGGTTGTGATCAAGAGACATGAAGGACTCGTTCTCAAGCGAAAGGCGTGCGTGTGGTGGTGTGTGTGGTGGGCTCCGTGGGTTGCTGGTGGGGTGGAAGTCTGTTGATGGATCTGCTGTGTGTGCTGGGCACGTGGGAGCTCAGTCCAGAGCCAGCAGTGGTTGGGTGTTCTCATTTTCCCCCTGGTCTTCATGTTTCAGCGTGCCGGCTTCCACCACGGACTGGGACCTGAGAGCAAGGAGACAGGCATGTGAGTGGAGGCTGCTGCAGGAGCACCCACCTTCCTGGAGTCCCTTTGCTGCAGTTGATCATTTCTGCTGTTGGGCAGATGGCTTTTTAACTCTTTTCCGTGGAACTCATAACGAATTGGTTGTATTAGAAATGGTGTGGGCAGTGATCATCCCCCTGTACTCAGCATTGGTGAGGCCACATCTCAAATCCTGGAGTCAGTTTTGGGCCCCTCACTCCAAGAAGGACATTGAGGGGCTGGAGCAAGTCCAGAAGAAAGGCAACGAAGCGGGGGAAGGGTCGAGAGCACAAGTGTGGTGAGGAGCAGCTGAGGGACCTGGGAGTGTTGAGCCTGGAGAAAAGGAGGCTCAGGGGAGACCTTCTCACTCTCTATAACTCCCTGAAAGGAGGTTGGAGCCAGGTGGGGTCAGGCTCTTTTCTCAAGGAACAAGTGACAGGACAAGAGGAAACAGCCTCAAGTTGCACCAGGGGAGGTTTAGTTTGGATATTACAAAAAACTTCCCCAGAAGGGTTGTTAAGGGCTGTCCCAAGGGTTTCCAAGCCGTGGAGATGTGGTGCTGAGGGACATGGTTTAGTGGTGCCCTGGCAATGCTGGGTTAAAGGTTGGACTCGGTGATCTTGCAGGTCTCTTCCAACCAAAACAATTCTATGATTCTATGATTTTGAGAAGCAGCCCTTTAAATCTGAGCAGGGCTGTCACTCTGGAGCTCACTCTGTGCTATGAGTGCCAGGGAGCAAGAGACATTCTCAGGGTGCAATTCATCTGACCTGTTCTAAATGTATGGTCACATCATATAGCTCATGAGTTACCTACTCTTAGGTCCCTGTTCTGATGAGCTGCATCTGTTAAACACCAGGGGGGACAGATTCGATGACTTTCATGGCAACATTTCCTACATCCCATAGCCACAACTGCCTCATTTTATTACCTTCAATACTGGAATGTAGCAAGTTATGAATGTTCTGAATTCTCAATCCCACCTCTGAAGCCTGGCTACCTTTTGAGCCTGCTCCATTTAAAGTGTCAATCAAACCCCCCATGGTTGTTTTACTGTTGAGCAAGACTATTTGGAAGCCTGGAAAATCAAGAGCACCCAGCTGTTGCTCCAGCAGCTCAGCCATCGATTTCAGATGACAGCACTGCAGAGGTATGTGCAGCCACCTCTCAGGGAGCAGATGGCTTTGTGTGTGGTCATTTTAGTGCAACTCTCTCAGATTCGGTCAAAAAGCACCTAAGAGGGCTGGATGGAGGCCTTGGAGCTGCACTGATTGTGGAAGGACCTCAGCAGAGTATGGCTGGAGTGAATCAACTCACAGGAATTGATTCTTGTTGGGTATTAGTTTTGTTTCCCATAAAAAATAAAACACCAAACCCCTACACTGAGGTAAATCCCCACCAGCATCTCATGCATGCTGGCCTTCAAAGACACTTTCCAGCCTTCTGACCCCTCATTTTATGCTTTTCATCATTTTATGCTCATGTGCTGCAGCCCACAGGAGCAAGAACATGTCACATTTGATCTGGGCTTCCTTTTGGAGGAAGGAGGAGGTTTTTTTCCCCAAGAGCTTCATCTACCTCATAGTATTGTGTGACTATTCTACGTCTCATCTCCCATCTCCTTATTTCTCTCTAATTCCCTTCCCAGCACTTCAGGGCTGCTCATCTCCCAGTTATTCCTTCCCTTCACAGAACTTAATAAGCTTTTTTTTTTTTAAATCACACCCATGAATTTTTGTATTGGGGAGGTCTGAGGGATATTTTTTGTGCACTCCTCCCTCCCCATCAGTGTGCAGAGGAGGGTGCAGCACCCCAGAGCGTGCTCTGCAACACCCCTCATGGCTTCATCAGGTGGGAAAACCAAGGAGTTTCCCCCTGGTGTTCCAGAAACAAAGCAGATGTGCAGGTGAGAAGTAATTGTGGTGAAAGACCCTCTATTATTGAAAGCACTTGAAAATGAAATGCATGGGCAAGGCATCTTAAAGACATGTATCTCCTCCAGATGCAGTGAGTACCTGCTTCAGACAGGAGCTCCTGGAAGATCTAGTGCAATGTGTCACCTATCAAAAGGGAAACCTAGTCCTGGGCCCAGATGAAGACAAGGTTGCAGCAGCAGTCCAGAGCAATTTACAGCAGGTTCCTCAAGAGATGCTAAGAAGCATGCAGAACGTGATGGCCAAACAGAAGACATTCAGGCCAGGTAAGGAAGAAAATTTTCTTCTCCCACTTCATAAATATTGCACATGCTGTTGTCAACACCATTCATGCTTCTCCTGCTCATCCCCGTTTCCTAGCCCAACAAGCTCTTGAGCCCAACAGCTTCCAGTCCCTTTTTCTTGGAGGGTTCTTTCCTCTCTGTGTAGACACTGCTGAGCTCCTGCCTGGCTCTTTATTTTGCTCCCTTTCAGCAGTTCAGTGTGTGTCTCTGTGACACGTTTGCTGCCTATTATTCCAAGCCTGCTCTGAAGATAATTCCCTCCTGAGCTTTTCTGTGGAGTTCATCAGCACAGTGCTTGTGTGCCTCTTAAATGTTAATTCATTTACTGCCATAGCATGGCTGTGAAGGGGTTTTTTTATTTCCATTTTGCATGTGGAGAGATGAAGCTCAGTGATACTGGGCTTCAAGTATTCCTCTAATGGGGGCTGCCCATTTCCCAGTGCCCAGGGTCTGATTTTGCAGAGCACTCAGCATTTTGTGGCAGCTTCTACATTCAGAGCCTATCTCTCATTGAATTGTCACAGGTGAGCCCTGAGTCTTTCTCAAAATCAGACCCCAGAGTCCATAGCTTGGCAGGCTGAAAATATGCAATGTGTAATCTCACCACCTGTGTGAAGTTTGGCTTAAGCACCTTGCCAGGGGCTCAGGGAGAGCAGCATCTGCTCCTCCAGGGCTGCACCCAACAGGATCATTCCTGGTCTCCATCAGCTCTCCTCCTAAGCACCCCAGTTTGCTTGCCCACCAAGTCTGCTTCCTAGCCCAGCTGCTTCCAGTTCTTTTTGCTTGCCTCACCTCTTAGTTTGCCTTGAGACTCCTATCCCAGTGACTCCAGTTCTCAGTATCCCAGCTGGGTTCACCACTGAATCATAAAATGGTTTGGGTTGGAAGGGACTTTAAAGATCATCCAATTCCAACCCCCCTGCCACGGTCAGGGACACCTCCCACTAGACCAGGTTGCTCAAAGCTCCATCCAACCTGGTCTTGAGCACATCCAGTGATGGAGCATCCACAGCTTCCCTGTTCCAGTGTCTCACCACCCTTTAGTGAAGAACCTTCTAATTTCTAATCTAAATCTATTCTCTTCCAGTTTGAAGATCTCAACACTGCAAGCCCTTGTAAAAGGTCCCTCCCCAGCTTTCTTGTAGGCTCCCTTCAGCTACTGGAACAAGTTTATTTATTCTGTGAGGGCAAGCTAAAGCATGAGACAATTTGTAAGGCCATTAAATGCTGGAATTAAATATGTTTCCACAGAGCATGTGTGAATTGCCTTTTCAAAGGCTTGTAACTCAGCCAGATGGAGGTGGGTTTTTCACAGGGCAGCAAAAGATATAAGCAGTGTAAAACCATTTGTTTCATTAAGTGTCATGTCCCTAATCTAAACTACTAAACTCCTGGTGAATTTATAGCCAGCTGGGGACATAATTTACAATGCAATATCTTCAGGCAGCCTGAGCAGCACCCGTTCTGCCATTCCCACCTCCAGCCTGTGTTTGTGAACTGGCCACTGGTAATAGAGTGCTGTAAACATGAAACTCTGCTGTTGACACCCCCATGTCCTTCTTCAGTCATGGCTTTTTGGCTCTGATCTCCTCCTTGGCTCCTCTCACTCCCGTCTCCTGAAGACACCCTGCAGCCTCCCCAGGACCTGCTAACCAGATCCACCAGCTCCTTTCCCACTTCTCTCTGATGTATTAGCAGAATTCCAGTCAAAAGCTATAAAACTGTTCAAGCACCTAATCTATGTTGCTAGATATGCATGTATTGCATGATCTGCACATCCCTGGGTCATCTGCTTTACCATCAAGACATGTCCCATTCATAATCTGAAGACAGGGGAAGCATTTCCTAAGAAAGCATTAAGAAATTCTCAGTTGTTTGCAATAATTCCTAATAAAGTGGTGAATTTTAGGTCTGACTTATTATAGAGGTGCTTTAACTGAAAGTTTCCATGGGATCTTCTCCTTTTCCCCCAGCTACAAGCAGAACAACCCAGGTGCCATCCGTGGGCAGCGTGAAGTTTTCACACATTTTCATCCTGCTTTTTTTTTCTTCTTTGCTGGTATTTTACTACTCCTGCAGTAAATTGGTGCTGACTGTGACCTGGCATAAAACATGACCCATAAAAGCTGAACCATATGGTGAAGGAACATGAAGGTCAAAGCAAGGATAACAACTCAAGGGGTCTGCCTTGCACAGCCCAGCTGGGCATGTGGAGGGACCAGGCTGGGTAAATAAAAACCTTACAGATGTCACCCCCACCAGTGGCCCCTTTTGGATGTAAGGCTGTTCCAGTTGATGTCAACATGCACCAGTTGTGATACTCTTCTTACTGGGAGCAGGATCCCCTTTCTGAGAACCAACAATTCATTTCAGCTGCAAGTATGTTTGGAGACCAAAATGATTTGATGATTCTAAGATGGGTCCTTTTGAAGATGCTCACATCAGGAGGCCATAAGGGCAAACCCTAATCTGTACTTTAAAGTCCTTTTACTCTAATCTAGGACACAGAAATCCACGTGTTTTGACTCAACAATGTGGGGCAACACATTCCAACAGGTTTTCTTGCTGCTTTTTAAAAAATAATAAGATGGGGGCTTTTGATGAACCACCAGGTAGGTCATTGCATAGTTAGGTGCTCAAGTTTCTGCTTCCCAGGAGAAGTTAATGGTGCTTTGATGCATGAATTGTATAATTTCATAATTAGTGTGCCTGGCTCTACTTTAAATACTTACCTTAAAAATTTTACCCTATGCTGAATTTCCTGAGTCTCTAACAAGCTTGACTTGATGCTGAGAATGTTCTTGTAATCCATATTATCCTAAGAATAATTTTTAGCCCCAAATTTGATTGAAGTTATCTGTAATTAAACTTCGACTCAACAAATTTGATTAAGCAGCAGAGGTTCTTTGGCCAGCATGTGTGATGTAGCTGTTGGGTAAAATTTCCTTTCTCTGCAGGGCACTTTTAAATGACACTAGGTCTGGCAGAAAGTTAAAAGCCAGAGTTCTTTTGATGCCTGGGAGGGCAGAGGAGGAACAGTCCCAGGCTGGGCTGGGTGCCTGCATGGGGAGCCAATGAAGGCAGAGAACAGTCAGTGTCACTTGGACTGAAGATCAAGTTCAGACAACAAGACGTGACCCAGATGCAGCTGCAGAAGGCAAATCTTGTGAAGAAAAGCAAGTCCTGGGGAGGCAACGTGCTACTGCAGGTTACCTGCTGCTGCTGGCTCCAAGCAGAGTGCCACTGGGGAATCATTTAGGTTGGAAAAGACCTCTAGGATCATCAAGTCCAACATCTCCCTGACCCCTAGACCATGTCTCGAAGTGCCACATCTACTGGTTTGTTGAACCCTTCCATGGATGGTGACTCCACCACCTCTCTGGGCAGCCTGTTCCAACTCAAAGAGCCGAGCTCCTTCACATCTTCCCCAGTCACTGAGCCCATCTACCAACTGGGGATGCTCCCTCACCACGCTTGGTACCCAAACAGCTCCAGGCATCCTTCTCCCACCCCAGCTGACCAGAAGACTATGCCCTGTTGGCACAGTGATAGGCTGAAAGCAGACTCTAATTTCTAGGCTTAACCATCCACCATAACTCTTGCTTACACTGCACACCCAGATGAAACCTTCAGCTGTTCCCAGAAGCAGCAGCTCATCAACAAAAGCCTTGGGCAAAGGTTTTGCTGTTGTGCCAGCTCCCTGTTGACCAAAGCAACCCAAGGCCCCTTTCTGACCATCAGGGCTCACAGAAGGTTTGGCCACAGCTGGAAGGGAGGTGATTTTCTTCCCTGCACTCTGAATTTTCACACCATTTGCATTGCTCTCAAATCCCACAGTTTGGAAGTGACAAGGCTCCTTGTCTGGATGGCCCAAGAGAGGGGAAGTGTCTCCTGCCACTGATGCCTCCAGGATTATCAGACAGCCAAGCTATTGCTGTATTAATGTTACCCTGATAACATATGAATAACTTTTTAGTATCAACCTTGCCTGTTCCAAACATCACTGAGCTGAATCAGATAATGTTCTGAATGGATTTTGCTATTGTTAATGCTTTTTTTTTAATTTTTTCCCCCCCCCTGGCCATTAAGGCTCATTATGTGGAGTCATCAGCTGGTTTGCTTTGTTTCCCATCTGTTCCTGCAGAAGTCAGGAGCTGGGATTTTTCCCAGGGTGTGAGATAATGCTGCAGCTGGGAGTGCAATTTCCACTGTTTGGATTTTACCCCAGCGGGGCTTCGTGTGGCCGCTGGTAGAGAAATGACAATTGCAATGGTTTTGATTAAAGACATTCCACAATATAGGAACTTGTCAAATCTCAAGATTCTCAAGATGATGTTGCTAACTAGAGTCAGAGGCAGGTTTATTCTAAGAGGATTTTCAATCTTTTCTGCCTCCGTTCTCTGAACTAAACAAGGACTCATTTTTGAGAGCAAATCTTGTGCAATTTCAAGCCAGAGGGGAAAAACCACCCCTGCCTGTGGTTGGGGAGAAGATAAGGTTCTGGTCCCATTGCTCTTAAGGGGAGCAGAAATTGGAACCTAATGAGACTTTGAGGGGCAAGTCTGGTCTCCTGTGACCACCGGTGGCCACCTTGTGTCAGACCTTTCACTGGTGTGTTGTTATCATGTTGACAAGCTCAGTAATTCACTCTGAGGGCTTCCAAACCTCCTCCTCTGATCTGCAGCCAAGGGCAGCTTATACTTATTTGATCTCATGCCTAAGTTGTCCTTTACCTCAAATCCTGTTCTCTCTCCCCAGTTTTCATTCCCTCTGGTGTTTGGAGAGAACAATCACATCCCTTTCCACCTGAGGCTGAACAAACCACTATCTTCTGTAGCTTCCTGCTGGAAAAATGTGCTGTCTGCTCTCTGAAATGGCCACGTAGAAAATGAAGAGGTTGAATTTTCTGGGTTGGTATAGAAATAATGTATTGAGGTTGAATTCAAGCTCACAGTTGTTCTGAGTACATAGATATTGAGCATCTAGAGAAAAGGAGGCTCAGGGGAGACCTTCTGGCTCTCAACAACTTGAAAGGAGGTTGGAGTGAGATGGGGTTAGTCTCTTCGCCCAAGGAACAAAGGATAGGGCAAGAGAAAATGAACTCAAGTTGTATCAGGGGAGGTTTAGGTTGGAGATGAGGAAAAACATCTTCCCTGAAAGGGTTGAGAAGGGCTGTCCCAGGCTGCACATCCCTGGAGGGGTTTCCAAGCCGTGGAGGTGTGGTGCTGAGGGACATGGGTTAGTGGTGATCTGACAGTGCTGAGTTAAGCGTTGGACTTGAAGATCTTAAAGGTCTCTTCCCACTAAAATAATTCTGTGATCTACTACAGAGAGTAAGGCTGTGTCTGTAGCAGATGCTCAGTTCTTTGGTGGTGTTCTGCTCTCTTCACCATCCTCGTAACTCTCTGGTGAACTTGTTTTGATTTATATGCTCCTGGTGATGGGAGCCAAAGTGCTGCTGTCATCCTGAAGCCAACATATGAGCACATATGAGCTCCAGCTTCACTCCCACTGCTTCAGAGTGCTTCATTTTCTCCTCTCTGCATTTTGAGACTTATTTAAATTTTTTAGATGATGATTTCAGTCTGTTTTCAATCACTTCTTGAAAACACCCTTTTTCATCCCCTCTACATTCATTTTCTAACATAGATCAAGTGGGTACAAAAGTATTTTGATCGGTTATTCCATTTCCTGGCATTTTTCTTCCAGACGTTTAATTCCTATCTTGATTTCTCAGCATCTCTGCTACTAAAATGATCATGTTTACTCAGGAGTTTAAATATGAGCAGAGGAGGAGAGGAGAGATGTTTAATGAAATGCAAAATTGCTTTAATAAAGGGGAAAAAATGGCATTTGTGAGGGAATTATGTTTAAGATGAAGACTAATGCTAGGAGATCACCTGTGCTTAGTGGAAACCTCCCTGGAGCATCCGGGAATCTCAGTCCTGGCCTGAGAGTCTCGGTGTGTTAGAAACGTATGAACCTCAAGAGGTGAGGAGCGGGGATATATAAAGACAGGTAATGTTGGTAGAAGCCTGTAGACCTTTTAATAGGCCTTAGCTATAAATCTGGCCTAATAAATCTAATAAGACATGCAATTATGTCTCCTAAGTGTGGGCTTTTACCTCAAGTTAGACCAAGACGTAATTTCAGGGGCAGAAGAATCGAAGCAAACCCTCACAGGAGGACAATCTGTGGAAGCAGTGAACTTTTCACCTCCAGCAGCTAGTGATGACCACGGGGTACAAGATCAGATGGTTCACTTAACCGCCGAGTAACGAAATTAGGCTAAAAGTTAGATCTAGTCTGCCCAGAGGCAACGTGACAAATTAGATTCACCCGCTCGCTGTATTTGTATTAATGCGCTTTTGTATTAGTGGGCAGATGATAAAGGAAGGCTTTGCCTCCAGCCACGTTCTTCTGGCACCAAACTCATTTCCAAGCTGAGGTTCTCCCCTGAGGCCACGAGAAGACCCTCCCTTCTTTGCAGCCAAGGATCTGATCCTCAGCAAAGGTCTGTGAACGGCTCTTGACACTTCAGAGCTTTAAAAACCCACAGATTTCTTTCTAGAAAGCTGCATAAATTGTACACTCTCAATATATATATTTTAATAATAATGGAATATTTCATTGGCATCTTTCTAAAATCATTCTACCACTAATAAATGTTTTCCAATCATTTCTCTAGGACAAGCTCAGTAAACCCCTCCTGGCTTCCAGTGTGGGCTGTCAGTCAGTAGTGAGAACTGCTGACCAGGCTGATGTCCACCTCTCTTCATGCCATGGCTGCAACCCTCCAAAGGGTCACAGCCCTGAGGTCTGGTGGCCCTGGGAGTCGTGGGACTTGCAGCTCAGTTGTATAAGTGTTGAGGGACCTGGGAGGGAGCTGGAAAGCAGGGAGGCATTTTTTTTCCTCTCCTCTGAAGATGAAAGACTTTAACGTTAATTGCAGGGCATCGTGGCTTGTCTGCGTTGTCAGCTTTGATTTTGCTGTGACAGAACGATGGTCGCTGCCTGTCATGTGGAGTGAGGCTGTGTCTGAGCAGCGAGTGGAAGTGTTGCTGCCATCTGCATGGGAAGCAGTTTCGAGGAGTGTGGAGCAGAAGGTTAGGTGAGTGCAGATGTTAGACTCCTTCAGAGGAACCAGCCCCACCATCACCCACTGCTGCTGGTGTTGGCTCTGCCCATACCACCCATAAACCCATACCAGGTATCCAACCATCCTCAACCATGCCCATAATCAGTGCAACTCACTGAGGGTATTGCCCTCTACAGCTCCCTGAAAGGATTGAAACAAGGTGGGGTTGGGCTCTTCTCCCAAGTAACAAGTGATAGGACAAGAGGAAATGGCCTCAAGTTGCACCACAGGAGATTTAGGTTGGATATTAGGAAAAATTTCTTCCCCAGAAGGGTTGTGAAGGGCTGGCCCAGGCTGCCCAGGGCAGTGGTGGAGTCCCCATCCCTGGAGGGGTTTCCAAGCTGTGGAGATGTGGTGCTGAGGACATGGTTTAGTGGTGCCCTGGCTGTTGAACTTGATGATCTTACAGGGCTCTTCCAACCCAAGCGATTCTAGGATTCTAGGATTCTATACTCTTGAGAGGTGTAATTTTAAACATGCAGAGCTGGATGCACAACCACTAGATCTAAAAATAGAGGTGTTAAAAGAGCAGCTCTGCTCCTTAGCAGAAGCAGCTGAAGGAGACTAACCCGTTTTCCCTTTAGAGGGCAGTGGTGTTCATCATACAGAAGCTGCACATCCCAGGAGGTAGAACCCTTATCATTAACAACCAGGGTCACCAGCAGCAAGTGTTAGGGACCAGCATGGAAATGGTGCTGCTGGTTGCACTGTGCCATACCGAAGAGCATCTCCCTCTGATGTACTTTCTCTAATGGTCTGTGCAGGCTCATTAATTCCCCCTCGTTTTCATGCTCAGTAATCAGACAAGTAATTATGGTTCCAAAGAGAGGTTTCCTTTCTCCCACCACACCATGAGCACAACCCAGGGTGAGATGCTCCTCGCTGCCAACACTTACCAAATCACAACCCATTTCCAAGCCTTTCCTGCTAGATTTATGTTCGGAGAACCAAAGAAGGGAGGATTTTAAGGCAGCACTGACCTTTTCATGGGCTTGGGCGAGGTGTCCCTCTCCAGGTTGGAGGCGGCGTGCTTCACGTGCATGGCGTTGTAGGAGGTGTGGGTGTACTCGTTCTCATCACCGTAGTCGGGACCCAGCAACGTCCGAGCCCACGTCCCCATGTCATAGGGAGGCAGGGTCCCCCCAAACTCAGAGGGCAGGCATTCTGGGTGGATGAGCTGGTGAAGGCTGTTCAGGTTGTTGCCGTGGAGAAAGATCTGCAACAAATAAAATAGTTCCAAGTCAGCGTCGGTTCCTGAGTGCCTGAAGTACAATAATAGCACCTAACGAGGTGTGGAGCATCATTAGTTGACGCTGTGGTTTGAGGTGGGAGTTTCTGGGGTGGGTGGGAGAAGAGGAATTAGCTTTGGGCAGCCAAGGAACTATAAAAACTTCTGAAAACCCCAATTCTCTTGCTTTTGGCACATGAGGCTTTCATTTTCTTAAGCCGCCAGATCAGGGAAAGTGGAAGTCGGGAATAATAGCTGATTATCACCACTCTAAGAGGATAGAGGCTTGTGAGAGGAAAAGGGAGAGTGGAGCTTAGTGAAAGATGTGAAGAGCAGGTCTTCAACATCTGAGAGGACAACTGAGGCCTGACCTTTATCAGGTGCCACCATTCTGCTCTGCTTCAGTGACATTTGTCTCTCCAACACCACTTTACTTTCAGGCTGCTGCTACCTTTGTCCCACCTGATCAGAGACAACCCAGAGTGGGCTCTGGGGCCCCCTGAGGGATGATCGTGTGGTTATTTGATAGGCTGCACAGGACAAGTGGCTAAAGTGGCTGCAGGACCACAGTTCAGGTGAGTTTCAGTGGGGAAAGACCTGGCTCTTCTGCAGTGTGAGCAAACAACCTTTGGGCATGGGCATCATTTATGGAAAAGAGTTACCACCATGTGAAAATGGTCAACGTGCTGAAGGAAGGAAATAGGAAATTTTTTGCTCCCACAAAAAAGAGTTAAGATGAAGTTGTCCTCACTGCAGGTGACCTCAGCCCTGACAATCCCTCCACTTTGCCATTCCTTCCGTCCCTCAGCATGTCCCATTGAAATGTACCTACACTTTGTTAGTGATAACAGCGTTTGGTCCCTGGCTGGTATTGATCCCACCCAGACCATTGCAAACCCTACGTTTCAATAACAGCAGCAATTCTCTGCGGCTGTATGAAAAATGCAGAGGGGGAAAAGGGAGGAAGAAAAGAGAGCAGGCAGCTCCTCTGCAGCATCTTCCCCCCACCTGGCTTTGGCTAATTACCCTTTTCCTTGTCTTGTCTTTGAGGAACGGTTTGATTAGCGTGTACAGGGCATGGATGTACCAGGGCTGGTTGACAAAGTGGACTCCTCCAAAGCGGGCAGGAAAGCTGTCCTAGAGAAAGGGAGAGAAGACAGGCAGTTAATAGGGTGTAAGTCAGAGGAAGAAACCTGCCTCTTTGCCTCTTTCCATCTGCAAACGAGCACTGGGCGTGCTGGGAGGGGGCATGGAGGATGATGAGATGGGAGAGGCTACACCAGCTCCTCCTGCCAGCAGACACAGCCCCTTCTCCCCTCCATGCATCAATTGCTGATGATTTAAAGTAGGCTCTCCAGCCGAACGTTTTTTGACTCCATCAGGGCTGGGCTGGGAAGTGATGGGGGGGTCGGCAAGGGAGGGAAGGTGGAGGGGAAGCTTTCTAATGCCTCATTGTGCAAGCACCCCGGTTCCCACGCCCAGCTCACCTCCTCACCCTTCGGCCTCCCCGCTCCGATCAGCATGACAATGGGCTGACCTTTCGGGGTGAGCAGGCAGCAGATGAGGGGAGGAGGATGGGTGGGAAAGGCTGGGAAGGGAAGGTGTAGGGAAGGAGCACCATGGAAACTGCCGGAGCCCCGCGCTGGCTGCGCACGAACCCCCTCGGCATTAAGATGCAGGTAACGTCCCGCTCTGCTTGGCCAACGTGGCAGGACTCATAAAAGAGGAGGCTGCTTGGCGTGTCTTTAAAGGTTATTGTATATTGTGGTGGGTATTTTGCACCTACACTCATCTAACAAATGTCAGGGAGGCAGGGAAGAGCCATGAGTATTTTTTTCGTGGGATGATTGCTGGTCCTGTGTGTGAATACAGAATCCCAGCATCATAGCAACCTCTGGAGAACACCTCATCCAACCCCCTTGCTCCAGCAGGTCACCCAGAGCAGGGTGCCCAGGATCATGTCCAGGTGGATTTGGAATCTCTCCAGAGAAGGAGACTCCACAACCTCTCTGGGCAGCCTGGGCCAGGCTCTGTCAAACCTCACGCCCATCCAGTGCTCTGCCCATCTCGTGTAAAAGTCACATATTCAGTTGCTTTCCTCCCACATGGGAATGAACATGTAAAGATCTGAAGTTTTTCACAGAATATTGTAAAAATATATATTAAGAAATATTAGAATGTTCCATATTTGCCTTTTTTAAAAAAAATTTATTCCATATAGAATCATTTGGAAAAGACCTCTCTCAAGCCAGCTGCCATCCCATGTCTCTAAGGGAGAAGTTCTGGACTCCTTTGCTCCTGTAAGCTTCCAGGGAGCCAAGAGGTGCCTGTCACTCCCCTGCACAGGGAGGTTCTGATGAAGCTGTCCTCCTCCTGCGTGTTCTCCTAACCCCTACAGCTCAGCATAATCAGATCTCTTCCTCCAGAGCTTTGGCTTCGGGGCTCAGGTAGGTTCATTCCCTCCACAATTAGCACGAGATGTCCTGGGGTTTTCTTTCACCTTCCTCCAGAGCCCAGCTGCTGGGGATATGGGGGGGATTTGTGAGATGAGATGGAAAATCCCCTTATACACCTGCTTGATGTAGCTTCTGTGCTGCTTCAAGGTCATTTTTTTTCTGAGATTTAGCACTATGTAGCATCCCACCACCTCCTACCACCCAGAGCAGACTGGCAGGACTCTCTCTGTCCTTTAGCACTGGCCATGGATTGCCCTGAACATCTTAAACCATGCTCAGGTATATTTGTGAGTGGCCACAGGCATTAAATGATACCTTTTTCTTTTGCTAACCTGTAATATAAGCCCCTTATACCTCAGACATGTCATTTGACCCCAAAATTATGATAAATGTCAGTATTGGATGCTCTGCACAAGACTGGTGGGTGGTGAGGCCAAGCAGTGTCATGGAACAGGTGACATTAATCCCAGTCTTTGAGAAATGTCAGTCAGACTTCATTTTTTAGGGGAAACGTGGGGGTTTTTAGGACATTTTAAACATCTTTAACCAGCCACATTACCCAGAAAGGTCTGAGTGCTGGGAATTATGGAACCAGTCAGAGGTTTAAACCTCTGGAAGAAGTCAGCTAAGGAGAAAGATGTACTTTCCATCCTAGAAACTGAATTTTATGTCCACCTAACATAGATTGTTAAATCCATACACTAGCTCCTGTCTGGTACATGAGTAGATTAAGCATTACAGGAAAGCCCCTCATGTAACATTTTTCTTTGAAGGCAATTGCTTTCTTTTCATTCTGTAGCTACAACCCAAAATGCACAAAGACCCTTGAAAACACGATGGCCGGGAGTAAAACAAGCACCAAAGGACATTTCTTTTTAACTTTCTGCTCATTTTTGTTCCTTGCCCTATTGAGCACAATAAGCCTCATTTGCCCTTCATCCCTCAGTCCACCTGTGTTTGTAGGGCTGTCAATTAGAACAAGGACAAAACCTATTTTATTTCTTTTTTTTTTTTTCCAAAGAAATTTGATATGGGAATCATCCAGGCACTGTTTGGAATTGCAACATCCCAGGTTTGCAGGAGTCCCTAATTAGAGCAGAGCTGGCTTGGAAAGAAAAGCTCTTGTCTGGAGGAAGCTCCAGGAAGATGTACGAGACATTCCCCACACCCTGCTCAGTGTCTCTGCTGCTTTCCCTGGGGCAAGGTGAGAGTAGCTGAAATTGATTTTTCTGCTGGAGAGCTTTTGCTTTTAGGAATTCTCTTTTGATTCCTCGTGCCTGGTGATTCCTTGGGAAGGGGTGTTTTATAATGAGGTACAATTTTTTCAGCCCACTGTGAAAAGGACCCTGGGATCAAGGAGCTTTTTCTTAACCTGATTCCTTCTTAAAAATGTCCAATCCTGAGGATATATTGACATTTTTTTCCAATGGCATAAATCAAATAGAGCACGCAGGAATCAATCTAATTGTTTGTGGGCACTGCTGTCATTTTATCTGCAAACCAGGCTGGACCTCTTAGTGTGAGGAAATTGCAGTGTGAATAAATACACCCAGCCCAGTGCTCATCTGGCCACCTTGCTGCTCAGCAATAGCAGGGGAGAAGCAATGGAAGGACTCCAGAGTCAGGCCAGGTCTTCTTCATCAAGCCCTGAAGTGAATGAAACCAAGGGAAGTATCTACCCGTGCTCCTGTGGCACCTTCCCGAAGCAGTGTAGGCAAAGTTAGAGAGAAAAAATTGTCCAACCACAAGGTTTTAGTTGTTTCTGTTGATTGAGTGAAACCAATGCCATTGATGGGACTTTTACTTTGCCTGGTTTGTCTGTTTTTGACTTCATATATTTTTCTTTACCGTTTTCAGTTCTTCCCATCATTCCCAAAGAAGAGAAGGACATGAACACTACTTGAGTGCCACAGACACCCCAAAACCCAAACATCTCTCCTTTTGGATTGGAGGAGTCCTTCCAAGCCTGCAGATCAGAGGTAAATATCATGGAAATCATTGTTTCCCTTCTCTGCTCAGACCTCCTGTGCAGGGAAATTTCTCAACTGCAGTGAATCTGGGACTGAAAACCCCTCGGTACCTGATGTTCCACTAAATGGGTTGGGAGCCATAGCTATGAGGTGAAGGAGAGACAATTTTTCTCTATTTCTGCCTCTTCTTGCCTTCACGACATCTATTTCTTTTGGCATGAGTAGGCATCAGAGGCTTTTTATTGTTTTGTTGTTCTAAACTGCCTGAGATCTAAAAAACAAGATGATCTCCCAGCACCTCCTCACACCAAAGTGTGGTAGAAAAGCAAAACAATATTTGGAAGGCCAAAACTAGGAATAAATCCAACCTGATGCTCAGGAGCAATCTTTAACTGCATCAATTGGCTTCATAGGCCAATATCTTGAGCTCAAAAACCAAATGACATAATATTTCTAGGTTATGAGATCTGAATGTTGTGACACAACCATTTAAAAAATGTTTTTAAACTTCTACCCTTTGGAATCATAAAAGCAAACACATGTCCTGCCATCCAAATGCACTTTAATCACCACCATACTTGCCAGTTTACTGCAAATCAAAATGTAATCCCTTGAAAGAAAAAAATTTCCCTTAGATTCAGGAAAATTTCGATCATAAACAAAACTGTTTAAAACAAAAGGTCACTGAAACTGGGAATAAAAACAGCATCTTCATGCCTGTGCACTTATGTAATCAGTCCCTGTGGTGGATTAAAGCTCCCACAGACCATATTAGTAGCTCGGGAAGATTTTATTAATAGTTCAGTGATAGTTTCTGTGAGTGTATGATTTTAATGGGTTGGCACAATAAGAGAAGGAGGGTTTCTGCTCTCCAGCTCTGCCACCAAATTTAGCCTCTGAAAGAGTGAAGGTGGCTGAAAGCTTTGTCCTTTGATTATACAACTTTGTCAGATATTGGCTGGGTTGTGCCTATCAAAACCATGTTCCCGAGTGCGTTTGAATGAGTGCCCTGGGTGTGGATCATAGAATAGGATCAGAGAATCATTTTGGTTGGAAGGGAACTTTAGGATTGAATCCAACTGTTCCCCCAGCACTTCCAGGGCACCACTAACCCATGTCCCTCAGCACCACATCTCCATGGCTTTGAAACCTCTCCAGGGATGGGGACTCCACCACTGCCCTGGGCAGCATGGGCCAGCCCTTCACAACCTTTGCAGGGAAGACATTTTTCCTAACATCCAACCTAAACCTTCCCTGGCACAACTTGAGGCTGTTTCCTCTTGTCCTGTCACTTGTTCCTTGGGAGAAGAGCCTGACCCCACCTGGCTCCAACCTCCTTTCAGCGAGTTGTGGAGAGCCAGAAGGTCTCCCCTGAGCCTCCTTTTCTCCAGGCTCAACACTCCCAGGTCCCTCAGCTGTTCCTCACCACACTTGTGCTCTAGACCCTTCCCCAGCTTCGTTGTCCTTCTCTGGACACTCTCCAGCCCCTCAATGTCCTTCTTGGAGTGAGGGACCCAAAACTGACCCCAGGATTCGAGGTGTGGCCTCACCAGTGCCAAGTACAGAGGTACAATCACTTCTCTAATCCTGCTTTTTTGTTTTGCTTTTTCTCTAGTCCACCAACTGCATTTCACTCCAATCTCCACAAGGATGGAGCAGGCTCTATTATAGTACATCCTAGGAGAGAAGGTGAGGTGTCCCCCATTGCTACAGCTGCTAATTTCAACGCAGCTCCTAAGAAGTGAATGCTTAGTTGGGGAAATCCCGTGGGCAGGAGGCTGTGGCAGGGCTGGTGGCCACAGGGAGCCTAGGTCCTGGTGGCTCCCTCTCCTCCTTAAGCAGACCCTGGGGCTGCAGGAGCCAGGGCTGGTCCCTCTCTCCTGCTCTGAGTCTGGGCACGTTCCAAATCTCCATCCGGACAAGTCGCTCGTCTTCTCCTTATCTCTTTTTTTTGCTCCCCTGTGGTTTTGAACACAGGAATGCAAAATTAATGTTGCCGGTGGCAATAATTGCAAACTCGTTTGCTTCTACCTTGGCATGCCCTCAGAGTATACAGGGCTTGGAAAGAGCTGCAGAGTAGGGGAAAACCATTTAAAAAAAAAAGACATTAGTGCTAGCAATGGCAGTGCTGACCTGCTCCAATCCAGCCCTGAAAAGAATTGCTGCAATTGGGAAGAACTCATTAATTTGGGGTAAGCTGTGGCCGTAACTGCTCACATCAAACCCCTCTCTTTGGAGAACACAGGAGCAAAGAATTGGAGCAAAATGATGGGAAAAGAGGAGTGCTTGGTTTATTTTTACACCCCATACCCACATATGTAGATGAGCACGCTCTGAAATCCTGCTGCCAGGGAAGTGGAACTGAAAAATGAACACTGGGAAGTGTTCTCCTTGACATTTTTCATTATGTTTGTTATCTCCCCCGCTACACTCGATAACTTCTCAGATTCAGTTGTTTGCAGTGGGTTTCTCCCAGTCATTACTGCACACGAGTGAGGTCCTGCAGAGCATCTGCTCATGGGCGTTGGCAGATGGCACCAATAAATCAGGTTATAGAACACAGATTTGCTCAGTAAACTTTGATTTGTCCTGATAGAATCATGCTGTCATCTCATCTGGCCTGACAAAATAACTTGTAACCTTGGGGCAAAAGGGGGGATTTCTTCACTAGCTTTTTACTAGAAACCTTTTGCTCAACCAGCTCAGAATAATTTCAGAGCAGAAAATTTCCCAGAAGGGGTGACTCCCTTGGACTGACACCATACCCTGGTGCTGCTTTTTTCCTTGCCACATGCTTCTCCTGATTTCAAAGTCTTTCACATACTTGAGGTACAGGCTGAGGCTCCCTCCAGGATGGGAAAAAAAAAGCTTAATAGGTTATATTGATAGAGAAACAGCAGGTTCATTCAGGGGCTTGGTTGAGGAGTTACACAGAGATAAGAAGAATTCAAAAGGTGATGAAAAAATAAGAATACAAAGAGCATTGGCCTATTGATTTGGATGTAGCCCATGTATGTGTGCAACTGGGGTGCCACAGTTTGGTCCAGGTTAGGTCAGATTAGGAGGGGCCAACGTGAACCTCTGAAATCAGGGGTGGGGNTAGAATAGGATCAGAGAATCATTTTGGTTGGAAGGGAACTTTAGGATTGAATCCAACTGTTCCCCCAGCACTTCCAGGGCACCACTAACCCATGTCCCTCAGCACCACATCTCCATGGCTTTGAAACCTCTCCAGGGATGGGGACTCCACCACTGCCCTGGGCAGCATGGGCCAGCCCTTCACAACCCTTGCAGGGAAGACATTTTTCCTAACATCCAACCTAAACCTTCCCTGGCACAACTTGAGGCTGTTTCCTCTTGTCCTGTCACTTGTTCCTTGGGAGAAGAGCCTGACCCCACCTGGCTCCAACCTCCTTTCAGCGAGTTGTGGAGAGCCAGAAGGTCTCCCCTGAGCCTCCTTTTCTCCAGGCTCAACACTCCCAGGTCCCTCAGCTGTTCCTCACCACACTTGTGCTCTAGACCCTTCCCCAGCTTCGTTGTCCTTCTCTGGACACTCTCCAGCCCCTCAATGTCCTTCTTGGAGTGAGGGACCCAAAACTGACCCCAGGATTCGAGGTGTGGCCTCACCAGTGCCAAGTACAGAGGTACAATCACTTCTCTAATCCTGCTTTTTTGTTTTGCTTTTTCTCTAGTCCACCAACTGCATTTCACTCCAATCTCCACAAGGATGGAGCAGGCTCTATTATAGTACATCCTAGGAGAGAAGGTGAGGTGTCCCCCATTGCTACAGCTGCTAATTTCAACGCAGCTCCTAAGAAGTGAATGCTTAGTTGGGGAAATCCCGTGGGCAGGAGGCTGTGGCAGGGCTGGTGGCCACAGGGAGCCTAGGTCCTGGTGGCTCCCTCTCCTCCTTAAGCAGACCCTGGGGCTGCAGGAGCCAGGGCTGGTCCCTCTCTCCTGCTCTGAGTCTGGGCACGTTCCAAATCTCCATCCGGACAAGTCGCTCGTCTTCTCCTTATCTCTTTTTTTTGCTCCCCTGTGGTTTTGAACACAGGAATGCAAAATTAATGTTGCCGGTGGCAATAATTGCAAACTCGTTTGCTTCTACCTTGGCATGCCCTCAGAGTATACAGGGCTTGGAAAGAGCTGCAGAGTAGGGGAAAACCATTTAAAAAAAAAAGACATTAGTGCTAGCAATGGCAGTGCTGACCTGCTCCAATCCAGCCCTGAAAAGAATTGCTGCAATTGGGAAGAACTCATTAATTTGGGGTAAGCTGTGGCCGTAACTGCTCACATCAAACCCCTCTCTTTGGAGAACACAGGAGCAAAGAATTGGAGCAAAATGATGGGAAAAGAGGAGTGCTTGGTTTATTTTTACACCCCATACCCACATATGTAGATGAGCACGCTCTGAAATCCTGCTGCCAGGGAAGTGGAACTGAAAAATGAACACTGGGAAGTGTTCTCCTTGACATTTTTCATTATGTTTGTTATCTCCCCCGCTACACTCGATAACTTCTCAGATTCAGTTGTTTGCAGTGGGTTTCTCCCAGTCATTACTGCACACGAGTGAGGTCCTGCAGAGCATCTGCTCATGGGCGTTGGCAGATGGCACCAATAAATCAGGTTATAGAACACAGATTTGCTCAGTAAACTTTGATTTGTCCTGATAGAATCATGCTGTCATCTCATCTGGCCTGACAAAATAACTTGTAACCTTGGGGCAAAAGGGGGGATTTCTTCACTAGCTTTTTACTAGAAACCTTTTGCTCAACCAGCTCAGAATAATTTCAGAGCAGAAAATTTCCCAGAAGGAGTGACTCCCTTGGACTGACACCATACCCTGGTGCTGCTTTTTTCCTTGCCACATGCTTCTCCTGATTTCAAAGTCTTTCACATACTTGAGGTACAGGCTGAGGCTCCCTCCAGGATGGGAAAAAAAAAGCTTAATAGGTTATATTGATAGAGAAACAGCAGGTTCATTCAGGGGCTTGGTTGGGGAGGTACACAGAAATGAGAAGAATGATGAAAAAATAGGAATACAAAGAGCATTGGCCTATAGATTTGGATGTAGCCCATGTATGCGTGCAACTGGGGTGCCACAGTTTGGTCCAGGTTAGGTCAGATTAGGAGGGGCCAACGTGAACCTCTGAAATCAGGTGTGGGGAAGGGAAAAGCAGCAGGAAGCTCATCAAAGCTAAAAGTAGTTTAGGGTTTAATTAGAAACTCTAAAATGGACACAGTGCAAGCCTGGCCAGATCTGTAGCCAGATCTTAATGCAGGACCTTCTGAAGCAAAATGGCCACCAGCATGTCTAGCAGTGAAGGTAGAAGTCAACATTAAGATCTCTTTAAGGAAAGACCTCCCTAATTTCCTTGTACCTGGAAAATAATCCACCCAGGAATGCTGAGGTTAAAAAGGTTGACATGGAAAACTTGACACACCCTCCCCCAAGAAAAAAAAGTTCTGTTTTTAATATGTAATTTTTGAAAATAATAACTTAAAGATTTTTTTGAAAGTAATTTTTAATTATAAGCTCTAACCAAAATTAATCAGTGCTGTTAATTAAAGTAGCCAAACTCTGCTCTTTTCCTTAGCTAACCTGATTGAAACCTCTCTGTCTTTAGCTATTTCTAGTTTCACAGACAGGTTTTGCACCCATCCTGAAGGGCAGAAGACCTGTGACACACACTGGTTGAAAGCAGAGGAGTGAAGGAGTTAAGGCAGTGAAGAAGATGACACTGAGGCAAATCCACCAGGATTTCAAAGGCTGTTGAAAAGAGAGTCACAGAATCCCAGCATGGTAGGGGTTGGAAGGGACCTCTGGAGATCATCTTGACCCCAGCATGGCCACCCAGAGCAGGGTGCCCAGGATCGTGTCCAGGTGGGTTTGGAATCTCTCCAGAGAAGGAGACTCCACAACCTCTCTGGGCAGCCTGGGCCAGGCTCCAACACCCTCACACCAAAGAATTTTTTCCTCCTGTTCAGACGGAACCTCCTGGGTTCCAGTTTGTGCTCGTTGCCCCTTGTCCTGTTGCTGAGCACCACTGAAAGTGCCAAAAGCCAGTCCTAAAAACTACCAATTACAGCACCTTATTTTGTGTCCAATACTGGGATTTTAAACAAAAATCCCTGTACAAAGGCTGCCTCTTTAGATATGCATTTTTATGCTGAGAATCTCCATCATGTTTGTAAAAAAATTCATTCTCTATTTCCTCCACGTGGCCGCTTGCTCTATCCATGTATCTGCTCGCTGACAAAATAGCCCTATGGGTCTGAGCAAAGGCTAAAGTGTCACCATGAGGACAAATGCCCACAGCATTAGTTAAAGTCAGCCCAAGAAAAGCAATTAAAAAAGGTCTTGTGGCACTTGCTTTTCTTCCCAGGAGACCTATTGACTTTGCAGAAGAGCTTTCCATCTCGCCTACAAGAGCACCAAAGTGTTACATGCAGTGGGATTACACTTGTGATGGAGAAAAGGAGATTTTGTGATTTATAGTGCTGGGGAACTTATTTGGGGTTGAGCAGAGCTTTGCTGTAGCTGGGCTTGAACAAAGCATAGCATGATCTTAAAGCATGTGCATTCATATACAGCATATAAAGGAGATTATAAACTGTTATCAACATGAGATTATAACCTAGCACGGGTCAGAAAAAAAAATCAAGTGATTTTTTTAATTCACATTTGTTGGCTGACTGAAAAATTTGACAGAGTTTTTTCCTTTTCCAGTAGAATTCTTTGTTGACTTCCCTATATAGCTCCTCGAAGTTATCATAGGCTTCTAGCTCTTGTATTCTCAAAGTTCTCTGCTAAACAGAAGCTAGCTTGCCATCTTATTTCACTAAGAATTTAATTGTTAACCCTAATTTTAAGTGATATCTCATTTTAAATTGAAGGTTTCCCTTCACCTAGCTCTCATGCAAAACCCTTTTTTAAACAATTTCTGTGGTCTCTGCCACCCTTGACAAATGCACTCTGATGAGTGTCCCCATGGTAAAGACACTTTAAAGATGCTTTTTTCTCTTTCAACAGCTTTGTGAGGGTGGGTGAGAAAACCCCGTGACCTTCTTTGTTTTAAAGGGAGTCAAACTGCTAAATATCTGTGCAGTGGTGGAAACCCAGCTCGGGGTGGGGGTTTCAATATGGGACAACCTCCTCTGCCCTAGACAAACACCTGAGTGCAGCAGCACCTTTGCTTCATGGACAATCTCTTATTCTTCCAAACAATAGAAGCCTAAGGGGGGGAAAAAAATAATCTTTTATTATTTGGATGATTGGGTCCTTGTGATTGCTCAGCCTCCTTCTCCCTCTGTGCTGCAGGGAAAATTGTTTCACGTATTTGTGTCTCTCCAAGTCCCACGTAGTCACGGGGCTGAATTGACAGGAGCAGACCAATGTGCCTGCTCTGCAATAAAATATAATCTCTTTATGTCTGCCCCTTGGTGAGCTCTTTTTTCTTTTTTTTTTTTTCTTAATAACAGAGCAGTGCCTTGGTAATTGGAAACCTGACCATAATTGGATGTCCGTGACATAAGTTTGGAGAACAAAAAAAAGTAAGTAATACTAAAAATATATGTTGAAAGGTGTAAAGATACATGGTGGAAAATAATTTTAGAAAAGCTGTTTTTACAGTGGCAGGGGGAATTTGAAGTTTCATTTGTCTGGGGGAGAGAGGGGTCAGTCTCTTCTTTCAAGGAGCAAGAGGAAACAGCCTCAAGTTGTGCCAGGCGAGGTTTAGGTTGGATACTGGGAAAAAATTCTTCACCAAAAGGGTTGTCAGAGCAGTGATGGAGCCTCCATCCGTGGAGGAGTTTCCAAGCTGTGGAGATGTGGTGCTGAGGGACATGGGTTAGTGGTGACCTGGCAGTGCTGGGATAATGGATGGACTTGAGGATCTTAGAGGTCTCTTCCAGTAGAAATAGTTTTCCTACCACTGTCTTTTAAAGTTGTTTTGAAGTCAGGTTGCAGCAAAACAAGGATGTGAGGATTTCAGAAGTGTCAAGTGAAGGGAAGCTGTGCTGTGGAAATGAGAGAGCTGTGGCAGAGAGAACATGAGTGTATTTTGTATAGCAAAGAGAACAAAGTTTATGCAGCATTTAATGCTGCCAGGCTGATAAAAGCCCTGGGTTGTGAGTGATGATGTGATGAGCAGCCCTGGCTGTCAGCTGGCATTGCTGTAGGTGAGGAACATGACACACAAAGAACATTAAGATGGCAAAGTCACTTAGAAAAGATTTCCAGCATCAAAGCACAGCTTTAGGGATCCCTCCTTCAACCTGTGTTTTGTGATAGCTCCTGGAGCAACCACCCTTAAGACAAGAGGGTATTGCTATGATCAGTCCAGCTCATGGAACATCTTAACCTCCCAACTTCCCCTAATGAGTTTTGGGATACACCACACGGAGCTACAAATTCTCACTGCAGCAATAAAACTGTGTGAGCTTGGAAAACCTCATGTGAAAGGTCAGGTCTGTGCCCCCAAGGCTTTGAGGGTTAAATCTCCACCCTCCAGTAGTCATAGGAATATTTTTGAAGTGCAGAAAACAGTATTTTTGCCCCCAAGCCTATTGAGAACCACTCAAATCACTTCCCTAGAATAGAAGAGGAGGTTAAGGGGGAATCTCACTGCCCCTACAAAGAATTAGTGGGCACCTACAGAGGTGACAGCCAGAATTTTCTCAAATCAACATGAGTTGTGGTTGTGGTGGGCAGTCAAACCAAGGAACACATTTCCTGGAAGGGCTGTGGGAGCCCCATCTGCAGCTGGAAAAGACCTTGAGAGACCTCATCTAAACTCAAACCTGGATCTAACTTCCAAGTTTGCCCTGATTTAAGCCATGAATAGGATCAGATGACCCTTGGGGGATCCCTTCCAACCTTAATTGCCCCATGGTTCTGTGGTAGTTTGTCTGTGTGCATCTGAAGTTGTCAGGTTGTTCCTACCCTGTAATTCACTTGGTCATGTTCTGTGTTTATCACTGGCTGATCTCTGGTTGCTCAGGGCTTCAGGTTGTGGTTTCCATTTAAAGCTGAAGCTTTTATCATCTCTAAAATATGCCAGAGAATTTATGATAGAGCAGCGGGCAGGAAGGTGAGGCTTATTTATGACACGCTTTGCTGCAAAACCCCCATATTATGAGCATAAATGGCAGCAATAAACAAAAGAAAATAATCTGTTCGGAGCAGAGGAAAATCTATATCACCAACAACTCCCTGCATTGAGCTGTTGTTCCAAGAATGAAGGATTTCCTTGTTATCAGGAATGTGCTGGGTGAACATAAGACACCAGAAAAGCTGCATTCCCTATTAACTGATGCAGTATTTCACACGTGCCCCAGCACATATTAATCCCACTTATGTCCATCAGCTTAATTAAAACCTCTCATATTGAAATCTACAATTGACACAGGAAGGTAGCAGGGCTGAGGAAGGACAGTTCATTTGTGCTGTTTGTGGACAGCTTTCCACTGGTGCTAGGTTATTTCTGATGGGGAATAAAAATTCTGCTGGAAATTCAGTGATTTTGGAGAAAAATTGAGATTGCAACCAAAGCCAACATTTGTCTGCAAGCATTAGAGAGAATTTAATCACATTGCTGAATGCTTTGCAGATGCTTGATCTGGGATTCTTTTATTTTTCCTTTCTTTGGCAAGGATACATTTTTTATCAGACAGATGCAGTAGCATACACAGCGAATTTTTGCACAAAAAATCAAGATAAAGTCCACTGACTTGTAATGATGTTACACCAAAATCTTGCTTCCCCACTTCTCTTAGGGGTCTGTCTGGGAAAGTCAGGTTAGTACTTACTGGTAAGATCCTCTCAAAAATTTGAAGACCAAACCATTCCATCTTTTTTGTCCTTAATTCTCTGCTTCAGGCACTATATTGTTTCAATTTTAGGTTTACAATAAATATTAGGCACATGGTGTTGTGCAATCTGGAAAAATTCTGTTAAATAAGGTCGTGGTTGAGTTGTGAAGGGGTTCAGGTTATGAAATTGTGCTCAGTGTGAAATCCATCACTGAATGCAGCAAATTCTTTGCCACGGGTGATTATTGAACAACTGCTTTTCCCAACAGCAAGGAAATATCCTAAAAAATAGAGAGGTTAAACACCAAAATTCTTTCAGACTACAGAATATGAGCCACAAGTGCCACTGGAAAGGTAAATTGATTTCTGACAGAGAAGTTCTGAAGCACCTTGATTGTAACAAATAATTTCCTGCTAATTTAGGCTAATTATGAAAGATTATTAGAGCAATTTGAGCGCTACTGTCAAGGCAAACACATCAGGTGTATGTTTTTAAACAGACACTACAAAGGAGGAGATAAAAATAAAATTGTCGGTGATTGATAGAAAATTTTTTAAAAGGGTTTTTTGATTATTGGAATCAAATTCAGTTTGTGATAAGATCACAGTTAGCTTCTGGGAAATATCATTCAGGGAAGTGTCTACTGAAATATCTAGAACCAACTTATGGCAAAGCAATTAACATTCTAAAGCAATGAAGGACTTACATCAAGTTTTATAATTCTGGTTTTAGAGAGGTAAACTTTAGCCCATCATAGAATTATGTCAGTAAGTGTTTGGATAAAGAAAAATACGGGAAAATATGGAAAAGTTAAAATTTATAATCATGCTAGAAGGAAAAAAAGATGCTTATTATTGGGATAAAAAGATGCCAACTTCTGAGCAGGGGGAAAAGTGCAAAGAATCTTCTCTGGAGGTTTCAAGAAAATCAGAAAGGACAACAAATCCTGCCATAATCTAACCAAATTAAGATGTAAAGTGTACGGATATATTCCCCATGGGAATGCCTCCCCCAGCAGACCCCTCAGATGGAAGAGCTGTGTGGAAATCTGCACCTAATCAAGCTGCCTGCTTGAGAGGGCTACTGAGAAGATACGTGGAGGCAGGTGGGTCACAACCAGGTCTGTATTTAGCATCATGAAATTCCTGTGGCACCAGTGAGCATTGGAGGTCACATGAACTCTGAGGAGAAGATGCTCGTGCCTGTGGGGCAGCTGTCAGAGCCACTTTGGCCTCACAGGTGCCTCGAGACAGAGCAGAGCAGCAGGTCCAGTGTGGTCTGTGAAGTGATACTGGCAGGGATCAAGGTGGGAAGCAGTCATGGCAATGTGCACTGGACTCATCCCGGGTGCAAGCGATGCTGCTGCACCAGATGGACACAAGCAGAGGTGGAGGAGGAGGAGGTTCTCTGAGCTGAGGCAGCTGAGCCCCAGGAGGTGCAGCAGACATGCAGCATGGATATCACAGCTCAGATCCAAGGGTCCGTGTGACAACACACCTCAGGAGTTCACTGAGCACTGAGAACTGATGGTCTCTGAGATTTGGAATGGTGTTAAAAACCAGTGATGGTGTGTGCCTAGCAAGGGAAGCTCTGGGAAAAGAAAGAACTTGTGTAGGACCTTAAAATAGCTGCTTGGTAAATGATTTCTTATCCTTTCTCCTTCTCCAGCAGCCCAGCCATGATCAGTTTATTACCCCCACGGTTGCTGTGCTCACAACTTGGAGTGGAAACGTGAAGCAGCACTTTATTCACATCTCTTTTAAAAGTGTCAGGAAAGCTGCTTTTCCCCTGCAGGGATAGGATAAGGTCTCCCAAGCTGCTTACACAGACAGGTTGGTAGAGAGCAGCAGGAAGGAAGACAAGAAGGATGAAGAAGGAGGTAGGAAGTGTGTTCTCCCCAAAGGCAGCCTCACAGCTGGATAATTTCTCTGGCTTCAGATCCCCTGGTGGTAACAGCAAACCATCTGCTGGTGGAAGGAGCACACCTCAAGGGAGGAGAGCTGGCTTAGTCACCCAGCCACATCACAGCTCTGCAGGGCTCCTCTTCTTTTAGTAGTCAGGATTTCATTTTTAATCCTGTTTCTCCATTCTTTAAAAAACATTTTGATATTGTTTGTATAGTTTAACCTGTCTATTCTTAAAAAAAAGCATGAGGCAAAAGTGCAAAGCTAGTAGTGCCAGCGGCGGCAGTAACAATAGAGCACAGCTGCACTTAAAATATTCTGGAATCTGATACTCTACAAGAGAGGTTAAAGCACTCATAGAGTCTTTACTAGGAGAGCATCAACCACATTTAATAGCAGTGACAGCCAGGGATAGAACAACCCTGGTGTTCACAGCAAGGGTGCAAGACTCAGCTCCCCATGGCAGGTCCAACCCCTCTTCAGGAAGCATCCCAAGTGGGTCAAGTTCATAGGGACAGCTCCACTCTGTGTGGCTGGACCTGTCCATGTCCTCGTGGATGTGTACATGTGTGTGTTCCACAGCCCTACAGCTTCTCCCTGACCTTCCCTCTGGTCTCTTCTGGCCTCTTCTCTCTGAGCTGCCAACATGACACGGATGAGCTGGAGGCAAAGGTGCAGGTTAGTGGGACACTAATTTCATTGCTCTGCCTTCTGCTGCCTTTTCCCACTTCTCCAATAAAATCCCAGTCCAGGGATCTTATCCCATTAGGGATATTTGTTTCTGTCACGCTGCAAGGCTTGTCACAAGTTTCAGATTCAGACTACAAACCATGACCTGATGCTAATGTTCTTCAAGTGTCTTTTTTGTGCCTTTTTCCCACCTCATATTATTGTCATTCTATCATCCATAGTCCTCTCTTGGCTCAGCTAAGTTTGCTGGAGCAAAATCCTTGATGATACATTTCAGTGTGTGTGTTTTGTCTTTCATTTTGATTGACTTCCCGTGTGTTTTTAGAGCCACAGGTCAAAAGCCTCATTGCTCCCTGCTGCTTTATCAAGTATTCCTCTAAATAAATAGTACGTACCACAGATTGTCCTGGCAAAACATGAAGCCAGCAGTGCTGGCTGGAGGCTGAAGGAAACAGCACCTGCCTGCACATAGAAATTCTGTGTAATTCTGAAGACATAGAGACAAAATGAAAAGCTTTGCTGAGACACAGGAAGATTTGCTATGAAGTGAAGCTCAACATGTGAAAACGGATGAAATTCTTCTAAAGGAAGAGAGGTTATTGTCCCATCACTGTAATAACCCCCTTGAATCTACTGGTAACCATCCCTCATGCTGGTTACCATCCCTCCACCAGCTTCATTGCCCTTCTTTGGACATGCTCCAGCTTGAGCAACCTGGTCTAGTGGGAGGTGTCACGTCCATGGCAGGGGGCTTGGAACTTAGATGGTCTTCAAAGTCCCTTCCAGCTCAAACCATTCTATGATCCAGGAGCACTTGCCATTTGAGAGCTCAGCACCTGCCATTCTGTGACATTCTGCAGCAGTGCTCCCAGATCTGATATTGCCAAGTGTTTACTTTGTGGTAGAGTAAAAGGGATAAAAAGGGTATTAAAGCTATCTCAGGTCACCAAAATATGACAGATTTAAGAATCCCTTATAATGTTTTATGCTTTCTAGTTTCTAGGAGGGAAAAATTGACTCTGAAGAGGTCATGAGGAATGCAGTATCTCCCAGAAGGTATAATACATCCTTTATTCCATGGTTCTTTATTTTTGTAGCTGTTTCTACTCCTGGGAATGCAATAAAGTGTATTTTCTAAATACTCCACAGTGTCAGGCTAATAAACACTGTGTGTTTACAGCTACTCACCATATTTTCTGTGCGGTACCAAAACAAGCGAAGATAGAAACAAACAATCATTAAAAAAACCCCTCTACTCTTGTAAAACATAATGTCTCATCCATAAAGCCCTTTGGTTTTAGGGAAAACAAAACAAAACAGCAACCAGTGAAATCCATAAAGCCCATTAATGGAAGCAATTCACTGCAGCCATCCAGGATGCTGGAGGGTTGGTTGCAGTGCTTGTAAAGTCCCTGGCCAGAAAAGATGGTTAAAAGCAGCAAAGATGGTTAAAAGTAGCAAAGAGATAGTTTCCTCTGCTTGCATGGAATATATGGACTTATGCACAGTCTCCCCTTGGAATCAAGATGTGAATATCCTCATCCCAGCCCAAACCTTAAATCTTTCTCTCTGCCAGCCCTGGGAGCACCATCTGCAAACAAGCTCCAGGCTGGGAAACCCCAGGAAGTCCTTCATAAACACTTAACCATTCTTACACGACCATTTAATTGTTGAGATAGGTAAACAAGAGATGATTTTGAGGACAACATGAGGAAATTGAAACCCTGCATCCCTCAGTGAAGGATGTCCACTCTTCCATCCAGGGCTGTCATCCAGGTGGTGCAATCTGCTATCAGTTTGTTTCAGGTAGTAAGAGCTGGACCACAACACAAATAGTAATTCTGTTGGAGGACAAGTTCTAGCAACTTTGTTGGAGTCAGAAGTTGTTCAGGAGACTCAGCTACACTGACATTAATGTATATAATGGCATCTTAAGAGGATTTCTTAGCTCAGGAGTTTGTTGCCAGAGTGGTCCTCTGGTCATCCAACTTTCAGGCCAGCACAGAAAGCGAGGGTGACACCTCATCTATCTGCTCAGCTGTAGAGGTAAGTGCCATGTAGCTAAAATTTGTTAAGAAAGCAATTTATTCAGTGAGGAAAATGACTGAAATTACTTGTATTTATCTGGTGAAGCATCTTGCCAGAAAAAAAATGGATGAGGAAAAAACAAACCAAGGAAATGCACAAACTGAACCATGTCCAACTTTTGTTTTGAACTCTGATTTTTTTTTTTTTTTTGATATGTAGCTTCAGTGTGACATGGAGTGTGACATTCCAACCTGGCATGAAGCCCTTCTGCCAGCCAAGGATGAACTGCATGGTTGGTGATTCGGTTTGACCCCCAGCAAATGCTTTTCCAATTTCAATCCTGGGACGACGACTTAGAAAATCAATTTATTGGTCTCTAGCCATCAAGCAGGTAATGAAGCATTGAGTGTGGTTCATGGCCACGTTGGATAAACAACTTATTCAATGTCATTAACATTTTTAGCCTGTGAACTCATGAACACCCAATAACGCTCCTCGACGTGCAGAGCAGGTAGGATGTTTTCAGTGTTTCATAAATCAGTGTCATAATTGAAGATAATCTATTGTTATTGGGAATTTTAAGCATCTCTTTATGGCAAAATCTTATCAAGACAGTCTGGACAAGGTGGTCTGATGATCTGTGTGTCTTTTTGGCCAGTGGAGTGTTGAATTTTCCATTAATAATGGAGGAAAAGCAGGTAATACAGGAGGGGGTTGTGCATTGTCCTGCCAGTTGTGTGATTTTGCTGCATTATGTAGATATCTCCCATATTAAAATGTTGCAGGCACCTTATCATCACCTTGAGGATGAATTTTAATTAGACACGATATCGAATAATGTTAATAATTAAAGTCAGGAGCATATATTTTACATGAAAAAAGTCCTATGTGCTGTATAAAATTATCAGACTATTTGCCTTTTCGACTTAGGTTGGACCTGTAGTTTGTCACAACAGGCCCTGCTAAAAAGTCTGTCCCCATCTTCCTGACAGACCCCATTCAAGTCCTGAAAGGTGCAATGAGGTCTCCCCTTCTCTTATATGCAGCAGTTCTGTGTGTAAAAGCAACAAAGCTTTGCTGTGTTACCTGGACAAGCTAAGTATGAAATGAACTGATGTTCTTAAATGGATCTCAATTGGCATTTTAGAATTGCTTGGTTGAATTGAATTGAACAATCTCATAATCCCACTGGAAAATAACCTTGATTGGACATAAATGCAAACCTATTCTTAAGAACCCATCATTCTCTGTTGATACCAGAATCACCTGCCTAGACATGTGCATTTTGCTTTTGTCATAAGGCTTTGAATTAATTGAGCTGGTTATTATCACTTGAAAATTGTACCATCCCCTATTGAGTTCAATTTCCAGCATAATGAACACATATCTAAACATCTTCATCTTCCTTCTTGTCACATTTGTTTTGCTTTAAAAACTATTTTGCCTGGGAGCCTTAATATATTCATAATAATTTTCCAGTCTGTATTGTACTTAAGACACAAAGATATAAAAACCCTGAGAAAAATCTCACAGAGCTGGTGGTTAAATGAATTATTTAAATACGTGTATTTTACAGCTCAGCATTCCCAAACTCAGCTCCGCAAGGAAGTTTTTCCTCAAACCTTGCTAGGAAAAGGATGAAATATGCCCCAGGATGGTACCATGTACCTGATGTTTAGGAAAATAATGACTTGTAAAAGGGAAGGAAAAGAGTCAACAAGGCAAGTCTAGGGGTACCATGCACCTCCTGACTCACTCTCCAACTTCAAGGGAGGTTTAGATTGGACATTAGGAAGAAATTCTTTACTGACAGAGTGGTCAGGCACTGGAACAGGCTGCCCAGGGAGGTGCTGGAGTCACCATCCCTGGAGGTGTCCACCAAACAAGAGATGTGGCACTTTGAGACATGGTCTGGAGGTCAGGGAGATGTTGGACTTGATGATCCTAGATGTCCTTTCCAACCTGAATGATTCCATGATTCTATATGACTTGTTTTCCTCTTGTGGCATGGGAAGTTCCTTTATCTGTGTCCTGCACAGGCATGGCAAGACCTCTGGAGGAGAGAATTCTGACTGCTCCCACCCTGCATCATTATTTTCTGAATTAGTAGGCATAGTTTGCTCTGTGTCAGTTCAGTCACCTTCATGCTGGAATAATGGGGATTTTAATTACATGATGTTAAACCTCTCACTCTGATGTAGCCAAGTATTGGAAGGCTCATCATCAATTCAGCAGTCGATTGAGGAAACCTTGGATAATGAGCCTTTATTAACCCAGGTTAATGAGCCTCAGGCAAAAATGAGGGGTTTTGTCCAACTGAACACAAATGTGGCTAGACGAGCAGAACTCGGTCCTCCCGAGATCTGCCCAGAGAATGAAAGAGCATTTGGTAGAAATACCAGTGACTGGATGCTGAGAGCAGAACATCTGTGATCTCAGGAGTTACAGTTTTTAATCATCTCCTCCAGATCTCTGAGGAAACGTAGATATCCCAGCAAGTGCACTGGCAAATGGGGAAAACAGATCAGTGGACATTTTGGGTGTCTCTAAAGAAGCCCCCTAGACCCTTCCCTCAGGATCTTCCCAAGGGAGGGTCCTTCTGTTGCCCACCCTGGAACTGATAACCTCTATGCTCCCACCAATGCACTCCCAGTCCTCCTGGAACCTCCCAACCTGTCCTAGATGCTAAGAGCTGCCAAAAATTTATGGTGCTGATCATAACCAACAAGCCACCTGCCTCCCCTGGAAGACAACCCTCTGATAAAACCCTGGGTCCATCCCATAAATTCACATGTTCCCATAGGATGATTCAACAGGGGTAGGGAAGAGGGAAAAATCCCGTTAGCCAACAGAGGAAGAATGCAGTGAAATACTCCTCTATCCTGCAATAAATGCATTACTCAATGAAATTACAAATTTTAATTAATATTATAAATTATGAAGTTTAAAAACCCAGTAGCAGTAGTTTCCTGGATTCCCCTGTGGTTAGAGCAAATAGTTGAAAATGACTCTCCAGGCTGAAATTCTTGGTCAATTCTGAAGTCAGCAAAAGCTTTGCCCTTGTTGTCAGTTCTGGGAATTCACATGAGCAGCACATTTACTCCTCAGATTTTGCTGTTGGCAAAACTCAAATGGATACAAAATCTCTGAGCTTGTGGATGGAGAAGAAAATGGCCCAAGAGAAAATGACCCTTGATTTTCTGAACTGAAAAATAGGACGTTTCTCTTTCATATTTCTGCATCTACTGCAAAATACAACTGATGAATTCAAGGGTCTTACCTCCTTCCATGTAGGGTATATTATCAATATTTAAAGAAGGAAAAAAAGGACTGCCTAAAATGTTGAGTGCTCTGAAGTACCTGTAACTTTTGAGATGAAAAAAAGCTGGGAAATGAATGAATTTTACTTAGCCTGGAGAAAGTTGGGTGCATATTATTCTTAGTTTCAAAATATGTAAAATTGTAAAGCTGCAATTCAGTGAAATTATGGCAGCTCTGCTAAAAATGTATCTGAGATAGATTTATTCTAAAGTCTGTCATAAAATTTCCACTGTGCTGCTTCTTCAGAAGGCAAAAATCTTGTGGTTCTTGTTAAATTAAGAGCTCTGCTAAGCAAAACATACATAGAAATGATCCTCGGGTTTAGTCCCAAAATTAGAACCTCAGTCAGATGGGAATATGGTTGATGACAAACAGAAGCCATGAGTAAAACCTCTCCTGCACAGGGAAGTCCTCATTGTGTAATTTTTTCTCATAATGTTGATGCAAATATTACTATGACAAAAATACATCTATATATTTTTGAGGATGTGCCACTTTCAGATCCTACAGAGCCTTGGGCTTGAACTGAGGGGGCTGATCCACATCTCCTGACTTGCTTTTAACACAAGGAGTATTATCTTAGTCCAGATTAAAGCAGCCACTCATGGCTTCAAGTCTTCTGATGAACTTTAAGAAAGGAACCTGCATTGGTGTATTGAAAATTCAATTTATAAAATTCAAAGGTAGATAAAGAGCTAAGGGTATTGATTGAACTATGAACCACTATATCATTTCTATTTTTTATAGCTGCAGCTACAACAATCATGTGTCAGATTAAAGTTTTAACCTGTTTGTTGCCACCACCTGAAGCCTCCAGACCAGGAGGTGAGGAAAACTAATGATTTAGGAACAGAGGAGCATATACAGCCAATTATTGTGGGCTGTGAGCTTTCAAAGGGGGAATCCTTTCGATCTCAGTGAGAAAAAAGGAAAATAGAAAGAAATACCTGTTCCTCAGTGTCTACATGATGTTAAATGGCTTAGGAAGTTGTGGGGTTTTAACAGTACGAGGTTGACTGGCAGAGACACACAGAGTTGTCCTCAGAGCTTGCTCTGGAGCTGACACTGCTTTCAACTCCAATTAACTAACTCTAAATCATAGCCCTGACATTTATTTTTTCTAAAAGAACTGTTGTCTATGAATACACGCAAAGTGTACTCAAAAAATGATGATTCAGTAGAATAGAGCCCTTCTTTTGGTACTAGAAAGACACTCTCAGGAGTGCCCAGGGCCAGCTGGTCCTAAGCACTCTTGCCAGAAGAAGCTCTGGGGGGTGAGACGACCTGACTTTTCATATGGATGTTACTTAAAATCCTGCTGGTATCTTCCTTGGGATTCAGTGATAAGATCCTTTTGGCTTCACATGCTAACAGAGAGTGAAAAGGGAGGCTAACCCCCACTTTAGCAGTTAAAAAAAGCTATTTTCCATATTTAGGCCCATCAACAAGGTACAGATACAGGACTTGTGTAGTAGTATGGATTATTAAAGCTGACTAAATGCTCAATTGCACTTGCAGGCTTCTTGCAGGCCACCTGCCAGGCCCTGGTGGGATGGAAAAAGGCAGGTTCCTTTGCTGGAGGATATAGGCTGATATAGTAGACCTGTGTGTGCTCCTCATCCCAAACCAGGATCACCACAAGAATGCCTGAGTGATGCCCCATAACTATCCCCATGCAACCTCTTAAGCTTTCTCCATCCTCTTTGGTCTAACAATCTTGAAGACCACTTGTCCCTTCTCTAACTACATCACAGCTTTTATTACCCTCAAAATCCCATTCATGATCATTTCTAGTTCCACATATCCACCTCACATCAGAGCTTCCCAGAACTTCACAGTGCCTACCAGGCTACTCTTTGCCCTCCAAAGCCATCCAGAGCACCACCCAACTCTGAACCTCAGCTCTTCCAACGTCCTACCCCAAACCTCCTTCTGCCCAAACCCTCCAACTTCATTCTTCTTCTGTCCTAGGCTCTCCACTGCCACCCATCACTGCTCTGTGGTTGGGACACCCAAACTCTTATCTCCTGGCTGTGTGATGGTATCTCTGGACCCATCACCTTTGCCTGAACCATCTGTCAACATCCACACCCACTGCAATGAGCTGCCATGGCTGGCTGAGCCCACCTTCCTCCACCACATCTCCTCCCTCACCATCCTCTCCAGAGGGACCCACCTCCTGCTTCTTGCAGAGAATTCTAAAACCTAAATACAGGCTGTGGTTCCTAGAAATGTACTTTAAAAGGATGCAAAGAGCAAAAAAATGAGACCTACTCAGGGAAAACATCAGAAAAACAGTATTTAGACCATTATTTCCTTAGTTTTACTCTTCAATTAGATCTGGAACTTCCCTTTTTATAGGGTTTGGAAAAGAAAACTGGGGAAAATGTGCATGTAAAGTTTTTCCTCACCTCTATTTGGCAAAGAGATTAATCCCAAAGAGAGCATTTTTACCTTTATCTCCCTGTATGTGAAAGGAAGATGGGGGAGGTAAAAGGGGACCAAGATTAAAAGAATTAGAGGTTACTTGATGTTCTTTGTCAGTAACTGCAGCACCATTGCCCGAGTGCCCTGAAGCCCAGCTGACAGGCTGCTGCATCAGCAAAAGTTTATCTTGTTTTGCAGGAGTCTTTAAAGTCATCATGGGTTGAATACAAGGCAGAGCACAAAATGAAATTGCTACCAAATTTGAACATTTTTTTCCTCCTTTCCACTTTTACCAGGGGTGTTCCCTCCATGGTTTTTATCAATCCTTCCTTTCCTAGTGGAGGTGGAGTGTTATTTCCTTCCTTCCCACTGTACCATTTTTCCCTCATTAAGATTTGCAATCAAAATGCAGGAGGTCATTTCATTAATCACTTTATCAGCCCTGCTTTTGCCTTTGAAAAAGACACTACGTTCTCCTCCAGAGTGCACTCATTCCTACGAGGCACCGTGGAGGTGCAGCTATGGATCAATACTCTTTATTAATCCATTTTTTATCATAAAATAGCTGGGTGAGGAGGCACAAGGACAACCTGGATGACAAAACCCTGTTAGGAGCCTCATTTAGATCTTTCCCTGTTCAAAACCCCCTTGTTCCAGCACAGGAACACCTGTGTTCCCTTCTAAATTGTGCATGTTCATTTGCCTCCCAACCTTGCATTGAAAAGGTGAATAAAAACCAGGGTACAAGAGAACTTAGAGCAGTAAAAGTACATTGTGAGCTTGAAAAGCTACTGAGTGGAACTGAACAAGTAGGAGTCCTTGTTTTTCAGCCATGCAGGTCTTTAAAGGAGAGAATGAAGCAAGGTAGAAGCTTGGTCTGGACTATTGCTTAGTCACTAAATTTTCAGCAATTGCTGCAAACCACCTAGTAGATCCAGCTACATGTCTTCAAGAAAGCTTTTAGTGGAGAGAGGTTGTACATCTCCATCCGTCCCTCCTCCTCCATCCAACCAAACCATCCCATTGCTATCCCAACCATATCCAAGGCAGCTGCCTCTTCTGTAAGGCCAGCAGTGGCCAGATCCCAAGTGGTCCTTGCAAGGGAGTAAACTTCCTGTTCTATGGAGATACAGAAGCAACCAATCTTGTGATTTTCAAAGATTCCTTCAAGCCTAAGCTGCTGTTCCTGTGATACTGCATTAAAGCCTGGCTTTCATTAAGATGGGAAGAAATTTGGTCCCAGCCTTCATGGCAGCAAAGTCTTGAAGACATTAACTGAATGGACTTCATGGGCTCAAAAACTAGGCTGGAAATTCAGAGGAGGAGTCTTCAAGTTTCTCTTTGTACTTGCATCTCTACTTAAAAAGTAAATAAATCATGTCATTAAGGAGATAAAAAGAGGAGAAATGTGGAGTTTTGGGACGTTTTCAGAGGAAGGCTGTAACAGTACTATGGAGCAGCTGCCCTGCCTGATAGTCTCCTGCCCATCTGGAGGACAGGTTTCCATGAGCTCCTCAAAGAGTTTTGGAGGGAACTCCCTCCCTTTTGAGTCCTGTGGTTTGTGCAGAAGCTGAAGAGCACTGGGAAAGAGAGCGTGGTCTGTGCCAGAGCCCAGCTGGGGAATTCGGGGGTCTTTTTCTCTTCCTGTGCTTCATGGGACACTGGAGTAATAGCGTTATAGTCCAGCTTTCATCTCATGGTCATGGTCACAGCTTCATCTGCCCTCAGGACTGGGTGGAGGGAAAGGCACTGAGGTTCCTCCTCCTCTGCCCTTCCCATCAGCAATGCTCATTCCAGCATTACAAGAGGACAGCCAGACCTTCAGCTCAGCAGCTCCTGCCCCTACCCACCTTGTCAGACCAGCCAGCCATGAGACCTTCATGCTGTCCTCTGCTAAAGAGGCCACCAGGATGCCAACACTGCTATTTAGGAGCATGTGATGGATCAGTGGGGATGACTGAACGCTCCCTGCTTTTGATCCACCAAGCTCTGCTGTGGTCATGCTTAGATAAGCACAGGGAGAAACAGAAGCAGCTTTCCACTAAATTTCAGAATTTACTACATTTGTACTCGCATCTCGTTTCCTTGAATGTGTTTATTTTTATCCTTCAGGCAAATATTTCTGCCTCCTGTGGACCTTTGCTATAAATCAACAGAAGCAGTTGGCAAGCCAGATCAGAACTGGAGCTTTGCACATCACCCGAGTGGAAAATAAATGGAAATAATTACTGATGGCTCCAAGTACAGACTTGTTTCAAAATGAAACGTGTAGCTTAGAGGAGGTGGGCTGTCAACTAAAAGAGGGGAAATTCAGACTAGGTAGAGGAAGATATTTTTGATACTGAGGGTGGTGAGAGCCTGTCCCAGGTTGCCCAGAGAGGTGGTGGCTGCCCCATCCCTGGAACCATTGCAGGTGAGGTTGGAACCTGCTCTAGTTGCAGATGTCCCTGCTTGGAGGATGGACTAGATGAGCTTTAAAGGTCCCTTCCATCCCAAACCATTCTATGATTCCATGTTTGTCAGGTATTTATTTTCAATACACAAACAAAGCACTCTGTTGTTAGAAGCATATTTTCTGAGAATCCCATTCTACTGTTCCTACAGCACCGGTATTGTAAAATTTGCAATTAAAAAAGCCATCAAAGAGGAGTAATTTGCTCTCCTGTAAGCATACATGATTATTTCCTGATTTATTTTCCTTTCAGTCTAAACCTGGAATCCTACAGATATAATTTCTGCAGCAGCTTCAAAGGCAAGAAACGTGCTATTACAAGGGGTTGGTTTGGGGTTTTTTTTCCTATATCCACACAAAGCTGGGCAATCCTTAGAGTTAGCTACCAACTAAATTAACTCAAGCTAATAGCAACATTCATTTCTTTTCTTAGTTTAACAAACATTCCTGAGCTAATTTGCCTGGAATATCTTTGCGAAGCAAACAACTTCCAGCAGTCAAAGTAAAAGACTTCAAACATTTGAATGAATTTTATCACAGATGGCAGGAATTTGCTAGTAAGGTTATTTATATGTTCTCAGGCAGTGCTGCTCAGGCATAAGGTATCTCTGGAACGGAGACAAATCTCAGTTATTTTCATTGTCTTCCAAGACAGTTCAAATGGGATTTATCTGCCTGCCTCATTCAGCAAGCTGGGGAAGAGGTCTAGCCCTTTAAATGCTGTTGTTCCAGTTTTAGGCTATAAAACGAGGGTGCTTCATTAAAATACCTCGGCTGGCACCTCTCAGAGGCACAGGAAAAGAATATTCACTGCGTAAGTAACACATTATAAATTATAATTGAGATTCAATCCTCCCAGGGAGAGGAGAAGGTAACTTGTCATCTGAAGTGTTGTGAGTTTCGGAGAGTGGACCAGGAGTTTAGAGGGTATAATGATATCATTAAGAAATGCCCTTGCAAAGCAAGCAGAATTAGACTCTGCTGTTCCTTGAAAACCACAGGAACTCTTTATTGTTCTGTCAGCAGCAGTTCAAAGAGCTACGTGACCCCATTAACATTCACTCAGGCATGTATAACAAATTGGAAGGGGGGTGTGTGGAGGGAGGGGGAATTTCTGGAATAGTTAATTATATTTGGTGTGTTTGAATACCTAACACTGTGAGCCACGTGGGCTCAGCACCCCACACCTGGTTTACCTCACAGCTCTCTTCATCTTGTAGGATTTAGAGGAGAAAACATCAAAGGTGGGGAAAGAGCAGGGAGGGGAGTAGGAAAAGCTAGATAGGGGCTGGTTGGTTTGGCAGCTGAGCTGATCTAGTGTTTGCAGTGGTTCTGCTTTGCACAGAAATTGTTATTAGATAGCCAGAAGACCCTTTGAACCCACATATCCATGGCAGGCACTGTGCTGGAATATGTGGAGTGATGCACTCTGAGCATGAATCTTGAAGAGAAACCAAGTTTCTCTCAGTTTCAACAAGAGGCAGCTTCTCTGGCCAAACTATTCATTTATTTCTGTGTGAAAAGTTGTGGGTTTCTTTTAGGAAACATTGATTTTGCTTAGAAAAGCTTAAAGGCAGGAATTCTGGTGCAGCACCTGAGCAGGTAGGGCTGTTTTCTCCTTCCTTAGTCCTTTGTCAGCCTGGTTGTCCACGTGGTTCTTTCACTCATGATGCCAAATGACTACAGAGAGTTTCCATGCTGCCGTGATGGTTGTCTCAGCTTCGAATCATAGAATGGTTTGGGTTGGAAGGGACCTCCAAAGGTCATCTAGTCCAACCCCCCTACAATAAGCAGGGACATCTCTACCTAGGTCAGGTTGCTCAGGGCCCCTTCAAGCCTGACCTTGAATGTCTCCAGGGATGGGGCCTCCATCATCTCTCTGGGCAACCTGTCCCAGTGTTCAGCTTAAGCAAAGACTGGCCAGCAACAGAAACTGGTTGGTTATGAGTGCACACATCCTCTTTTTGATTAAAAGATCTTTGGGATTTGTCTGAAAATATGGAGGGTTAATTTTTTGCATAGTGAAATGATTAATTTGGGTTTGTTTGGGTTTTTTTTTCAGGAAGAGATAGCAGCAGATATTGTCTCCAATGTTAGCAGAAAGGCCACTTAGGCTGATTAATTAAGTCCAAAGCTTTATCTGTAACAATTCATTAATTTCAGTTCCAGTACAGATTCAGGAGCCCTTATCTCCTCAGGCCTGTCACCTCACAGCTTTCCTCATGCCTAGCAATAAATTTGATAAATGGTATCAAATGATATGCTGAAGGAAAGGACCATCCCAAATGCTGCCTGTGCTATACTGGGGAAATGTTATTTCCTGAGAAACTTTTAAATCTGTTAATGAAGCCTAATAAAGCCAGGATTGCCAGTGGTGCTCTTTGTGAGGCTTCACACCAAAGTTAAGAGCAGGACACTTGTAACTGCTGCATATGTCCATTTACATGAGCATCCCCACCAACCAAAGAAACCACCTCTTCCAGACATGGAGTAAACTGTGTGCTACTTCTAATTCAAAGCTGATTCTAAATTCTCTTGGAAAATAGAAGAGTAAGGTTTATATTATCCTCTAAGCCCAGGCAAGCTCCAATTCTAGTTTGTTTATTGCCAGTTCTGCTGTTATCCTCCATAATTCTTAAACAATGATCAAGTATTTTGCTCATGACATATATATTCACACCTCTGCCTTTCTTCTGAAAAAGAAAAGCATCTATCTATGCTGTTTGAAGGCTATTTGCATTGTGATTGTGTTTGTGTTAGCTGTGGGTTTTTCTAGCTGCCTTTTCATTGCATTTAGATTGGAGTTGATCAGTCTCCTCTGAAATGGAAATTATTTTTTATTACACTTTGGCTGTGCTTTAAACGGGTTGGGCTGTAAACAGTTTGAAACAGTGGGAGTGTGCTCAGAGTGAAAATCAGAATATGCATTCAAATAGTCTAATATACATCCTGGAAGAACCATAGTAAGTTTTGGATTACAGGCCAGTACAGCTACTGGAGGAATTTTCACTGAAATGTTTTATTCCTCAGAAAACACCCATTTGTCAAAAATCAAAGCTTAGCAGAAGGCGAGGGGTAGAAGGATGGGAGAAGGAAGTAGGATGAATTTATCACTCCATGTTTTCATCTTTCCTTGAAGGGCTGGGATGTTTGAGGCGTTTCAGGTTGACATTTTTGCATCACGGGACCCCTGCTATTCAGGAATTCTTGTTTCAAGTGTTGAGCTCTGCACAGTTAAGCAGAGACATAAAAATGTCTGAGAACAAAGGCAAGCGCTCCAAGATCACCAGACAACACGTTCTAATTGATGTGCAACATCTCCAAAAAATGCTTAGATGTTGAGGGACGTTTTCTGCAAGCCTGGAAAACTCTTTTGAAGTGGAAAATCGTTTCCTGCCATGGTGGAATTACAACCTCCACCAAGGCATTGGCAAAAGTCCCACTTGCATCTGTTGGGACTTCTCCTCAAGCTTACTGAAGACATTGTAGTCTCTTTTGACCATATTGGCCATATACATATTGACCATATAAATATGTATGACCATGGAAAGTGATGAATTTATGAATTGCTTTGTTTGGGAGGAGATAAAGATGATGGTGATGATAATAATAATAATAGATGAGACTTTAATGAGAATTATTGTGTGTGGTGGAAGGCTCCTGGGTTTCTGCACATAATAGGAGTCAATCAACAAACAGGCAAAGCTTTCTCAAAATAATTGTCTTTCTGCAGCATTTTAACATGTTACTGCTTGCATCTCTTTGTTAAAAGCTGGCATCAGAAACTCTGACCTTGCCTAGGGCAGCAGAGTGGGCAGAGGGAACAGGGCGTCCTGGCACGAGCAGCTGCTGAGTCTGGCAGGGCAGTGGTCAGGGACCCATGGACAGTTCTGCTGATGCAGCACATCCTTGGAGGCATATGCTAAAAAGGGGACTTGTGAGCCAGAGGTGGAAGGGGACAACTGACCTTACAGCTGTTTTCCCAGGGGATGTGGATTTCAGTCCTGCAGCTCTGGCTTCCTCCATCTCCCCACCCACATGTACCCCCATCTCCATCCCACATCTCAAACAAAACCCTGCCCATTCCATCTCTGTCCACACGGAGCTCTTACTGAAATGTCACTAATTCTGTATTTTCTGGTCTAGCCCTGTACATACGATCCCTTTTATATTTTTGCATTATTGCTTTATGTATTTCTCATAGCAAGAAGGTATCTGTAGCAAACATCCTCTCTTCAGGAAGCTTTCACTCCTTAGTTTCCATGCTAAAAAGGCAAAGGCTTTGGGGACTGTAAGAGAAGTGAAACACTTATTACAGATGCATCTCTTCTGCAGCTCTGTGAAATCACAGAGGACAGGGATAATGAACATTAACGCGAGTACATGTGTCCACGTTCACATCTTATGAGAGGAAGAAAGGTTCAGGATCCATGAGCTATTTATATATATGTGGGTGGGAAGGCTGGAGTGTGACTGGTGCTAGCTCTAGGTGCCTTTTTACTGGCTCCCAGTAAGAAACTGCTGCTTTCTGAGCAGACCTACCACAATGAATTCTTCTGTTTCCAGTATTTGCATCCTGTCTAATTCTTATCAGCAACTCCCTAAGACCTTCGCTGAAATGTAATAACTGGCATTAGAAGAAGCCTTCCCAGCTTCTTGGGCTGTCCCTAGCGTAGCTTATCCTTTATTCACAGCCCAAGAGCCCCAAAGCCTCCAACTGGCAAACACGGCTGGGCTGATCAATTCTACAGAGCAGGTAATTCCAAATTTCAAGTGGCAAATGTGAGTCTACAGCCTCCTGTGCTTTTCTTTTGCCTTGTTCCAGTCAAGTCCCTAGAGATGATAGGCACACAATGGGCATAGGCTTCCTCTTGCAGGGAGCAAAGTCTGTTTATCTACCTTTATTTTATATATAATGGGTCAATCCCTTTTCTCCTCTCCTAAAATTTCACCCACACTGACAGCTCAAAGAGTGCTCGCTCCACACATCACACCAGCTGTTGGAGGCAGATAGCATGAGCTCTTCTGCAGTGATTTAAACTGACCTTCTTTTCAATGGATACTAAGTGCTCATCATTAGTGGTGACTTCATGCTTCGTGGTTCAGCCGAGGTCTCTAACATGAAACACATTCTAATATTGAGGGGAAAAAAGTGGCTAGAGAGCAGGTTTGGGAATTTCTGAGACAGCATTTAATGGAAAAAAAATGGTATGTTTTTAAAGTGCTTATATTGGAAATGGTTTCCTCCAAGTATCTGTGTAAATTTGCAAACTTACATCTCATATAAGGAGTGGACTTGAAATCAAGGAAGATTTTTGCTACAGATGTTTGGGAGAACCCCTTGTGCCTTGCATCATCTGCTAAATTCTGATCTGCAGCCATTTTCCAGGTGCTGAATGCCATTAGGTCTTGAAGCTGTCTCTTTTCAGAAGCAGTTCAATCATTCTTACTGGGAAGAGCCCTCTGGTTTCTTCACAGACCAGATTTGTACCCCTCTGCAAGAAAACCCATGTTTATATAGCTAATCTTGCCTCTATCAACCTGAGCTTGAGTTATCGGAAGGATTTACAGAGTTATTAGCAGGGACTGTAGTTTGGGAAGCTACAAGAGGCCTTTTAGACATAGCAGCACACTATGGTTATGAAACAGGAACATCTTAATGTTCTGAGGAGATTTCCCATCCTCTGGTAGGCCACTCCTAAACAGACAGTTCTCCACCCTCAAGGACCCAGCCTAGAATATCCCTTTTTCCTCAATTTCCCTATCCTGGGCAAGAAAACCTTCAAGTAGGTTTCTTTCTAACAGGGGAAGGGAAAGAGGGACCAATTCCCAGCTGCCATCACCCAGCGATACCCTGTGATGCGCTCAGAGCCCCAACCAGTTACACAACCCAGCCACTGGCCCCAGCTCTCTGCTGATTTTTATCTGTCAGGTTTTCAACCTAAAGGCTGAGGAACAGCTGAAAATAAGTGACTTCTGAGTCTGCACTTAGTCCTCCAGAGATAAACAGCTTTAGAATCTACACTGAGGGGCTTTCTACACTAGGTGCTAAGTTTTTTACACTTGTCCTTGCCCAAACCCATGTATAGAGGTGTCTATATATGGTTTTACTTGCCTAGTTCCTATTACCAAGGATCTGAACTGTTCTGCCATCAGTGGGCAATGACAGAGACCTCTCTGTCTTTCTGTTAAAAATATCTGATGAGATATAACAGCATCATAGGGTATTTATAGTATGGACAGACTTCTCCTTACACTACGGATTACTACAGAAAGGCTGAGCTAGAACAAAGCTTTTTAGAGTGTTCTTCAGTTTGTTGTGATGTGGGTTCTCACTCATTTAAATTTTCCAGTAACAGCAGTATTATGTTCAGAAACTCTATGGAAAGACTATTTTTATCTTATACTTGCTGTATGAGGGATCTCAGAGCCTGCATCTTCACGTGTCTCATCAAGAGTTCAACTGGAAGCACTAAGTCAAGGAAGTCACATCTACATCAGGTTTCAGAGCACAAATGAAAATTATTTAAGTAAAGAGTCAGTCCCTTGCTCCTGGATCTGGCAGGTGAAGGAAAGACCAAGCCTGCAGGGCAGAGGGTTTGGCAAAGTCTCCAGAGACATGAGAATCCCCTCCAATGGTTCCATCCCACCCATTAACCCAGGTCACGCTGAGCTGAATTATTGCTCCATTACCTCAGCTTGATTTCAACTTTGAAAAAGGGAGAAATTGTAACAATTAAGGAAGAAATCAAGTGCTTCTCACCACTCACACTGACATGCAGTGCTAAGTATCTTGATTTTCCAGATGACAGCTTTTGAGACAAACATGTTCCCAGATTTTTTTTTTCCCCCAGAGAAATTTGGAAATATATTTCACCATAATACTTCTATTCTGAAAATATGGCATTGTTCCAGAAATAAAATGTTTGCCCTGGAAAGCTTCCATCAGCTCTAAAAGCTCGTATTTTTCACTAAGATTTGGAGTAGAAAACAAACAAACAAATTACACATTTACCATAATATTGAACTACACTTTTTTTCCTTCAAGCTACATTCTGGTCTGCATTTTGAGCATATTTTATGTTTTAGCTCTTCCTTCTGAAGCACAACATGACAACTATTTGATTGTGTGAGATAATGTCAACAGATAAGTAATCTGCTGCTATAATTTAACTGACATTAAGTTTCTCAATCCCACATAATTACAGTAGGAGGGAATTAAAAAAAAAGTTACTTAACTCTTAAAATGTTGAAATTTTAAATCTTAAAAGATCAAAAAGCTTCATATAATTCTAAGCAGGCTGAGGTTTCCATAACCTCGTATCTCATTCCAGATTTTAAAGTGGGATAACCTCCAATAATGTCCAAACAAACCTGTTAACTTGATTATCTGGCTTGATCTCAGCATTGGAGCTATTCTGGACAATGCACCTTAAACTGTTTTCTGAGAGAAGCTTAGACAAGTTTCCCTTATTTGAAGATTTTTTTTCCAGCAGAACTTTATCAGTACCAGTATCTGACTAAGGTGCTCTTAAGTCAAGCATCACTGATTTCCTTTCATTCCCCTCTCCCCCCAGAAATGCCAGTTTCCAATTTTCACTGGATGATGATAAACTGAAGATAATTTAAAAATATAAAAGAACTTTAATGGGCATTGTTGTTCATAGCTTCTGTCAGGCTGTTACCAAAGAAAATCTGGGGACAAATCCCTGTTTGCTGCTCTTGGTTGTTCCCTGTTGTTGTTATTTACTGCAGTGATTGTGAAATTTGAATTAACGCCCTGTTAAACCCTAAAGATCAACCTTGCCATGATTCATCATGGACACAAAGTAGGTGTAGGACTTTTTTTTTAATTTATTCTTTTAAATCCTACCTAAAGGCAAAGCAACCTCCTCTCAGCAAAACTCAACCAGCATTAAAAAACACATAATCAGCTACATTGGACAGCCAGGCTATAATCACTGTAACACACATGTTATATATTTAATTCCCATATTTATCAGAGGTCTTTGAGTGCAGTGGTCAGTAGCAAACCTGCTACATACTAAGGATGGTAGTCATCATGTTTAATGAGCTTTATTCATGTCTGCAACGTGGGTTCTTTGCCTTTGCCATTAGACTCTGGTGCTTCTAAACCCTTACTCAAAATTCCAAAAGATCAGTCTCTGGTGAATTTGAGCCACAATTAAATGTTGTCTACCATCATAGGGTAATTATAAGAGCAGTATAATGTCACAGATGAAGAGAACAGAGGGGAGAAAGATGCTGTGGAGGGGAAAAGCTGTTCACATTAAGAGAATATGGATCAGAAGTCAAAACTCATCGAGTTATTGGCAAATATTGGGTTTATACACATCTCTTCCCCCATCTTCCCATCCATACACCAGCCTTCTCTTTAATATGTTAAAACCCAAGCGATCAGTAAGGACTGGGAAGAAGCAGGGTCAGAGCTTGGGATAAAAGAGCCGAGCTCATTAATCAGAGATGCTTTAGGCACTAAGAACATAATAATTGCTGTGCTGTACAAATACTTGTTTAGCATCTCAACAACTGCTGCTGGAAGTGCAGACATTGGGCTACTTCTAGGTCATTAAATAACACAACTGAAAACCAGAGCTGAGTTATAATGAACTATCCCATGTGATGCAATATATGCAGAAATCCAAACAGAGCAGTGTTGGGCAAAATGTATATATGTATATACATATGTGTAAAATGTATATATACATTTTATATGTGTATACATATATAAAAAATATACATATATATATAAATAATAAATAATATATAATTATATATAATGTAATGATATTTACATATATATATATAAAATATACGTATATATAAAATGTATATATACATTTCAGACACGTAGTGATGTAACTCATCCTTAACTCCCTGAGCATTTGCACACTTTACAGTATTCAGAACCAAGCATCCTATATAATAACAAGATATTCCTCTCCACAGCCAAGTCTATCAGACTTTACCAGTGTTGGTCTTGCAACACAGGATGAATTAACATTATGTACCTGTGTAATAATTGTTCTCTTTGCTTAGTGATAATGCACAGCAGTGATTTGAGGAAAGGAATTAACTGAATACAAATGCAAAAAACATGAGCTGCCAATGTGTTAATTGGCTTAAAGCAGTTTGAAAGGAAGGAAAAAAGTGTCAAATGCATAAATTTAAATTACTAAATGCATTGCTATTTGTTTTTTAAAGCTCTATATTTCAGAAAGCAATGGTCTGAGATACTGAGTCAGATGAGAGCTTAAAAAGCTATGGGAAAATGGTTCAGCATGGCATTTAAATTACTATTACGGAGAGAGGCTAGAATTTCCTGGCTCAGATGCCAACATATGGGTTCAATCCCACCAGCAATTGGAAGAAAATTATTTTCCTTCCACCCACTTCACTAGACTTACACAGGACTTAATAGGACCCAAAATCTCTTCTTAGAAAGGAGGACTGGGATAGCCACGTAATCAGCCTGTGTGAGGATCTGTGTGTGCACAGGGCCTTAGCAGGGAGAAATAACAGGGAACTAAAATAATCTCAGGGTTTTTTAGGCATCATCCTCTCAGGAGAGTAGATCCTGACTTTTTCACTGTCAATGACCTCCCTGCACAATATGTAACTCATACAGTGACTCTTCTTCTGTATGTAGGTCTTGCCCACCTTTCAATGACAGTATGCATAAATTTTACATTAGGGTAGCAGTAGTTCTCTTAAAATAATAATAGAACAAGGTCTTAATGAAGGTACTTTGACAACAACAAAAAATCCCACTCCTGAAAAAACCCCCACCAACATTGCTTGCTAAATGTGTGCTTTATGAGCATGAATGACCTGCTTCTAAACCTGGTAAATCAAAGTGCAGCTTTCCCAAAAATGGTTAGAAAAGTCTAGGACACGTTATCTCAACTTGTACTTTCTAGAGACATGGTTCTATTTCTACTTATGGTGGAGAAGACAACAGAAATGTGAGTTTAAATGAGAAATGTAATCCCCACCCACCAACACCTTGAATTGCCCAGCACAGGTTGTCAGGCTAATGACACCATCATAAGACCAGCTTTGGAAGAACATGTATTTGTTCAATATCCAAATTTGGACAGGCACAAGGACACCTTGCTGGAATTTGATTTCCTTATGAGTGTCATTTGTCTTTTTCTTCTGACTGGAGGGGTTTTTTTGAACCTCAGAAGGTTATTCTGTGAAGGAAGGCAGATGAAAAGATAGTAGCAGCAGGAGAAGATAAGGTATTGTCTTAAGGACTAATTGCACAGCTTGCCTTCCTAATTTGTTAGAGCAGATGAATGCTCTCTACAAAGAGGAACTCAGGCTGAAAACTGCTGACAGATTTTCCTACCTCATATTGGAATAATAACTTAAAGTAGCAATAACCATGATCTAACTATAGACAATTTGTTAGCCAAAAAAGTCATTGAACAAATTGTTCTACTATATAAGTTAAAATACACACACACAGGGGAAGATTATTCCCGAGGTGTTTATGACTGCAGGATACCTGCAAAGTACTAAAAATAAAGCAGAAAAACAATGACTTATAGAATTTTTCTCTTTAAATAGGTAGCTACATGAAACATGTGGTCCTTAAGCAACTTAGTCTAGGATTGAAGTCAGCCCTGCTTTGAGCAGGTGGTTGGACAAGAGGTCCTTCCAACTGAAATAGCCCTTGGATTCTGCCAAACACCCACAATGAAGGTTGTGTCAGGTCATTTCAAACCTAAAAATCCATCTCAGGTCTATCAGCAGAGATGGGCTTAGACTCTAATGGAAAGGGCTGAAGTCCTCAGAGCATCACAGCTCATCCACACCCTCAGGTTGCCCCGTCAGTGCCTTGTCCTCACTTTCCACCTAACCCTGTAAGAGCATATGGTTTTAGCTCACTCCTGTTTATTTGCAAGCACCAGTTGGATGCAGAGCCCCTGAACAGACTGAACCAGAAGGTACCAGGATCCTGTGTGACAAATGAAGGCAGTCAGAATGAGGACACCACGGGGAGCCTCTCCTCCCTCTTCCCCACTTCCCTCCGACTCCAAAGCATCCAGATGCTGCTGGATTTTAATCTCCTTGAATTCTCTAATCTCTAACCACCCTTAATGCAGCAGTAACTAACAGACAGATGGGGTGGGCTGATTTACAGCTGGGATAAAAGTGAGAGGCAGTCAAAATGAAACGCCTGAGGAACAATCTGTGCTAGAGCATCCTGGATTATTTTCTCCCACCACCCTTCACCCTGCCCAGTGCTTGCCAAGGCAGAAACCATTGGTTGCAGCAATGAAATACCCATATTACCCTCCACCTACCTGCAACCCTTCAATGGCCAGCTTGAGGATAGATGGCGTGAGCTTGGAGGCTTGCTTGAAGGAGAAGTTGCTCCAATCTATAATTAGAATGAAGCCATTTATCTGAAGCTCCTGATCTTCGATCAGCACTTCCAAGGACAGGAGGATAGCCCGAAGGATATCTATGAAGGAGTTCCTAAAGCCAAAGCAGAAATAAAAATAATAGTCAGTGGTTGCAGTTATCTTCAAGCCTCACGATTACTTGGCTTTGCTGTGGATGGGACATGAGCAAGGGATGGGGATTTATTCTGCTAGAATTCTTCTGAAAAGAGACTTGTTTCAGAGATGCCACTAAAGTGCTCCTGCTCCAAAACTCACATTCCTCAGCTTGATGTGATAAGTGCTCCTCACTCACAGATAAATTAAACCTTTTTGATTCTTCTGGCATTCTTTACAATAGATTTTAGCTAAGCTACTTTGGGAAAATATGTGTCTGTGGTGAAATGAAGCAGATTCAGGCTAACAGCTCAAATCCCTGCTCCTTTGGATATTCTTTATCATGTTTTTTGTTTGCTGTTTTGTTTCTATTATACAGAGGAAAATCAGAGAAGGAAATGAATCAGTACAATATTAGCATAAATGCTAACTAGGCTCCCTGGCTTCCTGCTTGAGAAGAGGGAATGATCCAGGACTCTGCACAGTAAAGTCTGACTCTGGCCTTATTTCTGCAAACCAGATGCAACATGGAAAATAGCAGCATCCACTCAAGATGGGAACTCTTTATTAATTAGCAGCTGCCAATAGGCTGGCTGCAAAGCTCCCCTCAGCTCTGGGAGAATAATTAGAAACCATGGAGGCCCCGAAGGAGATAGCAAGAGACAGAGAAGAAAATGTTGAAATATTTTCTATAATGTGGAATTCTGTACAGAGGAGCTCGGGCCACTCTCTGCTTCCATCTCATGCATTTAACAAGAGCAGGTTGGACACTTTAATGATTTATTCTATCTTCACACCTGAGTAAGCTGAATCAGGTCCTCTCCTCATCTGTCCTTCCCCTTGAGATGATTTACAGACAACAGATTCTTCTAGAAAGCCACAACCAAGGAAAGCTCAAATCCTGATGAGTCCTATTAGAGGGAAAGCTCACACCACCTTCTCCAGTGGAGATTTACATTTAATCCTTTTCTGCTGCTTTCTTTAATTTAAAACAAGTCCTCTAAGCCTACAAGAGCCTTGCTTCAAATTCTGCCTGAGAGAAAAAAATCCTGTGTGCAGTCAAAACAAACTTCTCTACCATCAAGACCTCTGCCCCTCAACAGCAGCAACACAGGATAAATTCCTGTTAGAAGTAAATGGTGAAGTGTTTTCTTAGTCTCTCCTTTTTCTCTCAGCAGGTTTTGAGGGGAAACATTCCTCCTAGACAGACACAGCCCCTTGGAAAAGCTGGTTCTGAACTGAGCCTCTGCCCAAGTCTGAAGCTGCTCTGAAGTTGCTGGAGCAACTTGCAATATATAAAGATATTAAACTTTGCTGCTGCTGGGTACCAGAGCACCCCTCCCTCATTTGCAGTGACAGGACAACCTTGACCTTTCCAGATCATGCAGGAAAGCTGTTCTAAAAGGACAAAGTGGAGGAGTTCTTCTCTTAGCAATGTAAGGTGAAGGCAGCAATTGGATTGCCAGCTGACATTTATTTTTAGTCTAAATTTATTTCAAAAGAGGTGGTATGAATACACCACTCATTGCCCAGCTGAAATGGGGGATGACTTTCAAACAGCAGCATCAAATTACTAGATTTTCAGTGATGGAAAACACAATTTCAACCCCAGAATTCATGATGGGCTTTCTGGCTAGACTGGGGGAGACAGAGTAATCCAGAACTTGATTTAACCCCATATTTGAAAACCTTAAAATGAACTGAAAGCTTGTTGTTACTGAAGGTGTGAAAACAGGGCCACACTGTGGTAAGAAAATCCTTCATTTGTGGGAAGAAGTTTTCTTAATAGAACATTCAAACTTACATTCATGAACCTGCTACCTCAGATGCTTTTAAAGGCTGTGTAATGATTTCTGTAGGGCTACATGGAAATGGTGTGTACAAGGCATCTTCTGTAATCCACTTAAACTCTAAATCACAATGAAATATTGCATCTGACTGAGCACAAAATTTTGCTCTTGGACTCTATGCTGAGGAATTCCAATCTTTGTCTGGGTGTCTACATAAATTACTAGGTTATCAAGCAATTTCTCACCTGCACTTCCCTGGACTCTAAGTAGAGATTCTTTGCCTGGGAGACATGGCACCCAGTTTTCTCAGTGTGTAACTCATCTGGCTGTCCCCTGCCCACATCCCTCCTTCCCTCCATCTATTTGTAGTTTGAAGGCTTGGCGTAGGAAACAACTCCAAGTGCACACAAAGATGTTTTCCACATGAGTACCAGGAGATCTGAAAGCGGCCCATAGGTCCTCCAGGAGGCCAGCTCCTGTTTGCAGGCAGGCTGCTCTGGAGGGAAATCAGAGGAGAGCCACTTGAGGCTTCAGCCTTTTGCTCCCTAATCTTGAGGCTTTGCAACAAATCATTCAGCTGTGGGACTGATTTGCATCCAAATCATTTTCTGTGCATGAACACAGAACCACTTTCTATTAATCCATCTCTTTTGTTCCTCTGGTTAATGTTCCCTTCCCTCCTCCAACCCCCTCTCCCCACCAGTTTAACCCTTTGTGTCATAGTGATTTATTTCACTTTTTTTGAAATAAAGGGAACTGTGTAAGGTGCTGGAAGGATTGAGCATGGAGCCTACTGAAGTGAGCCACTAATGAGTTACAAAAGATTTGCACAAGCCCCTGAAAGACAAAAAGGAGGGTGGAGGGAGGGAAGGAGGGAGCCTTGGCTGAATGTAAAGGTACCACAAAAGAGGCTCTCCCAATATCCTTTGGAAAATGGGAAGTTAGCCCAACAGAAGCTGGTGGTGAGGAACAGTAATGTAAAACAAAAAAGGGAGATGGTTTAGCTGAGGGATTTGGTGGGGAGATTAGCCAAAGGCGTAACATGAAAATAAATAAGAAGAAATTACTTAATTATAAGAGGCGTAAGCAGGCTGAGAGAGAATCAAAAGGCTCAGTGGAGTACCAGGGTGCAATGGGAACAATTAAAGGGGATAAAGACATTGCAGGGAAATTAAATGATCTATTTGCATGTCTCTGCCACCAGTCATTTTGAAGCAATAGATAGATAAGAAATCTGAGGGACTGTTGGAAAATAAGGGGTCAAAGAAGACACACTGCAAGGAAGTGATATGTTTTGGAGAAGATGGCATCAGTGAAGGCTTTTCTGAGCAGTTAAACACAGGGTCTGGTTTAGGCATGCTAGTGGAATTAATTGGATTATTTTTATGGTTAGCAGTATGAACAGAAGTACTGGCAGCTGAAGCCATTAAGATTGTCTGGCAGGAAGCAAAAAAAACCTGTCACTAAAAATCCAGATTTTCCCCCAAGACATCAGGCTAACAAAGTTTGGACCAGTGCCCTTATCTTGGCAGCTGCAGACAACTCAGCTTATCATCCCTGAGTTAAGTAAAAGCCTCTCTCCTGTAAGACTTAAAGGGTGGCCAAAGCTGAATAACATTCAGCAAGCTGCAAACGTGGTGTAGATACAAATCAGGTAGGAGACCACATTTGGCTTTGTTCTGGCACTGTCCTGTACTCCCACTGGGAGTGAAGGGCAGAAGAGAAAGTGGGAAGAAGGAGGACCAGAAAAACCATCTTCAGGTTGCCTCAAATTATTTGAGCTAATTAGAACTGGAGAAGCTGGTCACACCTCAAAAGCTGGGTTCAGTTGTGGGCTCCTCACTCCAAGAAGAACATTGAGGGGCTGGAGCATGCCCAAGGAACGAACTATAAGAAATGGCCTCAAGTTGTGTCAGGGGAGATTTAGGTTGGATATTAGGAAAAAATTCTTTTACCAGAAGCATTGTAAAGCTCAGGACCAGGTTGCCCAGGGCAGTGGTGGAGTCCCCATCCCTGGAGGGGTTTCAAAGCCCTGGAGATGTGTTGCTGAGGGACATGAGTTAGTGGTCACCTGGGTTAACAGTTGGACTTGATGATCTTAAAGGTCTCTTCTAACCAAAACAAGTCTATGATTCTATGAAAGACTTAGGAAGGGAGATATGAACAACACAGCAAATCAATCCTGGTAGAGGATGGAGAAACTTTCAGCTTCTGTTAATGTGTTCTTAGAAAACATCTGGGTTTTTTTTAATGCATCTATTTATTTTAAAACCATAAAAATCATCTCTGTTGAAAAAATCCCTGGAAATTACTGATATACAGTGCTTGGGGATTCATATCTTGGTTCAAACTCATGATCATGAGTTGCCTCTCTGGTGTCAGAGGGAAATGACAGTCAGTCGAACCTCTGCAAGACCTGATCTTCACATTTTATGACCTTTTGGTGAGGATAAGTCCCTCCTATGAACTTGACACAATGCAGGGCACCCCTTGGCTGAAGAATAAGCAGGAAGAATAACTGCAAAATGAAGAATTGTGGATAAACACGATGAGTCACTTGACTAAGCCTGAACCAGAGAAGAAGAACAGTTGAGCAGAGGAGCTCACAGCTGAGTCATGCGCTGGAAAGGGCTTGTTTGTCTCTTCTGGCTGAGGCCTGAATAGCACATATGTGCACAGAAATTATCAAGGCTTGTCTGAGATTCATGGAGAAAATGAGTTGCCCTCACAGCAAATGTTCACAACAAGTATTTTAACCAGCCGTGGTAACCTCCTCCTTCAATTCAAAGCTATTTCAACTCCTTAGCTGGAAAATTATGAATAATTCACCAGCCCACAAACTAGAGAAGTTCTTCTACAACAACATGAGATGTTTTCCTTATTTTGTAGGGTACCAACCCCTTCTTTGTCGTGTCCAAGTTAAGTTACAGGGTTTGTTTTTTTAATTTTTCTGAATATATGCACAGAAAACTCCCACTGAGCAAAGCACAGGTTGCATTAAGTTAATGTCATGGCTCCAAATTATTCTTCTGTCACATCCAGTGCAGCTATCTTGGGCTGTCAGCTTCAGACAGGCATCTCTCCTGTTTTGTCATGAAAAGATAGCAAGTTTTTCCCCACAGCATCTGTGTACATCTATAAATAACACTCCCAAGTAACTTTACACCCAGGATAACAGACGGGATAGAGGAACGTACTGACTTTTTTCTTCAGAAGTGCTTAGTCCAACCATGCACCTGATACAAAGAGCAGTGTAGATTAAACTGAGACCTGAGCTGTGTTTAAGAAGATGAGAAATCCACTGCTGAGTGGAGGACAGTCACCCCCAGATGTCTGGCTGGCTTTAAATTCCTGCTTGGAGAGACCTGGAAACCTCTCCCAGTGCCAGCAAAGGGGAGAGAGGTACCAGGCTGCAGAAAGAAAAGGCATCTCTTTATTCTCCTATCATGCAAAAATTGCCTCTTGGTGGCTTTCTTAAAGTATAAAAATATTCCCCATGTTATGCTTCTGTTGAAGGTTCCTCTATAAACAAGCATTAGGAGGATTTTTTGCTGTCTCTTTCCACTTCAGTTGAACTCCATGGCAACCAATAGCCCCTGAATTACATGCTCCACATTCGAGTCTGTTACAAATCTCCTCCCACATGCGCTCATTCATATTGTGGGCATCCTCACCAGATGAATACCTTGTCCCTGGTGGTAATGTGACTCTTGAAGGGCTGTCATTTGACTGAAAACCAGGGACTTTTGCAGCCCCTGTGCTTGGGGAGGGAGAGTGTGGATAAAGGGGCTCTGGTAGGACCAACTTCCACCGGAGATCTACACAGAAAAATGGGAAGGTAACATAGAATCATTTAGGTTAGAAAAGACCTCTAGCATCATCAAGTCCAATCTTTGTCCAACATCTCCCTGACCCCTAGACCATGTCTTGAAGTGACACATCTACTCGTCTGCTCTTCCTTTTGCCTCAGCCCAGAGATGAAGAATGACCTGGGAGTCCTGGGAGACAAGTTCACCAATAACCAGCAATGTGCCTTCATGGACAAGGAGACCAGTGGTAATCTGAGGTGCATTTAAGAAGAGTGTGGCCAGCAGGTCAAGGAAGGTTCCTCTCCCTCTACTCTGACCTGGTGAGGTCACATCTGGAGTATTGTGTCCAGATCTGGGCTCCTCAGTTCAAGAAAGACAAGGAACTACTGGAGAGAGTCCAGCAGAGGCTGTGGAGATGCTGAGGGCTCTGGAACGTCTCAAGGAAAGGCTGAGAGCCCTGGGGCTGCTGAGCTGGAGAAGAGAAGCCTCAGAGGGGATCTGATCAATGCTGATCAATAGCTAAAGGGTGGGGGCAAGAGTATGGGGCCAGACTCTTGTCAGTGGTGCCCAGCATAAAATTGTTACACTCCTGAGAATTCAAAAAAATCCCTCCCTGAGCTCTCCAGCAACTCCCAAAGGGAGCAGGCAATCGAGTGCATCCCAGCACAGCACTGGAGTCCCCAGGGGTGCAGAAGGGCAGCCCAGCCATGGGGTGAGGCGTGGCTGGGCTCCAGGCAGAGGTCTCAGCGCCATGCAGGGTGAAGCCTCTCAGGAGCAGAGCTCAGCTCTGAAAGGAAAGGCCAGAATTGAGTCTCAGGTGCAACACAACTGCTCCTCTGGCTGTGGAGCTCTTTTAGTCCTGCAGGAATTAAGCATTTCCTTGCCTTTTTAGTGCCCAGAGCAATGCCGTGCCTGCACACTGGGCAAATTTCTGTGTGGGGAAGGAATGAGAGACAACCACAGCCAAGGTGTTATGATACTGTGGAAAATATTAAAAGCCCTGAACTTTTAATGCAATCAATAAATCAACTGTACAGAGCCACTGAAGTAATTTGCCTGGATAGTCCCAAATGCAATGTCCCCTGTGAGGAGCGTGGGGAAGATGGGCAAAGAGCACATTCCACAGGAGCTCAGTCCATGGTGGTTTCAGGTTGGTAGAAATTTGGGACATGACATGTAGGAACAGATTGATGGTCAAAGCTGCACAAGACACAGTTTTTAAATCTCTTACCATGATCTTACTGCTGTTGTGATATTGTTCCTTCAAAGCACAGCTGTAGGAATAACGAGCAAACCAAATGCTGGCCCACGACTGGCTTGTGGCTGGGAGCATGAGGATTGATGACCTCGGTTGGTTTGTTTTGTTCTGTGTGATTGCAGAGCCTTCTCTGATTCCCTCCTGACACTGCAATCCATCCTTGCATCACACAAAGCTATTTGCCCAATTTCTTGCACCGTTGCATTCCACAAGTTAATTTTTCATTACCGAAAGGCAAAGGATTTTTCTTTTGAGCATTAGGAAGCTGCTGTTTAGTCACAGAAAGCAATTATACAGCTCCTTTGTTCTGTTATTAGGAGAAGGTAAATTGCACCCCCGATTCCATCCCCCTATCATATTTTCTCTATGTGATTCTACTATTATCTCCTTAGCTCTATTTCCACTGCATCTTCAACATCTTTCCATTTGGACTTTTTACTCCCTCACTTGTTCATAATGCTAATTAATTCCTTTTTTTTTTTGGACAGCTATATTTTTTACATCCCCTTCTTTTAGAGGTAATACAATGCAAAGCAAATTCAATATTCAAGGTGAGTTTGGAATACCAGCATACATAAAAGAACTTGTTATCTCTTCCTATTTATTCTCTGTCTCATTCTTAATGCAGCCGAACATCTAATTAACTTCTCTGACCACCACTGCACAATAAGTACACTTCTTAATTGTGCTGTCCCTAATGACCTGATGTTTTTCTTAAAAGGTTAAAAAGTAATTGGAAACCCAGAAGAAGCTGCATGGAGTAAAGAGAGGATAAGGGGCTGCATACAAGATGTGGCCACGTATTAAAATCCAACATGTTCTCCGCTTAAACTTCTTTGCATAATAGATGCTGCTTTTCTAGGTCGTTCTAGAGTTTTCCACAATTTTTTGCTGATCTTCACTAACCTACACAACTTTCCATTTGCTTTTTGTCACATCATCACTTACCTCGAGTAAGTCTGCCAAAAATAATATTACTGCTGGGCATTATGATAACATCATTTTGCCACTTGCTATTCCTGCTCTCTTCCTGAAGGATCAGGGCCAATTTATGTGCAAGGCAAGAATTCACCTGGATATTTATTAAATTTTCTGGAAAGACTTTAATGCAAAACTTCACAGGAAGATTTTTTTTTTATTAGCTAACTAAATGGTGTATTTACATATTTTACCTTAGAAAATTCTAGCAACATTATCTAATTATCCCTTGGGTTGCAACCAGTCGTTCTTACCATAGACCTCACTGATGATTAGATCAAATGGTGAAGTTAAAATCAAATGACTTCTCACCAATAGATATATTTTGAGAGTGCTGAGTTCACAACTTCAAAAGTTATATTATTGCTTGTGGGTATTCAAACAGCACCTGGTTACTCACACAACACTCATCAATCCAGAAAACTTTAAAACAGAAAAGCAGAATGGCTGGAAGTTCATTCAGAAACTCACTTTGGGTACTGGAAGTGGTAGACATTAAAAAGATATACAAAAGTGGTGTCAATCACAAAGAGGGTTATAAATTATTTTAGTTGGAGCCTTTCAGGGCCAATAAGAGACAGACATGAAAAATATTCTAATCATTTCTTATAAGTAAATGAAAAGATGTGTCAGACATTATATATCAAAGAGGTTTCCCACTAGAACAATAGGCAACTTTGATATAGCTGACAAGATGGAGGAACTTGATATTATTGATGTAGAAATGATCTTTAGGGAACTCAAAACAGATGCCATGAAGATTCATAAGGCAGCAGCCTAGGAAAAATTAACTGCAGATCTCTTCAGAAACAATGATGAAGAAAATTTGCTGTAATGATTCAACCGAGCAGGGGAGAAGAACCAGGAAAAATTGAATCTGTGTAGATTTATGACATTAAAGCTGTGAAAAGTGTATGGGACCATGATGCTGCCAGCCACAAAGAAACTGCTCTGCACAGTTGTGCTGAACAGGATGCCAGGTTCCAACACCCTCACACCAAACAACTTTCTCCTCCTGTTCAGATGGAACCTCCTGGGTTCCAGTTGGTGCCTGTTGCCCCTTGTCCTGGCACTGGGCACCACTGACAAGAGTCTGGCCCCATCCTCTTGCCCCTGCCCTTTAGCTCTTGATCAGCATTGAGCAGATCCTCTCTCAACAGCCCCAGGGCTCTCAGCCTTTCCTCATCAGAGAGATGCTCCAGAGGCTTTAGGAACTCGTGTTGAATTTGATTCTATAGGCAGTATGAATGACAACTGCTGCTGTAACAACCCCAGGGAGGGACACGATTGCTCCTTTTGGAGGGGAATTACTGAATAGAGAAATCAAGTCTCATCAGCTCTATGCTATGTACCATGACTGGCCTTTTACTGATGGTATTTTCGTATGGATGACAGCAATTGAGTAAAAGAAAGGAAGATAAATATCTTTTTCTGTAGATTTTACTTCGACTTATTCAGAGTAGGTCAGGTAAGAGGAACAGAAAATGTCCAGATCCACAGACAGCTACAACCACCTGATGCTTTGCAAGTGATTCCAGCTTTCCTGGGATGTACAGGGTCTCTTTGACCTTTGGAAGGGTCCTTTTTAGGCTTTGAAGCTGCAAAATACATTTTTCTGAGAGAATTTCAAGACAAAGGGAAAAGAAGTGAGCCTGGAGGGACCCCCTGCAACACAAAAAGCCAAGTGGAATTTTTTCCAACCTGAACCAATTAATGGGACTGGCCCAGCTCGTTTAGAAATCAACAGTGTTGAGAATGGCTTTGTTGAAAGAGATGAAGTAATTACAGAGCAAAAATATTAAAATACAGGTTGCAAATTGAGAGTTAGAAACTACCAGCGTTACAGTTGTTCTCAAAATGCCCCCTGTGCAGCATCAGTGGACAAAATAGGCTATAATCAAGTCTTAAGTATGACTTCAAATACCAAAGGGAAAAATTAGGTATATACTAAAAGTCTAAGACCAGCACTTCATAATTTTTGCATGCTTCATTTTCTGAGTTCTGTAGCTTGACACATAATTTCACTATTAGAAAGAAAATAAAAGGATGGGCAATCTACCTGAAGCATGTAACCAATGCTTTGCTTGTGTTTCATTATCAGGATTTCAAACCTTAAATTTCTGCTGTAAACTCTGCCTTTTAACCCAGATTATTAATCCCCAGGACCTTGCAGCATGAATGGGACGGGATGGATGTTTGTGTCATAAACTATTAAAATTCAGTTGAGCTGAAAACAGAATTTCAAGCAAATTGCAACACTGGGAATTCTGAAAGAAAAGTTTCATTCATTTCTTACGACACAAGTTATCAGCAACCTCCCAAATCACTGTACAATAAAAGCTACTTCTCTATGTGGATGTTTAGCCTCTGCTCTCTGGCAAACAGGGTTTGCAGTTTTGGGGGGAAAGGGCTGAATTTCAGGTTCTCTAAATGACTGGAAACTGTATTTTGTTGTTGTAGTGTTTTATACTCTTCTATTTCTGTTTGTATTGCCTTTTGTTGTGAAGCAAATGTGATTAATTTGAATTTTTTCACACTGATAATACAGAGAATTACTGAAGAAATGTGGTTAATTGAAGTCACTGCGCTACTCACTCAGTTATAAATAATTGCTCATGGAACAACACATGTAACAATTAAGTACAGAAAAGGGTAGACAGCCCAAATTTCTGTGCTTTTGAACTGCAGGCACAACGATGTCCTGCCAGACCTCAGATGGTAGGAGGCAGCCCTGGAACAAGCAGGACCTTTACTCCAAAGACAAGCAGCAGTGATCACTTCAATGAGAACACGGACAGCAGGGAGGCTGTGGTTTGTCAAAAGTCAGCAAAAAAGAGGCAGAAAAGGGATCAGTAGCCATAGACACAGCAAGTCCAGCTGAGAAAAATGCCCGGAGGAAAACTGGAGTTGAACATGGAAGTCTTGAGCAAATAAATCACCCCTTGCTCTTGACTTCTTGTTTTATGGAAGAGTTACACACAGCTATTGGTACAAGCTTGTTTACAAACTAACAGGTGATTTTTAACCTATTCCTTCTATTAAAAAATACCTTGATGAAAACAGAAAGTCACAACTCATTTTCCTTGGGATCTCTCTGTTTTGATGCTAAGAAAGGAAGGGACTGGGTGTTACCATGAACAGATTAGGGTTTGTAGGAACAGCTGCACCTTGGAAGTGCATTTTTACACCTCAAAGTCTTTTTTTAAAAGCAGATATTCTACTTTTTAGGAGATGCTTGCACCCTAACAGGGAAGATACACACCTTTGGAAGATTTAATATATACAAGCTGCAATTTGAATTTGGTGTCAGGGATGGCTTGTTAAAAGTGCACAGTTTGTTAATACTTTATTGGGTGCCCTTTTTTGTCTATTATTGCCTCACAGTTTACACTGTAGAAAGGGAAGAATTAGGCGGGGAGAGCTCATTCCTATAGATCAAAGCACAATCGTACAACAGCAGAAGTCATTTGCTTAAAAGCAACTGTAGCACAGAAGTCTCTTTATTTGGCTTCCCAAAAACCATTGCTAAAAAAGCCTTATGGCAATATTAGAGAAAAACTACAAGTAAATGCACTGGTTTCATTTCTGCATGAGAAGTATAATAAGCCATAAGGTAATTAAGCAAATGGCTTATGTGAAGCATATGAACCATCTCAGTTTGCCTCCATAGCTGAATTTGTTGGGGTTGCTGACATTCCTGTGAGTGTCTGCATTGCTGGATCAGGTGTTATGAAAAACACTTTTCTTTGCCATCTTGCTCTTCAGAAATTCATGAATCCTACTGGCTTCTAAAAGGATTAAATCAGGAGGTTCCCTGGCTTCAGCCTTGCAATCTTCTACCTCATAGTTTCATGAAAGTGGGAAAGTAGACTTAATTCTCCTGTTCTGACCTAGTCGTGTGCACTAGTTTTATTGTGTACCCCATAATAAACTAACCCCATGTCTGGAGGCATGAATTAGGCCATTTTCCATGCTAGAAGTAGGGAATTGCAGGACAAGAGGCAGCACTGACACAGTGGGACCTTGTGTGAGCAGGACATGGATAAACACCTTCCTCCCCTCCACACTTCATCCCTGCACCTTGCTGCTCCTCCTGAGCCAGCTTAAGCATTGCAAAATGGTTTCTAATTTTCAAAAATCTAATTCTGCATAAGATTACCAACTTTGCTTTTATTCTGTGTTCCCATCTCCAAGGAAATGGGGAAGGAACTTTTCACTGCCACCTTTTATACACAGGGAGATTTGTGTCCCATCTCTTATTGTCCTCAACTTTATTACATCGTCATATTTTCCAGACTTCTTGTTTTACTATTATTTTTTTGGTTAACTCAGATTTGTCTGTTGTGGTAGTACTGAGGTTACAGGTCAGTTTTGGTGAGTAAAGGTGAATAACTGCTGATGTCCTTCAGTTTGGACAGCTTGGAGACATTCTTTCCTCAATGGTTTCACCTTCCTGTATCATTCCTCTTGTATTCCACCCTTTACCCCCAAATCTTTTTGTGCCCAACCTGTATTTTCTTTATTGTCTTCTTTAAAAAAAACAAGAGGTGAGAAAATCCCAGTCCAGGCAAACTAAACCAGTAACAGCAGCTACGTCTGGTGTCTCACAAGGCTCCTTGGCTTCTACCATGGAGTCTCCATCTGATATGCCTTTTTTTTAAGTAATTCCCCAAATGAGCCTGAATTTTAAACGAATCATATAAAATGGTCTCGGATAGAAAGTGAATGGAAATGCACCTGTGTATACCTTTTAGCAGGGAGTAATAATAAGATGCTGGGAAAAGGGAAGGCATTCATTGGCACCCATGACATACACAAATTGCCTTTTTCCCCAGACTTGCACAGCTCTTTTATTCAAACAGAATTGAAGGCTTTATCAGAGGGAAGCTGAATTTAAATTGCAGTAGCCAGCTCAAAGTGGCTCCCATGTAAACGAGACCCTAAGAACTGGAGAGATTTCCCACCATCTCTCCCTAGGTTAGGGTATATTCCTCCTCCTTTTTTTTAATCTCAGTTTTCAAATGAACGTTGCAGTGCATTTGGAAGCAGGATTTTTCAGCCATCTCTTTTGATAGAAATCATATTTCTCCTTTTGTCCTTACACAACAGAGGGGTAGGATTATCCCTGGGAAAACAAGGCAATGCATTCTCATTCAGAAACCTCACCAAGTGAGAATAGCTTAGGGGATCACAGCTCCAAGATAATAGGGGAGGATGGAGATGCCTTTGATAAGGTTATCACACTCTGGTGTGGATTTTCCTGGTCAGAAATACCTATACAAAAGAAATCATGTGTGCTAGCACATATCAGTACTGGTTTCACTGGGACAGAATCATAGACCAGCCATGGTCTGCAGGTCATTAGCAGCTTGGAGCCAGCCAGGGCAGCTGACCCAAATTGGCTACAGGTGGATCCCATCCCATAATTAGTCATGCTCAGTATCAATGGGGGGATTTCCTGAGGGTGAGGTTCTCCTGCTGGCTGCACTTCTCCTGACCTTGTGCATCTCCCTGCTCCTGGGGACCTGCCTTCTCTTTTATTGTAGCCACTGCACGTTTGATGGGGTGAGTAGGACTTTGTTTACTTTATACTGGTGTTAGTTTGGCTGTTTCATTAAATTAATTTTGGTTTCAGCCTGTGGGTTTGCTCTCCTTTTCCTGATTCCCCCTTCTCTGCTGGGGAGGGGTCATTGTGTGAGAGAGCAGCTGCTGGAGTTTAGCCTTGGATTTGTGCTTAAAGTAGACAATATCCCTGTACACTGAAGGGGTGTAGGCACCATGTATGCTCTGTAGAGCTATGCATATTTAATATACATGAGTGGCATCTCTTGGATTTGCTGTGAAAGGAAGCCAGAAGGAAGGAAAGAGTGAAAGGTTTAGTGCTGGCAAGGGGAGTGAATGTTGCTGATCATGCTGTGGTTGTGGCCTTGTGCTTGTTGCCACTTTTTTCACCTTTTTTTAAACTTCATTTCTATCTGGATGTGTGGCATTTAGTTCCTCTGCTGGCATGGTATAAGATCAGAAAAGTTGGAATTATGGCTTTGTGGAAGGGAGCATGAGATGATCTATGGAGAAGAACAAGGAAGGTGTAGGGGTGGCTTGTGACTGGAACGCAATTAAGACAATAATATTGGTTTAAAAAGGTAAAAAGAGTCTTGAGATTCCTGCTTTGCCAATGCAGACTTTCAGCTGTGTGTCTTGTAAAGTATGGGGGAATACAAGTCTTGTAAAACACAGGTGAGAGTTGTTCTGCTGGATCAGCCCAAAGGTTCCTCTGGCCCCAAATCCTTGTTGTGATGGTGGCCAGCAGCAGGTCCTAACAAAGGCTTATCAGCATATTAGATATTTGTAAAATCTGATTTAGGGGAAGCTCTGACAAACAATATTCTGATCTCTTCCTATGAAGTCTCATCTCAAAACCCCCTCCTATTCATAAGGGCACTCACTGATGGTTACCACTTGTTCTTTTAAGGCTCAAAGGGACAAAGAGGCAGGTGGGATGTGGTGTTGTTTGGCTTTGTACTATCCTGTTGCTATAGCTCTGCTATAATGACCTTTTGAAGAACTCTGCTGCAAGGATGACAAACATGGCCCATGTATGAGCCATTTTCTATCAACTTGGGGGTTGGATTGGAGTTTTCCCCACAGGAGGGAGGTGGCCCAAAGCCACTTTCCCACCTACCCTTTCTTTTTCTTTGTTATACTTTAGGCCAGCTCCAGAAATTCTCTCCTTCCTGGGCACTGTCCTTCACAGCTCTTCCATCAGCCCAACACCACCCAGTCACCTTCTCTTCCCTCTCAATATGTTCTTGATTGCCTTACCCCCCCTCCACTGATTATTTTATTCCCTTTCAGCCAGTCTTCTCTTGCTCTTCAACATATGCTTCCTAACTTCCCCAGCTGTTGTTTTTCTTTCCCTTTTCCAGACATTTTCTCTCCATTCTTGGATTCCCTCCTCAGCCCTGCCCAGGCCTGTCATTTGTGTGTGCCATCCTTCTGTCACTCATATGGATTACAATTGCCTTCCCAAACGCAGCTCCCATAATAAATGGTGCTAACTGAATTAAATTGCTGCCTCCGAGCAAATTAAAACATTTCAAGAGAGGGCCTCTTTTCGTCATCTTTGTCCAACGTTTAATTTGCACATCTGTTACTCCTCAAAATGAGTATTCTGCTTCTGCCACTCTTCCTTCCTCTGCTACCCTGAGTTCTACCGTTTCAGAGGAGCTCAGTAATGTAATATGAATTATTTTTTTTTAATGCACTGTGTTTCTAGGCTACTTATTGGCCAAGGCAATGCTTGAAGCACAACCTGAGTCTGTAAGCATCTCCCAAAACAGAAATAGAATCACAGAAACATTTAGTTTGGAAAAGGATCATCCAGTCCAAATACTTATTTCCTAAGCAAACCCAAAGACTTGCTGTGTAAAAATCATTCTGGCCCTATTTCATCTGTAATCTCTCATAATAAACAGCTACAAGGCTGAGTTATTGCCACAGTTTGCCTGTGACTATAAATCAGTCTCAACAGATGTTTATTTCTCCATATTCGATTAAACATCTGAGGTTATCCTCGAAATATATTGGAATAATCAGCATTTGAGACGTATTCATTTATATCAACAGGATCTGCTGCTAATGATATCCTTGTAATTGCACCACTATGAGCACTCAGCAAGGACATCATTTTATCTACCAAGATTCTTTAGAGTATTTATAGCTGCTGGTTTACCACTATGTCAGAGTATTTCCTTGCCCTTTAGCCTATCTCAATACACTTTCCTCCAGGATGGCAAGTGTCTGGCATTTGAGATCCCTTGGTTAATAAAAGAGAATTTATGGCTAGCAGGTGACTTGGGAATATACATTGTAAACAAAGCAGCAGGGTTTTGTCCGATTTGGAGATTTCCTGGAGCTATGTGACACCTTCTAAGCCACAGCAGTCCAGACATGAAGACAGAAATTAATCATTTTCCTGCAAAAGACAATGGACAACCTTCTGCCCACCCCTGCCCCAAGACCCTGTTTGCAGAGGATGGTGATTGCAGGTAGCCCTTCTGCTGGCTCTCCACACAGAAATAAATTGTACTCTGGCTCAACCTTGAAGGAAATATCTTTACTTGGAAGATTAATGAACATCTTCTGCTGAATTGCTTGTTCATCCAAACCCCCATCTCCCTGGTGCACAAGCAGGAGCAGGTCTGCAGCAGCACTACTTAGCAAGGGCTTTCCTCAATCCAGCAGCCAAAAAGTCACTCTTAAAAAAAAAAAAATCACTTAACAAGAAGCTTCTTTAAAAGCTTCAGTTTCACTAGAGGTGCATCAGAGGCCTTAGATTTGAGACTAATGAAATTAGGGTGAGAATATTTGTAATCCAGCATGTGGCACATTAGTTTTTATGTGAAATCCTGGTTCAGCTCCCATCAAAAGTGTGTATTTGTATGTATGTGTGTATTTGTTTCACAAACTGGGATTTTTATTGATGCAAATTATCTCACCAAAGTTCCTGACAAGATCAGTTTGACATCCTGATCCATCTTTATTACTCTGTATAAAATTAAGGTGGTGTATGTGAAGCCTTTGTGGGTTTGGGGTGAATTAACACCTTGTAGTTGGATTATTCTGCACCTCTGAGGACTGAGCTCTGATCAAAGTGAACAATGAGCCCTCCTCTGTGTGGATTCTCTAGGGTACGGTAAAATAGCTCAACATTTTTCCTTTCCCTTTGTGTGCAACTAATCTGATCACTCCTTTCTATCCATCTGCTCAATTCAATATTCAATACCTCTGAAGTTTTCTATTCTGTATCATATATGATTAACATAGATCCAAAATATGGTATGCAGGACTTGGAGCAATGACATCATCTCTAAGAGACTGGTCTAAAAAATTAGAGCAAAATCAAACCAGTGCAGAACACACTAAATGAACAAATCCCTGGCACCATGAGAGATCTCAGTTAGTGATTTGACAATAAGAATTATCATTCCTTGTGGTTTTTTCCTAGCCATCAAGGAGGTTTTGGTCAAAATAATGTTAATTATATTTTTTGACAAGGTGGAAGGAAAAGTAAAATTCTTGCCAGTGAACTTTGCAGATGTCCCAGAGCCCATGTGATGTTGATGGATGAGGGGGACAGGTTGAGCTCTGCAGAAGAGCGTGAATCACATGCTAGACTGTGCCCACATTAGGAAGGAGAATCTATGACACATTTACCAGTGGTGTTTGTATTTTAGGAAACAGTCACTTGGAAGCAGATCTGAGCTGAAGATGAGCTCAAAAATGTGATAAAGTGGCTAAGAAAACAGTGGCAATTTTTATATCTAAAAGGAGGGAACTACTGAACAGAAATGATGGTGTTAGCACATGATGGTTTATTAGTCCAAGTTTGTGTTCAATTTATCACATTAGAGAGAAACCTGATAAGAAAGGTCCAGAAAGAATGAAGAGTATTAACCTGGAAAATCTTCCTAATTCTGAGTAAAGTTTGATCTATTTAAGCTTTGGCAGCATAAACATATTGCAAGACATTGAGGTGATGCAATACTTTTGCAGAACATTTTGTTGTGCTGCCTTCCCACAAGTGTGTTCTTTACCTTGTGGACAACAAGGTTGTTCTGCCCTCCAGAAAAAGCGAATTATCTGTTCTACATTCACCGTGGTTAAAAGTAAAAGCAAGAACCACTGCTGGAGAGCAGCTAATGCACTATCCTTCTTCTTGTCTGACAGTAACTCACCCTACGGTGCCGTGTCCTCAGTGAATTCAAAAGTAGGTTAGAAGATGACGTGTTCAGGACACAGAAGTGCAAACATGGGAAGCTGTTAGATTTTTGTGGCCCCTTTAAAATAACACAGCCAAGCAGCTGGGAACATTGAGACTGGAAGTGAACCTAGTTTCCTTGAGGTGTCAGCTTTATCAATTGCATTCTTGAAGATGGAATTGATAATGTTTCTAAAAGCTTTATCTTTGATACAGGGAATCCCTTAAAAACATCTTGGATTTGATGTGCCCAAGTAGCCACATTACACACACATGACATTTCCTTTTTAAAAGTAAATATATCTGTAAGACAAAGTTTTGAGGCTGTTTCTGCCTCTTTTATATGAGATTCCTAAAGCCACCATACTCCCAGGAGTAAAAATTGCAAGAATGTCTGGCCTGAAAATCAGTTTATGGATTATAGCCATGCTGATTTGAAATGATCCTTTATAAATTATGATTTCTTTGTAAATCATGCCTTATAAATGATGATTTAATCATAAAGAGAAGGCACAGCCAGGTGCAAATGAGATTAAAGCTAGGAAAGGTATGATAAAGGCTGAGCTCTTGCATGTCAGCATCACAGCATCCTATGAATTCATTTTGTTGGTATTCAGCTGATGTGTGAGCTTGTAAACATCTTGCCACCACTGAAAACACTTATAGAAAGGTTACCCAAGATACATGCATGTAAGATATACACAATGCCTGTTTGAGGGGTTTTGTAAAATATATATCAATATTTTATATGTATCAATCTATATATTGGTATATATATCAATTTCTGGTCGATAACCTTCCCCGCTGCTTAATAGGGCATCACACCCATCATTTCTTTCTCCTTAGTTTTTTCTCTTGTTGATGCCTTTAGACAGTAAATAAAGAAGAGGCCATCTCTCTTCTTACAGCCCAAACCCTGTCCCTAATTCCTGTTGTACTTGGAGTGCTACAGAAGCCCACAGAAAGGACACTTGTCCTTTGAACCCATAGAGAAGTTGAGCTTTGGTGGCTGAACAGAGGTAAAATTATAATTTGAAGGTTTAAATTATAATTTGAAGGTTTGAATTTTAACCTTTGAAGGTTAAAATTACTTTTTCCTCATGTGCAGGATCACTTTGGTTTGTGCACATACATACACAATTACGTGGATGCAAATTAAAGGACTTGCAGGAAACTTGAGCCAAAATCAGGCAGGAATGAATGTTCTGTAAAACTCTCATTGCAGAAGCCTTCCCAGCACTTCCAGCTTCCCAAGCAGGACCTGATGGACGAGGTTAATCACAAGGCTTCATTTTGTGGAGGGATCAGAAACCCAAAGCTGTCTCTAGATAATACCAAAATCCCTTAATGCAACCAGAAGAGCCACAGAGCTTCTGTCCTCTAAAGCTCAGGCTTTCCATCAACTCAAGACACTTTTTCATTCATCTTTCTCTCCAGGCCAATTGCTAAAGGAAGGGGTTTGTGGCTGGATGAAAGGCAAGCTCACAGTTCAGAAAGGCAGGAGATAAACTGCGGGTCCCTCTGTAGTCAATAGGACTTTTATCACTGGCTTTGGTTCTGGATTTCACCAAATACTTTTGTATGTTCAAAGTTATATTTCTATAACTTTCTGTGTATTTACCAGATCTGTACATGCAAGGGAAAGCTAGAAATGCTGATTTCACATGGAGTTTTTCCCAGAAAACAACCTAACATGAAGAGTTGCAGGCATATGTGTGTTGTTCTCTAATTCCTGCAACAAATTCAAAGCTCCAATCCCAAGGACTTTCAGGACCAAATTTAGGACTTTATTTTGGCACAGCCTACCTTGAACTCAACAATTTATGATACTCAGAATCTGAATCTTGTCCTGTGGTCTTTTTTTAATCAAAAGTCAGCAGAACACATGGCAATCCTACAGCTGATTGTCTCTGTATCACTATGAAGACAGGGAACGTGGAATGACTTCTGATGAAGAGAACAATCTGAACGTGATATTCCTGGATTAGCCCCTTTTCTCTGTATCACTTCAAATAGGTAGTGAAAGCTGACTAATCACATTAACATTTAGGGACATCATTTCATAACAGTGGCTGGGAGTTATTGTTGTTCATACCATGTTGTAAAGAAGTGACCTGGGCAGAAAATACCCTTTGCATGAATCTCCCACTCATCAGACTAACAAATATAGAGCTACTAGAGTGTGTAGAAATTATAATGCAGTTTGTAGAGCTCTGATAACACAGGCTGGAACTCCTGAAATGGTTAAAATGGAAAAAAAAAGCTCAGTTAAGAAGTCTGGAGACAGAATAAATATGGTCAGTTCCTTCTGCACCAGAAGAGCTATGAGGAACCCCCATATGTTTGGAGACATTTGCTTTCTGTCAGCCTGCTTGGCTAGTCTATGATGGTACTGAAGCAATTATATAACTAATGTATTTATAAGAAACAGACACTGTCTGGCTAAAAGCTTGAAATATTAATGGGAAAAAAACCCCATAAGCTGCTCTGGCACACTGATACACCCTTATCTCTCAATGGTCTTATGTCTGAAGAATGAGAGGTGATCAGATCAGGTGAAGGCTTTAATGAAATGGATTGAAAAATACTGAAAAAATATTGGTTGAAATATATTTAACTGAAATATTTAACTGAAAATGGCCTTGCTGCTTCAAGTGTGGTCACAAATACTCTGTTGCAAGTTGAGTGTATGTAAAAAGATAAGGACGCTATCTACATTTACCTACTCTGATCCCAGTTGGCTGCAAAAAGCAGAAGGATCTTCCTGCCACAGTGGTCACGATTCTCCAGCACTCCCGGGAACCCATCTGTCAGAGCCCGTTTGATCCCTGGGTCATCAGCCTTGAAGTTCTTGAACATATCCAGGTTTAACTGGCGGTACTGGAAGTACTGGGCCAGCAGTCTGAAGGCCTCCATTTGGTGAAACTTTCTGGCTCGGAGAAACCTCAAGATGAAGGCATCATCTGTACGTAAAAACCCAATGTCAGGCCTCGTGATGATCATGTCCCTGACTTGCTGGATGTCCTGGTGCAAGATGTCTGGGTTCTCATTCAGTTCCAGCCGGGCTTTCTCTATAGTCTCTGGACTGAGTCCAGCCTGTAAATGGGTCATCTCTGCAAAAAACTCTTCTCCCAATCCTCAGCTTCAGGTGTTTTAGTAGGAGGGGTGCTGATCCCATCCAACTGAAGGTCTGCTGGGAGCCTGAGCCATTCAGCAGCTCTTTGCTGTCGGGCTGATATTTAACGAATGGAAGCAAAGGGCTTTTCTTATTCTTGCAGAAGGGGTAAGAGGCAGATCACGTGTGATATAATCCATCCAAAGGGAAGGGCTGTTTATTCCATCACTTGCTGAAAGAAAAAGCACATATATAAAAGATTAAATATATAAAGCTGCGGGAATGCATTTCTGAATTTTATGGAGCAATAAAATTGTTTTTACCCGTCATATATTTCAGTATGGGTGCATTTAAAATCAGGCAGTCACTGACATCTTGAACACACATATTCAAGCTTTCAGAAAAGCAATCTGATTAACTGACAATTAATTCTAAACTGGATCAACTTACTATTAGGATACACTTTGCAAAGATGTCTTATAGGAGTGCGGGAGTTCCAACATCCCACAGCTTCAAGCCCAGGATGGCAAAAGCAAATATAATAGTAATTTTTCTCCACATCTAACAGGAGCTACGTTTCAGTTTCCTATGTGGATGTAGTATGCAGGTTTACACTTATCATATTAAGTATGACTATTTGACTTTGTTTTATCACCTGTGCTATCAGCTTGTAGCCTCCCTTGAATGAGCCTCTGAGATGATCATAAAACTGATTAAAACCCCCAAACTCCACCAACATCAGGGGTATTTTCTACTTGGTAAAACCCCACTGAAAATATTTCCCATTGAGACTTAATAAATCTTCATGGGAAACTTCCCATGGATGAAGTGTTTGAATCTAATCTGTCAGGGTTGGTGTTTTAGCTGAAAAGACATGGATTTTATTGCAAATTCCTTTTTTGAGGGTGTTGTAGCTTTTCCGAGTACCTAGTTCTGAATTTCATTTTCATCCCTGTACTTTGCCTAGAATTTGTTTTAACAAGTGTTAGAAGAAAAGCTGCTTAAGCTGTTATGTAGGAGCAAAATGGTACAGTGAATCTCTTACATTCCAGTGACATAATTAGCAAGAGGCTGTCATTGAAGGCTGTGTAGTTACACTTGTGTGAAACAAGATCAAAGTCTGTTCCAATGTGAGATGTGTGCGAAGAAAGATCAAGATCCATCCAATGTTTCAGCCATCACCAAAAGAGACAAGCAAACAAAACCCCACACTGCTGAGCTGATCTCTCCCTTTTTAATTTCAGGGGGGGAAAAAAGAAAAATTGGTTTTAAAAATTAAAAGGGAATCCCTCAGTGAAAGACACATTTTATTGTATCTGAAGAAAGCTGTTTGAAGAGTTATGAATTATTTATAGCAAAACAACCATTTCACTGAGCTACTCCCCTGGGTTCAGCATCCTCATATCAAAGGGGAGAGCAGCAGCCAGAGCATTTCTTCATCCAGGAGCTGCTCAAAGTTACATCCAAGACCTCCAAGTCAATCAGCACAAGGGATCCCTGAGTTATCTGAGCCTGCACATCATTCATTGAACCCACATTTTAGCTGCCACAGCTGCAACCCCCAGGATGAGACCACAAAATTTGAGTGTGGAGTGTGTATATTTGCTTAGAGGACAACTGTGATGGGAGATAAGCTCTTCATTTAAGGTGGTGGGTGATTCAAAGGAGAGATTATCCAGCAGCCTCTTTCTGTGTTTCACTGTGGAGCTGGAGCTGAGAGAAGGTACCTGCAGGGCAGAGTGTTCAGTGGTTGATCAGCCTGGGAAAACTTGGGGAAAAAGGAGGAGAGAAGGCTGGTTGCCTTTGCCAAGACACTACAGAGTTCAAATGACTCCAGAAAAACAAGCCCTGGAGTTTTGGGGGGTAATCTAAGGGTGTAGATTACTCAATTCTTAAATGACAGTTGTGTTCAAGGTGGATTGCACATATAAAAGTAAGTTATTTGCTTTGCTTTCATTAGACCAAATTGAGATAACTCTGATGGTATCAATTGATTTCCACTGATGTAAAACTTGATGTAGGCCACAGGGAAACCAGGCTGATACTTTGTGCTTAAGATCTCAAATTAGTGGTGGCATTAGCATTTTCTTGCATAAATCATGTTTTTAGTTACAACTGCCTCTTTGAGATAGCTGTATTTGAGCATGATGGTGTCACTGAGGGAACATAGTGCAAGGGTTGATTCCCTCTCTAGTTTTAACAGCAAGTAGGACACTAAGGAGACTGCTTGTGCTCAAGGGTACTTGGCAGGGGGTAGAAGCAAGGAGCTTATCTGGAGTCTTCATCAACTCTGCCTCAGGGCCCAGTATGAATTTGAAGACCTTTGGAGCTCCTGTGACTCTAGAATCACAAAATCATGGAATCACAGACTGGTTTGGGTGGGAAGGGACCTTTAAAGCTCATCTTGTCCATTCCCCCTGCAGTGAGGAGGGACATCTGCAACTAGAGCAGGTTGCTCAGAGCCCCGGCCAACCTGGTGTTGGAGACTTCCAATGATGGAGCATCCACAATTCCTCTGAGCAACCTGTTCTAGTGTCTCACCAACCCATCATAAAAAATACTCTTCTTTGTATCCAATCAGATTTTCTCACAGGATCCCCAAGCGTTTAATGACAAAAATCATGCTACTTACTTTCATTCAAGTTTCCTATAGGTTTTACCTTATTTAAATGGATTAGTGCCCAAGGTGAGGGAGATATGGTCCTCTCCTGTCAGATGTTGCCAAAAAGTGACTTAAAAATACTTAGTCTAACAAGATACATTTTTAAATGCATTTCTGACAGTGAGCTGAGCTATAGCCATGGGTCACATTTTATAGGAGAGCCCCTATAGATTATTCTGATAGTCAGCCAGAACAGACTGCACTAAAATACCTGATTGGCATAATGTTATATATTGCAAAATAATCCCAAATATGAGCTGTGCTGCTGCTGTCTGAATCATCACACAAATCACGGGGTTAGTAACCCACTCTGGCACCACTGAGTTCAAGGAGCCTGATTTACACCAGTGGATGATTTGGTTCTCCCACTGCTTACCTTGACAATAAATTTCATGCTCCACAGCTACCCAGTTTAATTGTCATTGTGCTTTCTCAAATGGTGCTGATTTATTCCAGCTCCCAAAGGTGTAACAACTTCTACATTTTCACCCCCTCCCACTCATGGCAATTTCTCCTTCTCTTCTAGTGTTGTGTACAGCTCTGATCCACCTGCCAATTTTCCAGATATTTATATCTTTGTTCTGTTTTTTCTTGTTGTTTTTTTAAGTGAAGTCACTGCCCTTTTTTCCCTTATCTTGAATATTGTTGCTGTTTGTTGGCACACTAGATTCTTTGTTATAGCCTCAACAGCTGTTTTTCTGTGTTGTGACTCTTTGTTCCCAAAGGACTATTTGCTCTCCTGATGTCTTTTCACAGCCACTTACAATAAATCATCTCTCCAAAGGAACAAATCCCAGCTTTAAACAAGGAAAAATAATTAACAGAGGTTTGAGACAAAGTATTAATATAGGGAAAAGAGAGATATTTCCACTAACATTGCAGTGTCACATTCCATTTTGGCTTATTCATCTTAATATTCTTTACTGTTCTCTCTTCAATGGCAGCTTCTTGACCAGAATTCAACCTCTATTTGTTCTACTTCCCTGGAAAATTGGCCACAACCTGCTTTCAGTGATGATGACGTTTGTCTGAATCATTTTGTTCCTAACCTCTTGGCTGTTCCTGCAGCTCCATTGGCCTCTTGAAGCACTATCCTCAAGCCCATTTGGCCCTTCCTCATCCTCTTCAGTTCCAGAAAGATTTTTACTTGCTTCTGTCTGAATGTTTTCCATTTGGTCCAAAGTTATGGGTCATGTGATATTTCATTACCACAGCTTTCAAATGGGGTGTGATCCTCACCTGGTATTAATAGGCATCCCTGTTAGATTTGCCTCTTTATATAATTCCTAACTCCTAGCATTCCTACAGATATTAGCTGCTAAAATCATGCCAGAAACGAAGGGAGTGGGCAGGGAGGGAGAGAAAATGGTAATCTAGAATGATTTCATCTCGGAGTGTGGGTGTCATCTCATTAAATTGCTTTTTTTAAAAAATATTTTGATGCTAACTGTGGAAAACATCTTGGGGCTACGTTTGGCTTAGTGGGGATTGGTCCATGAGGGGAGGATGAATCCGTAGCTGTACTTATAGGAGTGGCTTCTATGACACTTGGTGGCCTTGTGGTACTTTAAAAGGAACCTACACTGGAGATGGAGTGTTCAGATGTGGAAAGGGACACAGCACAGCTCTGTGAAAGAATTTCAAAGGAGTGCTGAGAAAAACTCTCTCTTGTCCTTGGTTATGGGATCCTGGCATCCTCCACAGCCAGGGGGGAGACGTGCAGCCCTGAGGGATTTGTCTGAGATCACAGAGGACACGTTTCACAGGGCTGAGAACAGAACATGAACACATGTCTCCTGAGCCACAAGCTTACATGTCAACATCTGGGCAATCCTTCCTCCCTACATCATAAGAAAAATGTGAGTCCATGCTGCACACAAGAAAATGGAGAGGTAGATAGCAGTGTCCCAGTGTCCCCAGCCTAATCTCCCTGGGCTTCACTGGCACAATCAGGACCCCAAGAATGTAATATTTCTGGTTTTGCAGAAAACAACACTTCTATGGAGGTTCTCAACAGGTCTATCTCAGCCCAAACCCAATAGCCTGACTGCTGCTTAGAATCACAGAAGGGCTGAGATTAGAACAGGAGTCTGGAGCTATGTGCAGAAATCTGACAGTGTGGGATCATAATATTGGTGCCTGAAAATCCTAAATGCACTCTAGAAGTTGTTACAACATCTGCACAAAGATAAACAGGAGAAGGAACAAAACGTATTATCACGATATTTGCTCCTACATCTTTAATAGCACGAAGTTTATCTGATTTTGCTGTTCTTTTGCTCCACATTTTAAAAATTAAGTTCCTTTAAAAAGTATGAAATGCAATGGTGAGAGATTAGTGGCTTAATTCTGCTTTATAGGGAGAAAGATTTTATAGAGAATGGTGTCTGGTGGGATGGCAGTGGGGGAAGGAGGGAAAGATGAGAAGGAAGCAAGGAAGGAAAGGAAGAAAGAAAGAGGGAGGGATTTCTGCATCCAGGAATTCATACAATTCTGTGTTTTCCTCTCCTATTGAAGTCTGAGCACAAGCACAAAGATCTGCACACAGATACTTCCCTCAGAATTGTAGAAATGAGGTTTATTATAATTCGATATTACCTGGTGGGTTTGTTTTCCCAGTGGAGGAGCCTATCAGACTTAAGGAGTTTATTTCTACAAATCCTATTAAACAAAAGCAAAGCAAAACCAAACAAAGATAACAAAGAGGAAAAAAGAAAATCAACAATACAAAACCATTTGGAAATTCTCAAACTAAATCCTCAGAGCAGTGTTAGTGTCAAGAGGGGAAGGACTTAAAATTCATCTGCCAATAACTGTGAACTTCTGCTTGCTGAGCTTCCCACTCCATAAAAGGCTGATGTTGCTGCTTTTTTTTCTTTACTAGTAGGGTCTGATTGCCATATCTCTTTTTGTGTTTATGTGCCAGACACTACAGCAATGGGCTGTGAGAGAAAATAATACTCATTTGCCAAACAATAGCACAATTGCTTCAGTAACAGCACACTTAATGATTGCATTAGTCTTAGTTTGAAGGAAATATTCTCCATCCTTTTACGAGGCTGATCGTTTGTATTTTAACTGATGTGCTCCTCTTCTGGAAGAGATGAGGAGGCTGCTGTTATGTGTTTTAAAGAAACATCCTCTGTGTTCAAAGCACAGAGTTTAAGGAATTATGACTCAGTGCTATGGGGTGGATTCTGCAGTTCCTCTATTCCCAAACTCAACTGAAAGATGCTACTACTCAGCAGCACTCAGTGTAAGACTCTACATCAAATTTTAAGTTATAAATAATGATATAATAGAGTAAGAAGGTTTAGGGGGAAAGGCTGTAATACCTCTCATTGTTTTGCTTATGCCTGGCAAGCCTAATTTTTAGAAAATAAGAGTTTTCAGAGCTGGATGAGTCAACAGAATTCTGAAAATAATCAGCAGCATTTTAGAGCAGTTACTATCAGATCTGACTGTGCTGCCCCTGCAAACTTCAAGCTGGGATACAGAGTACAAACCAGGGAACACTCTATAAGGTTATCTGACTTACCCTTGTATGGAAAAGTAAACCCTTACCTTTGCTATGCAGTGCACGGCATAATACTGTTACATAATATGTCATCTAGATGTTGGCACTGCATTAACTTTTAGTTCTGGAGAAAATCCGTGTTATCATCTGATTACTCAGACAGCACATGAAAGCAGCCCTTCTGTAATTGAATTTTTTCTTCCAAATCTGATCCAGTCACTGTTTAGTGATGGACAAGGAGTAGCCATCTGCTCCTTAACTTCATTATTCCCAGAGCTTGTTTGGATCGAGGAATCAACATTTTGAAAAGGGGAAAGCTCCCTCTCTCCTGTGACCTTCCCCACCCTCCTAGGATTAAACCATCACAAACAGAATTAAAGTCAGGCCAGTGGCACACATGGGGTTTCTCCAACCCTTATTTGCTTTGCATGCATTTTCTCTATGAAACCCACTCCGAATGCCCTCACTGCTTGCAAAGACCACAACTTAATTTTTGATTTCCTGCAGCAAAGAATCCCCAGGGTGGGATGAATTCACCCCCACCCATTATTCATCACTGTTTGCCATGGGAAAAGCAGAACATTTGTCTGATCAGACATATTCCCCCCCTCCCCTAAATCCCTCATCCTCCTTTGGGTTGAATGAATCTGGTCACAACAAGCATCAATTTGCTGAGGAGCAAACAGGTATCTGCTGCTGTTTGGCAGGCTCCTATCTGTCAACACTTGGCTCGAGTCTTTACTTCATTCCTCAACTCCCAGTTTTAACCCTTTCCCTTCCATCCTTTCACCTCTTCCATGCTCTCAAATTGGATCTGGACTTTTCTTTCTAACTTGTGTTCTTTCCCCTGCCTGTCCAGCTCCTGGGCTGCTGAGCTGACTTTTCCAGCCCCCATGCCCTCTTTCAGGAAGAATTGAAGCTGGTGAGGGAGAAGAAAGACAGGAAGGGAAGAAGGGGGAAGGAGAGTGAGGAATGAGGAGAAACAGGGGCAGGGAGGAAAGGGATCAAGGGAGGGCAGTGAGGAGGGAAGGCAGAGAAGCAGGGCAAGGAGGATGGGATGCAAAAGAGACAGGGTAGATACCAGGCAGGAAGAAGGGCAAGGAGGAGAGGAAGGGGAAGCAGAGGAGGAAGGGGGAGGTAAGGGAAGTGGGACAGGCAGGGAGCAGGTGAAGGAGGCAGGAAGCATTGAGGTAGGACAGGCAGGGGAGGCAGGGAGTAGGATAAGGAGGCAGGGATGGAGCAGGCCAGGTAAGAGGCAGAGGAGACAGTGAACAGGGCAGGGAGGGGAGGCAGTGAGCAGAGGAGGGAGGCAGGCAGGGCAAGCAGTGCNGACCGGAGATCGCGGCTGCAAACCCCGAAAAGACAAATCCAAATACCTGCAGAGCGCCAGGCAGCTGCCGGGGGGCTGCGGGGAGGGAGGGATTGGCTGTTTTCCCCCCTGTTGTCCTTGCTGTTGAGCTGGGTGGGTTGAGAAAGATCTCCCGGCTCCCAGGTTCAGGCTCAGATCTCTCTAGAAAACTGTGAATGAGAGAGCGGCAGCTCCACGGGGCTAGGATTTTTTTTTTTTTTTTTNCAACTCCCAGTTTTAACCCTTTCCCTTCCATCCTTTCACCTCTTCCATGCTCTCAAATTGGATCTGGACTTTTCTTTCTAACTTGTGTTCTTTCCCCTGCCTGTCCAGCTCCTGGGCTGCTGAGCTGACTTTTCCAGCCCCCATGCCCTCTTTCAGGAAGAATTGAAGCTGGTGAGGGAGAAGAAAGACAGGAAGGGAAGAAGGGGGAAGGAGAGTGAGGAATGAGGAGAAACAGGGGCAGGGAGGAAAGGGATCAAGGGAGGGCAGTGAGGAGGGAAGGCAGAGAAGCAGGGCAAGGAGGATGGGATGCAAAAGAGACAGGGTAGATACCAGGCAGGAAGAAGGGCAAGGAGGAGAGGAAGGGGAAGCAGAGGAGGAAGGGGGAGGTAAGGGAAGTGGGACAGGCAGGGAGCAGGTGAAGGAGGCAGGAAGCATTGAGGTAGGACAGGCAGGGGAGGCAGGGAGTAGGATAAGGAGGCAGGGATGGAGCAGGCCAGGTAAGAGGCAGAGGAGACAGTGAACAGGGCAGGGAGGGGAGGCAGTGAGCAGAGGAGGGAGGCAGGCAGGGCAAGCAGTGCAGGCAGGAGGCAGGGGAATGGAGGCAGGGCAGGCAGCAGGACAGTCAGGGTAGGCAGGATGCAGCAGGCAAGAGGGAGGGCAGGAATGAGACAGCAGGCAGGGAAGGAGACAGGCAGGGGTCAGGTAGGAGCAGGGATCAGTCAGAGCAGGCAGGGCAGGAAGCAGGCAGGACCAGAAGGCTGGGCTGGGATCAGGCAGGGTAGGGATGAGGCAGGAGCAGGGATGAGGCGGGAT
>VYZX01004967.1:0-130442 GCA_013401335.1 Brachypteracias leptosomus | reverse complement strand
TGGTAGGAGGCGTGTGCTCCACAGCCTGGGTCCTTCCACTCGGCGGCTGCTCCCCCTGGGTCCTAAGCCCTCCTGCCTCCGCTCCCGGCGCTCCCAGGCTGCGGGCTCGGCTCTCCCCGCCGAGGGAGTGGTGACAAAGGAGCTGCGGGGAAGCAGCAGCACCGCCGGTCACCGGGAGCTCAGCAGCCCGGCCTTTCACCTGCTGGCATGGTCTTCACCGGCTCTTTTCCCTCGCATCATCCCTTTCCCGGTGAAACTCGGGCAGAGCGCAACCTCCTGCGGCATCTGCAGCAGCATCTTAACGATGTGTTAAAGAGGCGCTGCCTTAACGAACATGGCAGCCTGGCTTCATAAGAGAAGTTCGGCTGGGTCAGACGACAGGTAGATCTAGCTCAGGGTGCTGTCACCAACAGCAAAGGTCTAGTAAAGGATATAAAACTAGGACACGTTCTGCCCAAGCATTCGAAGTTCAGGGATTTCCCCAGCAATGTAGTGCCTGTGTTTTTAGGATAAATTTGTCCTCCTTGAACTTTCACAGCATCTTCTAGAACATCTATAAATTTCCAGAACATCTTTCCATCATGTCCTTTGACAAGGAGCTCTACAGGCCATCTGCCTACTTCACAACCTACCACCTCTCTTTCATTAGAGGGATCTGTAACCTTTAGCTGGCATTGTAGAAAGGACAGGAGAGGTGAACTTCTCTCATTAAATTAGGTCCTGAAAATCACTTTATAAACCTCCTGAGACCTGTGCTAAGCTGTATGTTGAAGACTTTGGGTGACCTCATGGCCTGGGCAGACAAATTCACACTCAACAGCTTTTATCAACACATTGAGTCCAACTAAATGTACCAGCAAAGTGCATTTCTTCTTCTGCTACCCCATACCTTGTGGAGTATAATTCCTGGGGAGTGGTTGATGAAAATCAACTGATTGTCTTGGTGTCTTTGCTTTGGACATCTTTGTGACAGTTACTGAAGGATCTTGTATAGTGAAGAACTGGGTAATAAATGATAAAGATAAGGGACAGCCTCTGCATAAGAAATGGCTAAACAGAGTTGGATTCTTCAGCATGGAAAAAAACAGATGAGTGTAGATAAAATAGTGGTGTGTTTTCTTCATCATTTATAATATTTCATAATAATGAGCAGCATGAGGAAGATAAATTAGAAAAATATCTCAATATCATTTCCAGTTCAAGGAGCAGGAGAAATGAAACCCTCTAGGGGCTAGCTTTGAATCAAACCCAAGGCCATACTTCTTCAGAAAATATTTAGTGAAGCTGTGGAACTCATTTCCACAGGAATTCAGGCTTCAGAAAATTGTTGGACATATCCATGAAAGAAAAAAAAAAATCCATTAAAGGCTTTGAAACATGGAGTCATGACCTCTGGCTCAGGAAGCCCGGGTGCCACAAATTGCTGAAGGCTGGGGTAATATTTGGGGAAGAATGATTATATCCTTGCCCTGTTTTTATTCTTTGCCTTAGCCATCTGCTGCTAGAGACAGGCTCTGGGCTAGAGGGAGGTTTGGTCTGACCCAGTACTGGCTGCTCTTATATTTTTATACATAAAGTAGACTTTGAGAATGTGAACACAACAGGATCACTTATAGCTTTGCCTTCCCTTGAAAGGGGAGGAGCCAGTGGTTTTGTTCTATTTGAAGGTGTGTATAACTAGACAGAGTCACTTACTTTTTAGAGGAAACCCCACAATATCCCTGAGCAAAGGCCAGAGGAATCTGTGGGGAAGACACCTTGTGCTTTTAGAATTATTTCCATGCACAACCATTAATTTAACCCACAGCACGTTTAAAACTGGCATATGGGGTATTTGCATCCTGTGACCCAGTCACATTGACTGGAAGAGATGAAGCTCAAAGGCAGGGGCCTCAAAACTCTCACAAGAGCATTTGATGGGCGAGCATTTCTAGCCCCAGGGAATTTAGTAGTCAGTCAGTAAGTAGTCTCATTAGATCATTATTTTCTGCATAGAGATCAGTTTGGAAATAAAACAATAAGCACTCTGTTTTCATAACCCTCTTGCAGGCTTCCACTCTTGCACATATGATAAAGATTAATGTACTAGCTACTGTAACTATGCAGCACTTCCCTGGGAATTGTTAATAATATTAAGTGGAATATGAACAGGGCTCTATAAACCAACTGCCTTAGGCAGTCAAATGAGTTGCCAAATTTGACGTATGCTTAATATTGAGGGATTTAATATTTTTATTTGATTTGTTAATTAAGATTGGGTTTTTTTCCCCATTAATGTTGGTGTGAGGTGACCTGTGCCTGCTGATCTGCTGGATGATTGACGTGTAGGACAATGCTCTGGTAGAAGCAAGTCTCTAAACATATTACAGCAGGGCCTTACATTGATCCTGCTGCAGATATTCTCAGGTTCTTTCTCACCACTTTCTGCAAAGTTCACCCTGGACTCTCAGAGCATGTTTCAGGTCTTCTCATTCTTTGCATTGTCCTGGTCATTACACTTCAGCTGAAGTTATGAGCTCAGAACCAGTGGTGTTGAAGGTACAAACCCTCCAGTTTCATGAAGATATGTCTGGGAAATTAGGAACTCCCTTACTGATGTGCACAGGCTGGAGTTGCAGCCCTTTCTCCTTGGCAGTGTTGAATATGCAGAGCTAAGGGGAGAAAAATGGGCCCGTAATCACAGTTTGTCACTGAAGGCATCAGAACTGACTGAACACGTGGAGGGAACAGATCGGTTTGAAAGGGGGAGGATGTTTTATGCAGCCTTTTCTGAAAGTAAAGCAGAACTTTGATATGAAATTTATTCTAACCTGGCCTTCCCTGCCATCACACGTATTGATTCTCTGCTTTAATGAAGAGCAGGGAAATAACAAACTTGGAAAGAGAATGTGTATTTTCACTGCCAGGAGAAAGGACCTATGTACATGAACCTCCAAGGAAGCCATGGAAGGGCAGAGCAGCTGGTTGCTCTGTGGTCTAGGTATGATGAATAGTTTCTACTGAATCTACTCACTTTGCAGCAAAACATTTTGTCTTCACTCAGTGCCATTAAACACACAACCTTGTGCTGTATTTTTGACTCCCAAGAAGTGTCATGAAGCTAGGAGCTAGTTTGTACATTTTTGCAGCTCTGATGTTATTTCTCATTTGTACAAAGCCCAAAACCATTGAAATATCTTAATTAATCACAGCAAGGAAAGTGGAAAGAAGTGGAAAGCTGCTCTCACTCTGCTTTCAGACCAAAACACAGACATATATCTGTCTTACACAAAATTATATTGATATTCAGCACCTTACAGGGCTAGTGTTTGTGAATGGTGTGCATATATAAGAGAACAGATATTTGATGTAATTCAGTGTGTTTCTATTAGTATTTACTTTTTCAATGTGATTTCTCCAATATTTAAAATCTTCTTTACAGCTTGTGAATCAGAGAGTTGAGAAACAATATAATAGAGGACGTCACTGTATCTTTAAACTTTTCTTTTAGGAACAATTTGCTGCAAGTTTCTAAAATTCACAGTCAATTTTAATAATTAATTGGGAGCTCATTCTTTCTCCCTAATCTACAATTACCATCTGGTATTATTTCCTTTGAAAGTAACTGCGTTGAAAGTCCCAGTAGATTAAAAAATACTAAGGCTAAAACTGCTTAGACCCATAAATCCTTATTCTTAAGGGAGAAGTAACTCTTAGGTCACAGTTCAGTGGGATTCATGTGTTAAATCCTCCCAGGTTTCCCAAACCTTTAAAATATTTAATAATTTATACCCAAGAATGCAAAACACATGCAAATGGATTGTTTGTATGATTTATTTAACAAGAAGGGTCCAGTGTTTGTCATTTTTGCTCTTGATGGAGAGGATCCACTCTTTTGCTGAGGTCATGTGCGATGACCACTTGTGCCAGTCTCAGAATAGTGTGGAACTGGGACATGAGCAAAGTTACGGCCTCAGACATGCAGTCAGGTGAAGCTGCGATGTCCCCAGCTCCATGGGAGATCCAGGAGCTGGCAAGGAGATCCAGCACAGAGCTGGAGGGCAGCAGAAGTCAGGTAAAGTCGAGCTCTCAGGACTGAATCCTCCATAATTTTCCTCCTCATCCCTTGTCTCCTAATTCCAAATTGGTCTAAGCCTCACAACTGTTTTGTTTGGGGATTGTGAAGTTCCTGGTGTAGATGCAGGCTACCAAAACTCTATCAGCACTCAAAAAAACCCCAAGTGTCTCTCTGACGACCTACTCATCTGGGTTTTGGGAACATTGACTCCAGGCCCAGATGTGCTGTGTAAGCTGGGTGCAGACTCAGGTCTTTAGTCAGGTTGACTTGGCAGCACTGCCTGTGCTGACTTTAGTGAGACGCCTGTGATTTAAATCACCCAGGGACCTGCTCCTACTGAGTTCAATTACTCACAAAGCCAGTGCTACTCTGTCTAAACTATAAAGGCAGTGTCTTGCTAAACCATTAAGTGTCCTTCTGCAGAGGGAAATAAATTATGAGAGGCTGTGGTTTGCAAAAGACACAACCTTTAAAGAACAGCTTGGCAAAACTTGCCCTTACTGTCTAAGAAAGTGAATATTAACTAATATTTTTCTTGATCCAGGAGTAAGACAACCTAAGGTAAGCAAGCATGACCAAAAAAAAGCTCACAGGGAGGCAAGTGGTCCAGAAGTAGGTGAATCCAGCAAGGAGGTTTGGGATGGCTGTTACAGAATTAATTCAGAAAAATCCTCTAGGGAAAAACCTGGCTGCTTTCTGGTGTTTTACTGTGTTGGGATCACTCTGTACACCAGCACCACTTCAGTCTCCATTCTAACATACCAATCTCAGATATGATTTGTTAAAAGCTTGAAATGTGTGTGGTTTTAATGGTAATTCTCCAGTGTGCTAACTTCCCAAAGCCTCTTGTATATTTTCCTCCAGTTGCAACTTTGCAACTTTTGTCCCAAAAGCTTTAACCCTTGAGCACAGAGTGCAAGAACACAACTTCTGAAGTGCTAAAAAGGGATTTGGAGGTTGGTAGTTTGACTGGAATAGTTAGAGATAAAGGGAATAGTAGGAAACTCATCTGATTACTTGGTTTGCTATGTGATGGTTTGTTTCTGAAATATTTTTAAACGAATGATGCACATAAATACATGCAGTTTTGGATGGCAGTACCATAAATCAGCAACGGTAATAATCACTGTGAGCTCCTGCATGTGTAAACAAGCATATGTGCAATATAAATTCAATTATCCCGGTGTCACTGAGGATATAGGATAATTTCACATTTGTGACTGAATAACCGTGGAGATTTCTGTCGGAAATAAAACCAGAGGGAGGACACAATCTAATCCTGGATAGCTGAAATCTGCCTGTTGAAAACTGGAGTATATGGATGTCTATGCATAAATGCACAAAAATAGAGGCAAGCAGTGTGGCTGCAGATATAAATCAGCATGACTAATTTACAGTAGCCAGCCACGGGGGTAAGTGTGTGTACAGAAAACAAGCATTACACCTGTCAGCAGCCTCATGCTTTATGGTACCACTTGATACAGGAACCTAAAGGATGCCACAATGTGCCGCAGCCTCTCCTCAGCACGGTGTTCCCCCTCCTGGGATGCAGCCCTGGAATCAGGGTCTAAACACTATCAACACCATCTTGCAAACACTGGGCTTGCTTTAATGCCATCGGGGAGCCCCGGCACGATCCATCTAGGATATATATCAAGCAGAGGGGCGTCCAGCAATCATGGACTTCTTAACAGGCAGGGGAGGCTCTTTGCTTGTCATGGCTGGCAAGCCCCCAGGGAGGGGAGCCTGCTGCCATCCCCATCCCCAATCTATGCTGATTCGGTCATTAAAATGGGCATTCATCTTCCTTCTCCCAAGACCAAGCTGTGCACAGCAGGTTTAACTAAATTGCCAGTAAGAAAGCTGCTTAAATCATCCGCGGTCCTGACTGGCAGCTCCATGAGCAGATGCAGCATCTGATCCCAGAGCCTGTTCTTTGCACTGTACCAGCTATGGGGTTTTTTCTAGCAACCATTAATGAGCGAGTACATTGAAGATGGAAGGAGGAGGGGCAGAGGAAGAGTGAGAAAAACAGTTGAAAAGGGGAAGGTGAGACTAGTGGAAAATCCTCGTTACCTTGTCTGCGGCACAACCCTCTCTGCAGCTGCAGGATAAAAGGAACAGCCCCTTCCCTTAAGTGCCCCTGGCTTCAGGGTACTGAGAACTGTTAATCAGCTTGTTCTCCTGCAGCAGGGACCTGCAGGAGGACTGGCTGGAGAAGTGCCAAGGACTGTCACTTCACACATCCTGAGAGATCTCCCCCCTACGGCTGAGATTTAATGGCTTTGGGACACGTCTGTGTGCGTATGTATGAGAGAGGGAGAAAATGTGTCTCCTTGTCACTCTTCCATGTCTCACATACCCGACTGCACACACCTACTTTTTACTACGTGTACACATGAAAGGAGGATTCAGGAACTGTTTGCAAAAGTGCTAGAGGTTGGGGAAAAAATAAAGTGGTGAGGTGTCTAGAGCATAAATCTTGTGAGGAGCAGCTGAGGGACCTGGGGGTGTTGAGCCTGGAGAAAAGGAGGCTTAGGGGAGACCTTCTTGCTCTTGACAACTCCCTGAAAGGAGGTGGGGTCAGACTCTTCTCCCAAGGAACAAGCAATAGGGCAAGAGGAAATGGCATCAAGTTGCACCAGGGGAGGTTTAGGTTGGATATTAGGAATATTTCTTCCCTGAAAGAGTTGTCAGATACTGGAAGAAGCTGCTCAGGGCAGTGGTGGAGTCCCCATCCCTGGAGGGGTTTCAAAGCCATGGAGATGTGGTGCTGAGGGACATGGGTTAGTGGTGACCTGGCAGTGCTGGGTTAACAGTTGGACTTGATGATCTTAAAGATTTTTTTTTTTCCCAGCTAAAATGATTCTATGATTTCATGATTCTAGAAATGTGATCTGATTCTGGGGGCAAGTCTTCTCTGTCAGATATTTTTTTGAATCCATCACAGCTGTCAGATCATCATCTCTGGAGAGGCATAAAGTCCCAGACACACTTTAACCAGGTGGTAAAGCTGAATTATTGCTTAAGTGTCTGGGTATAGTTTTGCCTCTCCTTTAGTAAAAGACCAAGGTTTCACTTTGGGCTGTGGTTTTCTAGAGAGGACTGTGTCTGGCCTGATACAGGATTTAGGATCAAGACCATGAAGGCTTGAAGCAGTTTGCTCCACACTAACACTAGGTTTAGATTATTGGTCTGTTGTTCATCCTATGATGTGCTGCACACTGTCTGCACTGGGAAAAAGCCTTGGAACTGTCATTAACTTGGTTCTCCATATATTGGGCACCTTGTTGCAGAACAGAGGCTGATCGAGTCCTGCTGTTGAACATTAAGTGCCTCAGACCTGCAGAACCCTTCAGGAGATGTCAAGTGCTCTGCATGGGTGAATAACCAGATGATGGAGTGGCTCAGCATGGGCACATGTGTGAGGCAGAGCTGCACTCTCTTGCCTGTAGTTCTTTTCCTATGGAACTGTGGTATAATGTGAAGAGACTGCAAGTATCTACTTGTCCTAGACATTGCAGAAAACCACGTGCTTCTCAGCATCTCTGAAAAGCTAGAGACAAATGTAAAAGCTGGGGAAAAACAGCAGGGCATGAAGGACTCAAAATATATTTAAAAAAACCACATCCCTCCTTGAATTCCAAATTAATCTCCATAATCACACATGACTGTGAGAGCTGGAAAACACTTGAAAAACAAAAAAAGATTGAAATGTCTTCAAGAAGAAGTGCTCAGGGGCTCTTTATAGAGAGGCTTTGCTAGGAAAGAGTTATAAATTGCCTCTCAGTAACTTGTCTTTAGCAGGATCAGAGGGAGGGCAAGTACTTTAGACCTCCAAAGAAATGGTTCCACTCTAAGCCACAGCACTGGTGCCCAAAAGAGACCTCATGAAGAATATTTGCTGGTATAATTGGTGTCCTAGTGATGAAAGTATCAATGGTTGACAGCAGCTAGTGGAAAAAATATTTTGCCTCTTTTGCACCATCTTTAGTATGAAAAGACTATTCCTTCGGGGGAGAAAATATTTCCACATACCAGGAATGTTTCTGAACGCCCAGTTCAGTCTGTGACTCTTCTTCCTGCAGACAAATATTCACCAAACACAACAGCAGGTCACTGCAAAGGATGCAGGAACTACAAAGCAACTCCAGTCATTTAATTCTGTTTTCTATGACAAAAGTCCCGTGACAAGTTTTTCTTTAAAACAAATCACTGACATCCAAAGCTTAAAGTGAATATGTTTTTTTTCCTTAAAGAATCAATAACCTGTCAAAAATCAGCACATTTCCTATCAATCAGTAGATTTAAAATAAGAAGTTGATGCTTTGCTCTTTTTCTGGGTCCATTTGGGAAAAGAATGTAAAAAGAGGATGCTAAAGATCTGAGCTCCATTTAAAATTTGATTTTCCTCCCTAATTTCCCAGCCAAATCTCCATTTTCTCTCTTTATTTCCAGCCTAAGTTTATTTGATTTTCTCCCTGTTTGTTGGGGTTTTTTCCTTAACATCACCCTTCTGGGGAACAGGACAGCTACAAACCCAAATGTTTATTTATAGATAGTGATCAAGTTTCTAGCTAATTTTACATTTTTAGGCCATGAAAACTAACTCTGGGAGAACATCTCTGTTGCTTGCACTGGGGCTGATGAGTCCATCAGGAAGGGCAGGGGACCAGTCCAGGCCCATGGGCAGGATGGGGATGTTCATGTGGCTTTATTGCACCCACACAGAAGAAAATCCACGTTTCCAGCTCTAAGAAAATCCCAGTAGCTGCTTTGACATCTATTCCCATTTTCAAATAAAGAAAACAGGTGATGTTTCACATAATTCCTTATCAGTGTCTCACAGTGACACAAACACATCCCTGGCTTTACTGGCTATACCAGAAAAGGTATTTTCCAGTTGTGGAAGTTGTTTTTTTCATGACCACTCTATCCCAGTGACTCACAACCCTCCTGTAATCAGCAGGTGCCCCAGGGTCTCCCTCCTTCTCTTCCACTTTCCTCTGAAGCTCCCAATTTGCAGAAGTTCATGTTATAAACTCATTAAGTGCATGACTTTGCACATCATGCAATTAAATCTCATCCCATTTCTAATACTCTACTCTCAAAGTCATTTAGGGGTTTTTTTCTGTACAATATTAGAGTCTGTCTCTCTGTTGAGCTTTGTGTCATCACCAAACTTCATTAGCACACGCCAACTTCTTGTCCCTGGGTCATTAATGAAGATGTTAAAGAATCAATCCCAAATGTTTAAGGATTTCCACTAATGGTGGTTTCTTTCCAGACCAATTATTGCTGCTTTTATTTGGTTGGTTCTGAACTTGTATTTCTTCCTATAAACTCTATAAATAATTGTTTCCTAGAAGGTGTTGGTAGCTGGCTACAATACAGACAGGTGAGATTTAGCTTTGGGGTTTTGAGCTTTTCTCTGTATTTTACAGATTTCTCTGTATTTTACACAGAATTTGTCATCCTTGATATCAAAGAGCATAATAATCATCTGACCAAACTACTAAATCCATACTATAATTTATCCTGGTTTCTATTTAATTTCCTGCTTTTATATATTCACCACTTCATTATCTGTGCTAATCTTGCATCTAATTCAGATTAAATTATTGATTCTGGCTTATTTTCCTCCCCCTTTCATATATGTGGGCAGTGTTCTTGCTGGTTTCTAGTCAGCTGGTGCTCCTCCACGCTCCATTAAAAATTCAGAATGTTTTTCAGGTTTCAGTGTGTAAATCACCTTGTTTCTCACAAGAGCACACTGAGCATTCTTACACCCAGATGTGGTCGCGTCTGTCTCTGTGCATTCCCTTCCCTTATCCATTTATCCCTTGCCTCCATCCCATCAACATCACCTTTCTCACTGAAAAAACATCAGTTTGGAGATGGAGCCATATCATGATTGTGTTTCATATTTAGCCCATCCTCACTATATGGTGGACTCATTTTCTCATTTATTTGTACAATAGCACATTTTTCACTAACTGTTTGAATTTTATTTGCCAAGTCTCACTCTGTTTTTTATCCCTTCACACACCTGGTGCTTTATTTCTTACAAAAAGCTTGGATTACACTTTTCTGCCAGCTCCAAACAGTGCTTCTGTCCATTCTCTCTTCTGCTGCACTTTCTCCACCAGTGTTTTTAATAATCCTCAGTGAGATCCATGGTCTGTGCTGCCCTGTTCATGAAAAGCCTCCTGGTCTCGGGAAGAGCTGTAGCTGCTTTGGCACAACAGAGAGCAGGGAACTGCAGATTCCTCTGGTCCCCGTGTGTCACCCTGTGGCTTCCAGAGGAGGGCAGAGCGAGCAAGGATTTCATGGGATGACACGAAGTGTGGGCTCATTAAACTCAGTCAGAACCTTTCCAAACGCTCTGAGGTTTGTGAAGTGGCAGAATGAGCATTTTCTCTCTGCTGCTGTTGGTATTAAGATACTCAGCACAGGCACCTCACCCACCACGGGGCATGAGAACGTGTGATGTGCAGCAACTGCTGCACACACATTTAGGAACTGCTGGGGGGAACCCATGGGCGTGACACATTTGAAGCAGCAAAATTAAATCCCTGGTTTATATTCAGAGGCTCGGAGGGATGGCTGAACATATGCCACGAACATATAAAGTTGCCACCTCCCAGCAGAGAAACCCTAACACACGGGCTAGGAATATACTCACGACTCATTTAGCTGGTTTCCTCTGCCTTTTGAGCTCCATGGAAGAGCAATGCTTCACAGATGAAGTGCTCCAAGAACACACAAATGGGTGATTATTCCAATATCCTGCTACTTTGCCACACACACTGATGAAGTGTGTGAGTCCTCAGCCTATTTCTGTTTGTTCAGTGCTGCCTGTTACTACTCCTAATAGTAAGAGTCCTGCAGAACTAACGCTTCAGTCCTGGGGTTGAGGAGGTCTCTGACTTATTCCCATTTATCTCACAGAAGTGTTAAATGACAGTGAACAAAATCATTACTCTGATTGCCTTAATTTTCCTTTTCCAGAGACTGAGGATAGTAATGCCAGCCTAGAGTGTGGAAATGTTAGAGGTCTTAATTCTTTCTGAATCGTCAAAAGAAAGTCTAAAGGAAGACAAGAATATTATGATGGCAAATAGGCTACAAATCTTCGAGGATTCAATTATATTTAGCTTTTTTGAAAGCCAGTGTTTTAATTGTTAAACAATTTTTCTAAAGCAAATGCTGTTGTGCCTTGTAATAGTCAGAAGTGACACCACGAAACGTGGGTTTGAGACAGAGCCAAGAACATTTCTAAGGCTTTAAACCAGAAAAAGAATTTCTCAGCCTTGAAGCATGACAGCCACGCCAGAGTTTATTTCTCTGGCTTTGAAATCTGAATTGTACTTAGCTATGGGATCTGACAAGTTTCTGCTGCCTGACATCACCCCTGCTCACCTGGCAGCACAGGAGAAGGTGTCTCACACTGGTGCTGTCAAGCTCCACTGAGAGGACAGTGTTGAATGCCAGTTTGAGTCCGTGGAGCTTGTGTTGGGTGGGCGATGGATAAAGGCCAGATATCTGAAGCAGCAAGAATTATAAAGGCTCTGTTGCATATAGTCTAATTCTTTGTGTAGTCAAAATGAGGTTTCTTGACTAAATAGTGAATCTTTCCTAAGATTTTTTCCCCCAAAGATCCTTTTTCCCTCTAAGCCCACATACTCATAAGGTGTTTTCCTCCTTCAATTACTGACCCTGGCAGACAGTGCTCTGCTAGGAGGAATATGGCCCTGAGAAAATAATAATTCTGCAAGAAAATAATCATCCTTTGACTTATACACCCCTGTGCCCCTCTGTGACTGAGCTCCAGCTACGCACACAGCTTAGGTGAACAAATTCCAACCTCTCCAAGATGAGCTCGGCCAACTCTAATTGCTCCGTGAGTGATTGTTAAACACTGTCAGTGCTGCCAAATCAAGGCCAGTTTCCTCCAGAACAAGGCTGCTCATTGATGCCCCGTGAAGGATACTTTCATGACGTTTGGGAGCAGGCTGTGGATCAATACACTCGCACTCTGTGGGAATGTTTTAGTTCATCACATGGTGTAATTACCCATGACCACAAATACACAGAGCCAGCAATCACTGGCCGACTGAACCCATGTTAATTGGAAGTCTGAATGCTCTAAAACAAGTCACAGCACCAGCTCCTGAGATCAGCACTGCTTTTGGATTACCTCCTTGTCTGCAGATGCCTTTTTCTTGTGGCTTTTATTCCCTACTTCCAGTTTTGAGGCATTGCTCATATACCACGTGCCACAACAGCTTTTCCTCAAGGTCTTATGACCCTCTTTCAGGAAAGGGCAGTTCAAGGGCTTTGTGTCACCATGTTTCAGCTCCTTCTTCATGTCTTTACCCACTCTGCCTGGAGTCCCAAGAATGCCAGCTGCTGGTGATGTGAATATATTCACTGTCAGAGGTAACTACCCTTTAGTTAAGCCTTGATAACTACTACGTGATTGTGAAATGAGGAGGTAGCAAAGCCAGCTGATGTATTGAAAGATGAAAGAGCCACAGATGGCAGAGTCTGGATGGATGGATGGAGTTGTTCTGCCACTTTTCTACTGTGGGATATGTCTAAGGGATTTCAGGTATTAAATCTGTTAAAACATCTACTGAAAAGGTGTAGACCTGTAGGATTGGTGTTTGCCTTGTAACCAAGAGGTGGTTAGGGACCCATGGGCCAGAGAAGCTCTCATCCCTAGCTTGAGGTTCTGGCTTGATGAGGTCTGGGCAGGAATCCTCCCTGGGCATGCTCTCCCGTACTTGTAAGAGCCTATTTGACTAAGTTAAGGAGCCTAATCGACTGAGTCCAGAGTCAATTCCCTCACTAATAAGAACTGTTGTGAAGAAAGCCAGAAGCAAAGCCCTGCCCTCCAAGCTTTCCTTTAGGAGATGCTTTCAAGCTGTGGCTCTTTAGTTTGGCCATGCCTCTGCTCCATTACAGCCCTGTGTGTCCAGTCCAAATACCTCCTTGGTCCTGGACCTGATCTTGACAGGATGACTTCACCTCTTGGCTTGACCCTGGACCAGCCTGCTCACGATGGACTTGCAGGGCTGTCGCTGGACTAAGGTTGACACAGATCACTGTCCCTGGACCTGATCCAGACCCTGGCTGTCTAAACTTCCTGGCTCCTTGCTGGGGAGGTCACAGCCCCTGCCTGCCTTGCCATCACCCTCTGCTCCTAGCTCCCCTTGCTGTGCAGAGCCTCTTGCCCTTGCTGCTCCCTGACATCTGGAAAGCGTAAACCCCTGCTCCTTCTACAGCAAAGAGACGGCTAAAAGACATTTCATGGGTGTAAACATATCCCAGAGCATCCCAGATGTCACTGTCTAAGGCTCATTCTCCACTCATCTGTGTAGCGAGAGGATGCCAAGTGATAAGTTACAGAGGGTGGTTTTATTTTCCTGGACAGCAGTGCCACAGCTGCTCACTTAGATGGCTCTCTATGGTTAGTCCCTTCTCCACAGCTCCCTGGTTCCATCATTGTCCCATAGGCATTTGTGCCCCCAGATCTGTATCTATCCACCCACAGCCTTTCTAACACACTGCTGGTCTGCTTTGAGTTGGTTTTTGTCATGAGTCACTTTTAGTCTCTCTAATTTTGATCTACACAGCCTGATCTGAGCCTCAAACCTCTGACCATGAAGCCACATTGCTGGGGAAACAGGGAAGTTCTTCCAGTCTCTCATTTCTGAGATCACTTAAGTCATCCTGCTACAAAAGTCTGAGCTCTCCAGGTCGTGTCAAGCCTCTCTTTTGTTCTGGACAACTCACTGTTGATTTGTCTGGGGTTTTTTTTAAGTTTTAAAAAAGTTTTGTCATTTCTTTTTAAATATGCTTGGAAAAGGAGACACCTGCAATACATTTACACCTTTCCAGCAGACTGCTGGGAGTGTGGGCTGCATGCAGCAGGTTATGCTAATACAACTCATAGAACCGAGGTTGGAAAGGACCTCTAGGATCATCAAGTCCAACTTTTGATAAGGTCCATCAAACTGGGTACCTGCTGGAGGCCTGAGCTGGGTAGAGAGACAGGCATAGCCCTGGCCATAACACCTACTGGAACTGCCTTTGATTGACCATCAAGCCACTCGTGGGTTTTGTTTGAGAGAGACCCAGTTGTGCCCCTCCAGAAGAGATGCCAGGACAAGCCCAGCCTGCCTGCTGTGCTGCTGGCCAGGGAAAGGGGACCCTGCAGAGAAACAATGAGTAATCCAAGCTGACGGGGTAGTGACCTGGTGACCCTCAGATAAAGAGCTCATTGTTGGCGCTGTTAACACAGGGAAAAGAGTGATCCAAATCTTCTTAAGTATTTCCAGTAGATGGACAGTGTGTCAGGGAACGGGACATCTTGATTGACATCTCTTGGTAAGCGAAGAGAAAAGGCTGCATGGGCCAAGTGTCACTTGTGCTTCTGTCATAGGACACTTAAGGCAGACTTTGCCAATTTGTCTTTGCTCTATTTCGGTCAAATGCTCCATTAAGGGTTAAGTAAAAGAAATACCATAATGCTGCTTGTTCGTTTGGGGTCAAATGGAGGCAGAGAACTGCAGGGTTCACTTTTGATGAGGGCTTGCTGCAGACTTGTATGCCTGAGGTTTGGAGCATGGGAAAAAGAGTAAGCAGGGAAAAAAGTGGGAGTGTTCCCCTACGGTATTTCTCATGTAAAAACCCTGGGTAGAACCTTCCATGCCAATTTCTTGCTGAAAACTCTGTGGCAGATTTTAATATTGCAGAGATGGCTTTTGCTGAAGCTGAAGGACCTCACCAACACAGCTGAAGAACCTGATGAGGGACTCTCAGGTCAGCAATCAAGCTTCCAACAGCTCTTTCAGGAGGAGACAGTGTTGCAACCAGGCAAATGGTCTGCTGGAAAGGAAAATCCTCCCCAAACTCTGGGTTCTGGCAGCACTGAAAACCAATCCAACCCTGAATACTGAACAGCAAGTGGTGCAGCTGCAGAAGGGGAAAGGAACAAAAAAAAAGCAACATTGCAGAAACGTGATGTCATATTGGGCACTTCAGACTCCAGCAGTCAGACTGTTGCTAGGAGTGCTAAAAACCCTTATATAATAGCCATTTACAACTAATATTATCTCTGGATTTCCCAAATGTAGGCTGTGTTCCTTTCAGGCAAGCACATTCAGTTTCTACTTTATTTTCTTGCTCTCAATGAATCACAAACACTGACTCAGAGGGATGGGAAATGCTTTATTGCTGTCTCCCTTTTGCACTTGGAATAAAGCAGGAGCACGTTCCCACCCCATATGATATGCTGGATAAAGGCTAAAGAAGGATGAGGGATCTGCTAAAGAAGCCCAGATAAATTAAAGAGGAAGTAGGTGAGGATTTTCCTGAGCACATTAATGGTTAAACCACTGGAGGAATGCAGCACCACTAAAGATGGAAGGATTATTAGTCAAATCCTCATATTTAAAAGGGGTTTGAAGACTTCAGTGTCTATTGCCACCATGGGAAACAATGGAGTTTATTTGAAGCATTGCACAGCAATATTTAGTAAGAAATTATAAAGAAAACTGCATGTTTTAAAAAGACCACAGTAATAAAAAAATCCTTTTATTTTTCTGAAAACAAAACACACAAAAAAAGGAGGTTCATTGGTTGATAAAGGCCCCGTGTTGAGTTTCTCAGGGCACTGATTTAATGCCACGCTGCATCTTGACTAAAACTTTACACCCTGAGATTTATTCTGCTTGTACTTCTGTGTATTTGGATCTCCTGCCTGTATTTATCAAACAAGCCTTTAGTTTATGTGTCAATAGAGCTGGAATCTTGCCTCAGGATTGTTTTAGTTTATTGTACTTGCTACAGCAGCTAAACATAACCCATAGTTAAGTCTGATTCATAGAATCATAGACTTATTTAGGTTGGAAAAGACCTTTAAGCTCAAGTCCAAATGCTAACCCAGCACTGTCAGGACACCACTAAACCACGTCCCTCAGCACCACATCTCCATGGCTTGGAAACCCCTCCAGGGACGGGGGCTCCACCACTGCCCTGGGCAACCTGTTCTAGGCCTCAACAGAAGGAATTTTTCCTCATGTCCAACCTAAACCTCCCCATGTTTAGGGTGATATTCAACTGCTCTTGTTGGACTACTCTTTCTACCAGCCTGACTGCTGAACTCCAGGACAATTTATGGAAGAACTGAGCAATCATCAAACTGCATTAATGGCAGGCAGTGGTTCAAGGTTGACAACACACTTAGAAATGGCAGAAATGCAATATTCTTATGAACGATAAATTAATGTAAACTATGCTGTTTATTTAGGAAACAGACTTCCAAGATGGAGATCAGAAGTCAGCTGGAGATTTTACAGGCCCTTAAGGACCAGTGATGTTTTTGGAAGGTGGGTGGTCACCCTGGAGACACTGCAATCTGAATGGTGGCAACATGAGACTTCAAATGGAGGCTGCTCAGCAACGGGCCCATAAAACCCACTTTAAAAACAGTGGCCAAATCTTGCATTTCTCAAGCATCTGGGGAATCATTTGAGCGAGATACACCCTCTAAGGCCTCTTAAGATCCAGTGTGGAGAGGGACAAGCAGGGATGTGCTGATATGGCCTCTGGATCTATTCCTGGAAGAACACAGCTCCACGGACTTTTTTCTTAAGAGCTGTGACGGATGGGGAAATATGTGAGGAGAATGTGACAGTGTATTCACAAAGGGAACAGCAGGTTCTGAAATTAAACTCGGTGATAAGCTTTCAGCTCAGAAAATCAAAAATCTCCCATGAGCTCCCATTACAAACCGCTACAGCCCCAGTTGGTGTGGTGTCATCTGATCAAATGAACTGTAGGACATGAGCAGAGCCAAAAAAAATAACAGGATCAGATAACCAGTCTGCTTGGGACTGCTTCCCTCTGTCACAAAAATACCTGCTTCATCCCACTGCTTCCCTGCTGTTGTCATGGTACAAGGTATAAACGCATTGGACAAAGAAGAAATACTTTGTTCCTTTGTTGAGGCAATAATTGATGTGTAATTCAGAATATACGAGCACATACACCTTAGCAAAAGCCATGAAGGGTAGGTGTGCATGCTACCTACAGAAATAAAGAGCTTGGATGATTAGATGAGCACATTTATTAAATTCTAGACGCCTCTACCTCTGTCCTAAACACAGGAAAATCAGGCTTGATGAGTTCTGACAGCTTTCTCAAGTCTGACAGGAAGCAGACTAGAAATTTCTATCTTATATTGAATGTATAAGCATGATAGAACCCTACTAACTGCTCCAGGCTTATTCTTCTCAGTTTTCCTCCATGTTAAACGTTATCAGTAAATTCCAGTATGAGCAGCTTGCTGCCACTTCGGGTTAACACCAAAGTGACTCTCGGACATAGTCACAACTATATCATTATAGAGTTTTAACTATTTCATGGTAGTCAAATAACCAGCCAGGCTGGTGTGTATTATACAGAGGTGCTGCTTGGTCAATAGGGTGTAAACTTGTCCAGTGGCTTGTGGCAGCAGTGAACACCCTCTGCTACTTGGATTTTGGGGTGGTTGCTATGAGCACTGAGTTTCACAGGAGAAGGCACAAGCCCTTAGGTGACAGTACCTTGTACCAAAGCTACAAGAATAACTGGATATAGAAATGGTGTTTGAAAGACAACTTTTCTTTGCATTCATCAAGCTTTACATTCATTTTTCTTCTTATCAGTGATAAGCTCGCTAGATCTTGATTTCTTGTGAGCACTAAATCAATTTGATTTCCTTGTGCAAGCTCTTTGGGATAACAAAGAATTTCAAAGCAAACACAAAAAGAGGAACCAGAATACTTCATCTTTCTGCATGAGATTTCATCTGTTTCTGCATTGTTCCAGCTTTACACTTGTGGCTGATTGATTTGACCACAAATCTGGAGTGAAAGGTAACTCAAAGATGAGGACATCTGCTCCATCTCTCACCCTGGTTATTTGCAGGGTCTATATGTTAAAAGAGAAAGGGAGACAGATTACTTGGCGTTCCCACACCAACATTTATCTCTCATTATAGAAATTATTCATCCATTAATTATTATGGAAAGATCACTTTTATGGGGAGGTTATTAGGAACAGTAATTGGAGCACGCTTCATGTCATAAATTTAGTACATTGTAAATGAGTAGTTCTAGATATTAACACTTAAAAGAATCATTACTACTTAGCAATAACAGAGGAGGTGCAGGACAGGTTCAGTGAATTGATGGAGAAGGGGGAAGAGTTGATACTTGAGGCAAAGGCCACTTATCCCAGTCAGCCACTAATCCCCAGGAGTACCCTGTGCCAAGGCTGTTAATATAATTAGTATATTTTAAAAGACAAAATATATGTTTGCTTAAAGGTTGCAAAGCATCTGAATAAGAATCAATAATGGGTTTTGATCCAGAGATCATTTGGGATGCTCTGTAGCTTGGTTCTGTGGCTTCACTGCTAAACATCTAGAGAATGAGGATCCATAAATGCAGAAAGAGAAATTTCATAAATATCAGTCATTATTTAAATCAGCAAAGACAGTTAGAGAGGATTATGCAACCCCTGGAAAAGGAAACATAGAGTAAATAGCCAGATAGGATGAAAGCAGAGAAATTCAGTTTCAATGACCACAGTCACCTCTGTTGAAGCCCTGCTCAAGTCAATGGCAGTTTTTAGAACAATATTGCATGAATAGAGCTTTATGGTAAATATCATCATTCTGGTTGGCCACTTTTGTCTCAGAAAGGACCTAGAAAATACTGATGGGATAATGCAAAGGTTAAAGCTATGAGGAGACGCATTTAAAAGGAAAAGCTACGACTAAAAGAGGCAAGAATTGAATAGCAAAAAATATCATGAAAAACAGATGCTTGAACCTGGTTTGCCCTTCAGATTACCACAAAGACAAGAAATATCCATACTGATTAAAATAGGACAAACCCTCCATTTTCTACCATTTACAATTAATTAACTTGTGCTGTTCATTGCCACAGGATACCCCTGAAGGAAGTAGCCCAATAGATTCCCCAAAAGAGCAGCATCTATGTGACAAGAACCCCAAATCCTCCTGCTTTGAGGTATCAAGCCAGGGCCAGCTGGGTCTTGGGGAAAAGTTCTTTTGTAGCCCAATAGAGAAGCCACGGTCGAAGGGCAGATGTTACAACAGAAGAGCTGCTGCTTTCTAATGGCATCGTGGCTTTTGTCCCTGGTTTTACAAATCTGGAGGCCAGGATTTGGTGTTTACTGGGAAGTGTTGTATTAAAATGTCAGCACGCGTGTCACGCCTTCTTGGTGCTTGTGATTCATGTTCCTGTAAATCACTGAAAAGGCAGGAATATTTTTAGCCCTTTCTTTCTCTCAGGCAGTTGAGCAACTGAATGGCACTGAGGGTTTTGCATTGAAATCAAGTTGGCAATGGATCATAAGTTAAATTGAGTTCATGTAGTTTGAGCCAAAGGCAAAAAAAAAAAGTATTTTAAAGCAGATTGTGGGTTAATGGTTAAAAAGAAGATGAGGCCTTGGTTATTCTAAATTGTATTCTCAGCTCTGAGTCAGAATTCTTATGTGAATTCAGACAAGTTATTTAACTTCTATTCATCTGAACTTCCCATGAAGATGCTGCTAAATCATTAAGTGTTCCAGACATGAGAAAATGTTGTGCAAATGCAAGGAGTTGTTGCAGAGCTCCTACAAATGAGTCAGATTTCTCTAGCTGTCACCTCACAGCAAATAAATGCAATTAAATAGTGACTTCATAGCTAGGGGCATTTACCTGAGGGAAATGCTGGGGAGTTGTTGCCTGGTAGCCCAGACATAACTTGGCTGTTGACCCAGGTTTATAGTGGAAATTATGGTGGACTGCTCCCTGAAGGTCTCCATTTCTTGGGGTTTTTTTCCATCTTCCTCTTTCTTAATCACTCTCTCATGTCATCTACAGCTCCCAGGGATCACTGTGCCAGTAATGACGTGTTGTTTGAATGTCTCCAGGGATGGGGCCTCCACCACTTCTCTGGGCAACCTGTTCTTATATTAAAGAACTTTTTCCTAATTTCTAACCTAAATCTACCCTTTTCTAGCTTAATATGATGGCAGTGCTGAAGGTTTTAGTGGCGTGCATCACACAAAGGTGTTCTGCAACATGTCTGCTCCCAGTTACTTACTTGCTTCCCCAAAAAAGGGAATTGAAACAATAATCCTCTGTGTTAATCAGCAGATTTGCTTATGTCTTGCTGCCATGTCTTTTGAATTCATGTTGGTTCTTCTCCTTGGACAGAAACCTTTGACTGCCTCCTCACAGGTGCTGGATGATGCTGGAGGGTGCATGTGGGAAACCAGGAGGAGACTCACGAGGTTTGGGATTACAGCTGGGAGCCAATTTTCTTCTACCTGCCCAGGTTTGCTGCAGGGCAAGGACAGGAGATAGAATAAATGATTCCAGCAGGAACAGATTGCAAAGAAAGTACAAACACAGGGACATTTCAGGCAATGCAGATCCCTGGCCTATTCTCTATGAGCAATTCCACCTCCTTGTGTCCTGGGTCAGGCCCAGGAGAAAGAGCTTTCCCACATTAGATAAAAGAAATAACCAAAAATGTACTGAAAACCGCCTGGATACCAGAACCACTTCTGGCTTCTGTTGAATGTGATGATCCAAGGAGTAGTGTTTTGTGATTTCTAGGTTCTTCTTTCCACATATATAAAGATAAACCAAACAACCCTCTTGGGCTTTGGGAATTGTAGGTGCCCAGTTCCAATTTGTGAAAGAAGTGCCAGATGTGAGCACCAGTTCTGAAATTCTGGTATCTCATGCAAGCTTCAGGGTTGATGGCCATGAAATTGTGTATTTGTTTTCCTTCTAGTACAGCAGAGTCATAACATAAAAACCCCAGGACAACCTCCTTGTCCAACATGGGACAACCTCCTTGTTCAACATGGTCCATTCATGCCTGCATAGTGCTGCTACTGGGGGAAAACAGTTTGGATTCTCATAAATCATGTGCTCAGATGCTGAGAGAGCTGGGAATATTGCTGGTGATAGAAAGTGGACAGCAGAACGGATTCCCTCATCTATTTCATACCGTTGATAAACAATGCTGCCCTTCAGCCTCTCCCCAGCTGGCCCAGGTTCAGATGACCAGCACAGTAATGAAAGTCTCCATATTCTATTAGGAGCTCTCAGGCCATCTATAGTTCATTGGAGAAATGTCTTCTCTGAGCTGAGATGGATGGCTTCCTCTGTAATGAAAACAGAGAAGTAGGACTGCAGGAGGAAGACCTGCTTCTATTTCACCCCTATGCAGGTGGAACGACGCTTGGAAGAAGAGGAGGGGGGGGAGAGTTTTGTTAAGTATCTGGTACCTTTGTTTCACGCCACAAAGGCGAGACAAATGGCACCACATCCATAATTCTAGCACCAGTTTTGACATAATGGGACAAAATGGTGCCTGAGGATTCCTGCGTATCAAGCAGATGGGCCATCCATTATTTTCCTTGGGGTCAAGGGTCACCCCAAAACGAGAGTCAGCAATCATTTTGCAAGGGGAGAACAAAACCTTTTATTTTTTTTTTTTTTTTTTGCCTTGCCTGCTTCTTAATCCCAGCAAGCACTACTGTCCTCTACTTTTGTCCCCATACATTATCATTTTTGTCTATTATGTGCGTCCCCAGAGACCTCATGGGCTTTTCTTCTGCTCTGGAGCAGCTGTAAGCTTTGCTGCAGGCAGTGTCTGACAACTGCTTGCCTCTTGGTCAGTGGCGGGTCCCTGGGGGAGGGCAGCCATTCACTTCATTATTAGAAGCGTGGCAAAAAAAAAGAAGAAGAAGAAAAAAAATCCTATATTCATTTAGATCCAGAATAAATACGTAATATTTGGAACAAAGGGCCCGTGTTCCAGGCCAGCTGGCAGGGCTTTTACCATTGCCATTCTTCAAGGCCAGCTCCTGCTTAACGCACGCATTAAGGTCATTTATTTAAAAATAATGGAATGTGCTGCAAAAGCCCTTTTTGCCTCTGTCAGGCTAAATTTCACCTTCCAGCATCTCTCATTGATCCCCAAGCACTAAGAGCTTGTGTGAAGCAGCACTTTTGTAAAAATAAAGGTTGTTCCATCAGCGTGCTTGGGAGAAGAGAGCAATAGCAAAGGAGGAGCCCAGTGGGTTTTCTTCACATAAACAAGCCCCGGTCTTATTTTGTCATGTAACATTGTGCTCTTACTCAGGTGTAAGGTGAGGCTATAAATTCCCTCCTCCATTACTTTTATTACAATAAAAGGCTTTATTGTTAGCTTACTAAAGGACACCCTGGTCCTTTACATGATCATCGAAGGTAAGAAGGTGTCCTTCATGCCCATTCATGTGTTTCTGCTGCATTTGTCCACCATGGCTGTTTATGTTTCCTTCTTTTTGAGACACACAAGAAATGGACTGTGAGAGAGATGGCTCCTTTTCGTTTCATTGCATGGGTTTAGGATGAAATCTTGGCCCTGTTGATGTTAATGGATACGACCATTTATTTAAACACAACAAGAATCCTGCTTGTAACTAGATGATCTTTAAGGTCCCTTCCAACCCAAATCATTCTATGATTGTCTTCTTAGTGGACTTCAAGGTAAGTCAACATTTGGAGGCTCCTTCCTCCAAAGGCCATGGAGAAAGGCTAACCAAGGTTAAAGTGAAATGTACTTCAAGGGTCAACTATAATATCTGTGAATTCTTTGATACCAGCATCCAAAAATTTAGACTGAGATTTGTCTGAAGCAATGGCAGCAGCTGAAGGCTAAATATGAATTCTGAGTTACCATGTCCTTATCTTAGATGGTGGGATTATCCTTATCCTCGTCCTTGTCTGGAGGTTGAGAAGAGGATGGGAATGTGGAGAGGACAAGAAAATATCTTGAGGATCCTTCTGTGGAACCTCCAGCATCTTTCCTGTTCCTAACTGTCTTCTACATGATACATTGGCCTTTAATAGAATTTTTCACTCAGAGCAGTAGAACTTTTTCCTTCAGTTTGGAGTAATTGAATAAGGCATTTTTTTAGTGCCCTGAAAAGAGAAAAAGGGAAATATTGATGTTTTCTGTCATACCATGGGTCATAACTTCCATAAAGTTAGTAAAGACCACTCAAACTTTGTATCATTTGGCCAACATTGACTAGTTCTATTGATAACAATAGAAATGTCAGTAGTGTTTAATGGACTTGCCTTGAAAAATAGTTACTAATTGAGAGGTTTCTCAGAACTGCTACTACAATGGCCAAAAAAGAAACGTATTTTGGAGTTTATCTCATATTTCTTTCTTTCTGCCAAATGTTGTGGGCTTGGGCTGATTCCAAGTGAGAAGCAAGAAGAGTATTTCTTCCAGAGGACACAATTTTGCATTGACAATCAATAAACACAGCTCTTATCAAGTCATAATTAAATTCCCTAAATAAAAATTTCAGATGTGCCCCAATTTCAAACATTTCTGAGGAAAGAAATCCCTACCAGCCTTCAGGGATGTGTGACCCCTAAATGTGCACCCTGCATTTACAGAGGTGATCAAGCAGCTACAATACAGCATCACAGTGTGACTGCTACAAGTCCCCCAAACAATTAATTCCCCATCCTGTTTCTGGCTACTTTTGAAGTTGTGCAGTCTCAGCACTTAAATCACCTTCGTGATCCTACTTTGTGGCTTCCAAAAATTGATTTTTCTGCTACTTAGGGGCTTTGAACTTTTTTTTTTGTTTATTTATGATGACATATTCCATAGATTCTGTTGGATCTAGTCTAGGCAGCCAGTTCAAATGTCCTGCAACAGCAGATATATTGCCTCTTTTAAGTTTTTCCCCATCAAAGGCAAGCTCCAAACCTTTTTGAAGACATTTTGCAGGCAGATACTTGAAGCTGTAAGGTGAGGATAACTATTTGGGAGGGATTGAAAGCAGGCTTGCCATCTTGTCATCATCTACAGCTGTTTTCCCTCACTGCACATACTTCACTCTAATTACTGTTAATAGGAGCTGGTGGTGCAGGCTGAGGAAGTCGGCATTAGTGGCTGTTCATTCAGCAGAGATGAAGATATTGGTGACTAAATAGGGCCCTGCCACTCTGTATGCTGAGCACACAGCACTAATTGGGCTGCCACCTTGACAATATTGAAAGGGCATGGAGGGGAGGGGGCAAGTTTGTCTTTCTATTGTACAGTCCACATGAAGGTCAAGAAGACTTGCAGCTGCTTCACTCTGGGAAACACAAAAATGGCTTTCCTCCTTCTTCTTGCTTCTGTCCTTCATTTCCCTTTCACCTTCCACTTTCAACAGCAAGACGTGGGAAAAAAAAAGCCCAAGCCAAACAAAAAAACCCCAAAAAAAACCAGGAAAAGAAAGTTGGAAAGGAAATCCTTCAATGGGCTTCACTTCTATGCATTATGTCTTTGAGGGAAATAAAGCTCAGCCCAAATTGCTGCAGCCCTGAAGAGAGGTGGACTTAGACATGGGTGCTTGTTGCCACCAGCTTGGTTTGGAGTTCAGGCACGTACATATCAGTGTGTTATCAGCAGAGCTGGTGGGATGGGCTGCTGTACATTGGTATGTCATCGTCAGTCAATCACGTGTCCATGGCCTATTTCAAAGCAGTATTTAAATCTTATTTGGGTGTTTGTTTCCATCTCACCTTACCTTTTTTTTTAATCTTGAGTGTCTTGCATATCAACTTATGAAACCTTATCATACACTGAACAAAAAGTGCCTACACAAACCTTATCTCTGGTTGAAACTAAACTGATGTAGTCTGGCCTCAAATTAAATCAGTTTGCAGAAAGAGATAAGATCCGAGACAATATGTCTGTCCCTTGGAGACATGGGATCACCCTGTTGATGTGTAGCTATGGAAAGCACCACCTCATTTCCTTTTTCCAGCCTAATGTGTTATTGCCCACATTACCCAGGAGTTCTCCAGAATAATACATATATAATGCATTTACCTGACTTCTTTTTTTAAAATATATCTGTTTTATTTGTTTATTCTTTGTTTTTATTTGTTTATCCCCTCTCCTATGCCCCAGTTTTCATGTGAAGAAGTCCTCAGCACATGGTCTGGAAGGAATTGGAGGTGCCAAATCCACCCAGGATTCACTTTGAAGAGGCCAGAATCACCATGTGTTCCCACCACGCCTTCTAGATGCAACCTTTCAATTCATCTAGAAAGACAGGATCCCCAGTACTGCATTATTTTAGGGTTTTTTTCCTGTTCTAGCATATTTTAAAGTAGAAATGGTCACACATATGGCCATACCTATGACTTATGACAAGTCATAAATGACTTGAGGTCATTTATGATAGAAGTGACTTGTAAGTATTGAGTAGCACTTGAAAGAAGCAGGTTCTGAAGACAAGCTGAAGAGAGATTCATCCAGCAGATAGGTCCTACCTGTCTTCAGAGTTCACGCTCTGGCTTTTCTCACAAAGATCAGAAATTTCTGCCTGTTCTCCTGCCACCAGCTGCCAACCCCCTGCTCCACCTGCTCCATGCTCCTTCTCCCCAGCTTGCTGTACAAAACACCGCTGTGAAAACGATGCTTTTCATGCTGCAGAACCCAGCAAACCAGAAGTAAAGCAAGACACAGCTGCTGCCTGGAGAAGCCCCAGCCTGAACTCCAGGCTGAGCTCTCCCCTTAGCCACAGGCTGCAGAGCAAAGCAGGAGCAACAAAAGTGGATTGCTCAAGGGAGAGCAAAAGTTTGAGCATGAGGCAAATGAAGCGTGAGAAACGAGGCAGTGAACCAAACAATTATTCACCACTACAAGAAAATCCATTAAAGAAAAACAAAGCCATTTACAATAGTGCAGCTGAGGGAGGCTGAGATGAAAGCGTGGAAAACAATCCCCCCCTCCCTGAAAAGCTATCTGGAAATTCTCGGACCGAGAAAGAAAAGTACAAGGGGAACGGAGGGGAAAAAACAAGGGTAGGGGAAGGAAGAAATATCAAAATGCAAATTAGCAAGCTTCATTAGTGGCCTCATTCCAAAACATGCAAGGAAAAGACTAAAGCAGAGCTATTGCCTTTCTGGGCACGGTGCCACCTCATCACACGCGAGGAGAGAAGCTCAGATGGCTGAGATGGGATACCAAGAGATCATGGAAATGGGGAAAAAAGGGGGTTTTCCCTCCAATCGTATTCAAGATACTGCACACTCATCCCTGCTGTGTAGCTCTGTGGCTGGGCTCACTAACAATAAGTACAACTAAGGTGTGTCTTTGCTGGGGGACTTTGTTATTGAGTAAAATTTTGAACGTATGAATTCGACCAAGTGGCTTATTCTGAGAAGAAGCTGTTGCCTACTAGAAGACAGCTCTGGGCACCTCCAGTTTTCCAGAACACTCTCATGTTGAGCCCCATTATTGGCAGATTAAGTCTTACAGGCTTTTTTTCCACAGGAGAAGAAGTTTGGGACAATCCAGTCACCATTCTATCAGGGTACAAAACCCAGAAAAGTGCACACACTAATACCAAAACATGTTCTGGGATGTCATGTATTGTACAGGAAAAAAACAAAGGAAACAAACTCTGTAGGATTCTTAGATATAAAGTATTTCCAGTCCAGGACACAAAAAAATCCAGTATATATTCTGTATAAGCACGAGATTGTTTCAAACACCAGTAGGTCTAAGCTTTGTGCCTATTATCCTGAATTCTGATCGCCTTTTATACCTGAATCCTGATTTCTGAATGCGTTTATTCACCATTTGAAATTTTGCTGTCTGACTAGGAGAGAGGGAGTATTTTCTGTATGGCCTAAATGGTGGCTAAAGCAGAGGGTGGGCTTTAAATACACCCTGGGAGATTTAGAGGTGAAGAGTGTGATTTGGGGTCATTTTCCTGAAGAAAGGTTCAATTTTCTAAAGTTTGGGAAAGATCAGTTTGCAGAATAGCATCAGCCTGGGCTGTTTGCAAGGGTTAAATACTGTTAGTTGCTAGCCTAAGATTAACACCTGTGAAAGCAACATCTATATTCAGAGGCAGCTACCAGTTAAAAAAAATCATTTAAAATTTGATGTGAACATAGGACTTTGCCATCTCCCTACTAACAGAGGCAACGTAACTTATCTAAAACATAATCAAACCCAGCTAAGGAAATGGATCAAAGAGATCTGAAAGGCATGAGGCACTCAGACATTTTAGTATCTTCTTAAAAAATAGAGATTTTTAACTTCTGCCATTACTAATTCACATCTACTCGGACTCATTCTCCTTTTTTCCTTCTCTTTAGATGTCACACGCGCTGCTTCTATTCAGGCTGTTCCTCCTGCAAGCCCTATCAGTCTCTTTCTCTGATACTCTGCCAGCAGAGCATTTATGTATTCATCTTTGTCATGTCAAGATATATGGTCAGTGTTGCTGGCCAAAGGCAATTTCTGTAGCAGAGCATTTTTTTTTAGGATTCAGTGTCACGTTTGGCCCCAGATTCCTGACGCATTTTATTGGAGCATCCCTGGAGCAGAGAAGAGCACAAGAGCTGCCGGGGTGGATGAGGCATGGTCCATCTAGCACAGCAGCCTTATTTCCAGCAGGGGAAAGCCCAGCTGCTCCCAAGGAAGTGTCTGTGTGGACTTTATCTTCAGAGGACCCTGCAGGGAGTCCATGAGTAGCTGAATGTGTCCTCATCCTCATCCTGAAGCACAAGGTTGTCTTAAACTCTGAGGTGGGAGACTTCGGTCCCTCGTTCCTTTTTGTGATGTTAATTTAAATATTTCTTTGAATCATAAAGATATGAAAAAGCTGAGGAAAAAAAATTCAAAGCTGGTTCTGGAGGCCATCAAGCATGTGTCACCTGCCAGCACACCCCACAGGTGTCCCCACCAGGCTCTCTGATCCTCCAGCAGGCCTGTGAAGAATAAGTCTGGTTCGTCTTCTAACTACAGTAGAAGTAGAAAAAAAAAGTAGACTTCCAAGAACACGAGGATTTAGAGCTGCTACTGATGAAACTGCTTTTCTTTTTGACTGTAGAAGGTGGATAAAAATCTATCAAGGGTGGAAGTAGGAGGTGCTGCTAGACAGGGTTCAGCCTCTTCAGATGGAGCAAAGCTGCTGGTTTCAAGCTGCTGCTGGTACTCCCCATGCATTTAAGTTGGACTCTGCTTTAAAACTCAGCCTGCTAGTGTACATATATCTGCTTTTTTTACTAATTCTTTTCAATACCATTTATTTTGCAGGGAAAATGTGTATATTCACCTTGCTTTGTTTCTAAAACTGCTTGAGGATACAGGTCATGAAGGATAGAAAACCACATTCCCTGCTGCGTGCTCTTCCTTCCCATATCCTCTCTACTAGAAAAATAGTGTTGACACTCTGATAATTACATCTGGATTTCATATATCAAGATTTAGCTACATCCTACAGCTAATAGTAATTTCTAGAATTTAGCTCACCAGGGGAACATGAATAGTTACATATAGACAAGGTTTTAATCAGTCTTACATTGGTGCACAAGGCTTCTCTCTTTATTATATCTGTAGAGGTTCTTACCTGGAGACACTTCCTAATATCTGTAAATATATGTATTTATAGATATATAGATATAGATTAGATATAGATATAGATATAGATATACATACAGATATATATAGACAGATATATAGATATAATGCTTACCCAGCACATGCAAAACATTAATTTATATGCATGACATTGATCATGGGATTTTATTTGGTTTTCTAACTGTACAAAGAAGACATAAGTCAAACTACTTGTTATTTTTTAAGGTAAAAATCAATTCACTTGGCTGAAGTCCAACATATCTGCTTTATTATTGATTTCTTTTAAGCCATAACCTCATGGACTATTTAGGAACTAGGTTCAATATTTATTTCAATAGTATTTCACCAGTTGATTTTTATTGGACTGGATGAATGATGTGACATATGTCCTGTGAGACAGTGTGTTAGGAACATCACCTTAGTTTTGAAAGCTCAAAGGAGTTGAAATTATGGACCACAGACAAAGAAGGAGCCCATGAGACTAACCATGTCTATACAGCCCATTGAAATACCCATAGGTTTGAATACAGCATGTGGCATTTATTTTCAGAAATTATGAGGTAAGAAAACCCACTGTATATTTACCAATTACATGTTCATACAGAATTCCCTGAGCTGAATGTCTGGCCCCACAAAAACATCTGCTAGGACAGAAGCTCCAGGACCTGCAGCTGAAGGAACCCAAATTGTGAGTGGTTCAAGGTGGACACTACACAGCTTGTTCTGCCCTTCTCTGACAAGGTCAAGGAAGAGGCATTTCTCGCTGGGATATCAAGTAAGGGAGAGAATTGTTCATCCTCATGTGTGACTAGAGAGCATCACAATTGACTTGGATTTCAGCTAAATCTCCGCTTGAGCAAGGATGCTGGGGGACCTGTATATCCTTATTACCACCTCCTAAATCCTGAGCTGGGCACAGAGGTAGCTGTGCTGGTGCCTGCTGTGTTGTATCAGCATCTCCAGCAAACCAAGTGTGAAGGAGGAGACTGTGGGAAGGACACAGAGTTATTTTGTGGGTCAGCAAAGCATAAGTGTTGCTGAGCTAGGATGGGCTGAAGAGCTGCGCTGGGGATCAAAGAAGTGTGGGTGTAGGGTGCTTGGGAATTTCTTTTTCTTTCCCATATAATCACGCTCTATTTCTCTCCTGTTTCTTCATAAGAAATCACAGAATCAAGGAATGGCCAGAAAGGACCTTAAAGATGATGGAGTTCCAACCTCCTGTCATGGGCAGGGACATCTCCCTCTAGACCAGGTTGCTCAAAGCCCCATCCAACCTGGCCTTGAACACCTCCAGTATTGGAGCATCCCCAGCTTCCCTGGGCAACCAGTGCCAGTGTCTCACCAACCTCATAGTGAAGAAGTTCTTCCTAATTTCTAATCTAATCTACCCTCTTCTAGTTTAGAGTCGTTACCCCTTGTTCCAACACTACATACCCTTATAAAAAAAGTCCATCTCCAGTTTTCTTGCAGGCCTCACCTAAGTGTTGAAAAACCACAATAAAGTCTCCCCAGAGCCTTCTCTTCTCCAGGCTCTTTCTTCATAGTTGAGAGAAAACTGTTTATCTGTAGGGGTTATTATATGTTAGAGCAACATCAATTACACCAGTTAACCAAGGTCTAAATAACATAAATAATTGGGTTTGAACCAAACCAGAAACTCATGTCTCAAAACGCTTCCCACAATGAGGGACAAAGTAACCCTCAGAAACTTCATTCAAGACAGCTTGTCAGTGGAGAGGGAATCAGAAGCATGAAAAGCTAAGAATGGGCAGCTAATCCTTTAACAGAATAAAAATCAACATCCGCAATGATAAAAAAAAAGAGAAAGATTAGTTCATGGCGCTATAAAAGTGATATAAAAGTTGATATAAAAGTCCTAACATCAGAAACGCCAGTGAATGCTCATAAATACTCAAAAATCTTCTGAGTTCATGGAAAATGGTAGAAATCTAAGGGTTGATGTTTGACCTCCTGGAGTCGCAGGGGAGTATGTGAAGGTGAATTTCCTTCTTGAGAAAGGCTCGGGGGAGAACAGAGGCTGCTCTCTGCTCTCTCTTCAATAAATTAAGCATGTGCAGGCTTGGCTTGTTTTGGTTGATCTCAGCTTATGCTGCAGCTGATGGTATTTGTTGTGCCTGGAGAGGTATTTAATATTTGATGAACAACAGGCTGATTAAAAGCCCCGAGTTCACCCCCGTATTAGGGACTGATGGTGGCAGGGCTGACCTGCTAGCCAGGCTTGGAGATGAGCCATCCAGTCCATCCCTGCAGAAGCAGTTGGTGGGTCACCAGGACTCTGAACTCACACTTGTCTTTCTTAGAGGACCACAGGGCTGAAAGTTATCTGTCATTTGAACCAAAGCCAAGACTGAGGCAGCAGAATCCAATCTTTCAAACGTGACCTTAATCCACTCCTGTGGTTCAAAGGCTTTAAAATTCAAGCTCTCCATTTAGATCACCTTTACTCCAAAGTAATTTTCATTCTTCTCTGGAGCTCAGTGCCCTTAATAATTCAGTCTGGCGAGTCACCCCACCAAAAACACAGTCCCATCTTTAATCCCTGCTGCTGCTTTTCTTAGCAAAAACCTGCTACTAAAAATGCCAATGGGTCCTTCAACTCAATATCTAGCTAGCCCTCACTCCAGTGCCATTCTGGTACTGAAATTACCTTTTAGGAGCTGTAACATTGCTTCAGTTGAGCCCTGTGTTGTTTTTGGCATGGGTGTGTTGATTTGCAAAGGACAAAATTATTACCTGCAGTAACCTCCAGCACAGCAAACCTCTGGACCCATAGACCCGTGAATCTGTTCTAAATAGCTTGCTAATTTTTATCCTAAATATTCTGAAAGCTCCTACCCTTACTCTGAACGTGCCTATCCTGAATAAAAATCCAAACAAAACAAATTAATTCATATTCTTTGCTTGCAAACTCCTCAGATCTACCAGCACACCTAGGGCCATAAATTGAGCTGGGAAGCAGAGCTGGAAAGCCAAATTCTCCAAATTCTTCCTGGGGTGCCTGGCTCTATTTCACTCATACAGATGAAGTGGTTGAGATCCCAGGGAACACGTTTTATTTCAAAAACCACCGTTTCCTATCTCTCCAAAAGGAAATATCTTAGGATTTCTACTCTGGGAACGATTTTCAAGTTTCATTCTACTTCCAAGTGCTAAAACTGCCTCCCGGTCACCTTCACTGGTGACTTTTTTGAAGCTCATCCTTCAGCTCTGCTTGATATCATAATGCCATTAGCACTAATGAGCTCTCCAGCAAACATTGCATTGTCGCTCCCTTACCTACTTACCTTGGGAGGAAAAAAGGACTGAGGATGCTGTGGCCATTAACTCAGAGCCCTGCATTCACTTACGTTTTTACTTTAACTGTCTCTATTCACTGCAAATTCCCTTCACACCCCGTGGTGTCGAGAACACATTATCAGTTTTCCACTGATCTCAGTTTCTCAGGTGCCTATCACTGCATGTGTTGTAACATCAGCAGCTGTCTATACATGTGTCCAGGCTCAGCAGCTGCTTTTACAGGATAAGCTGTGATATATCTCCTCTATCTGAAATCAGATTTAGCCCCAAATCCATCAAACGTTTCACTTTAAAGAGAGGCTACGATGCCATTTGCAGCAAACATATTTCTTTATTAACAGTTTCACAGCGTGCTCCCCAGCTCCAAATTCTCTGGATCCGGGTTTCCGATTCACTCGTTGCCTCGAAGAGAATCCCTCATTCATTTTGCATCATGCCTGCTCTATATAATACCTCACAACACTCCTCCTGCCTGCAGCTCTCCAGCTGCCAGGGAAAAGGAGCCATCCTGGCAGGATGGTCCATCCTGGACCAGCCACCCTGGAGCCTGGTGTTAGTGTCAGACCTTGCACAAAACTCCCCCTGACTTTCAGCTCCCTGCTCAGATCTGAAGATGAACAGTCAAGGGGTAACGTTTGTCCTCTGGCAAAGATCCTGGTGGAAGTCAGAGGATATATATATTTGTTGTCTCTGCTGGTGCTACAGAGGATGGCTCCAAAGAAGAATTAGGGTCCCCAAACTCCTAACCTAAGTGGAAAGCAAGAGGTAAGCTGCCCATAAAATCAGCAGATGGTAAGAGGGAGAGAATAATGAGCAGTGTCACCAGCAGCTCAGCAGCCACCACAGCATTACTGAGTGTTTGCTGTGGAGCAGTCAATGTGGTGGTGAGCCCCCCCAAAAGGAGCCCTCAGCTCCCTGCAGGTCACCCTCCAAACCTCCTACAGCTGAGCCATAACTACAGCCCCCAAAAGATACACCTTACAATATTTTCTTCCCTCCCCCTTGACCTTCCCACTGCTATTCCAGGGTTTCTGTAACTTCTGGCAGGATTCAAGAGCGTGGGTCCATAAACCTTCATCTGGGAAGTGTGGGAGTCAAAGGTGCTGTGATTTTGGGATAAGAGTGCAGTGGTAATTTCAACCACACAGAAGAGCAGAATCAAAAATCAATACATCTAAATGGGGAATGGAAAATGTGAAGAAAGAAGAATAACTCCCCAGCCTATGAGCAGATATGACAAACACTGCAGAGCAGGACTAAAGTACAAAGCCTAAAAGAATTACCAGCTGGAGTTCTGTCAGGATTGTCCCTTTAGGCTTTTCCTGGGTCTTTCTCTCTGCAGCTCTTAAAATGGCATCGATAAAGGGAAGTACAAAACACTTAAAGACATATTTTGCTATCTGCAGCCTTCATGTCTTATCTTCTCAAGCCACCCAGGAAAAGTGAACTGTTACATCTTTATAGGATTTAGGCTATAACATCTCAAGTCATCTGTTCTTTCTCTAATTCATGTTGGATGGTCAGTTCTTGACAATGCTGTCAGTGGGATTTCCACAAGTCCTCAGCATTGGCCTAATTCCTCTCTTGTTCCCTTCATTGGAAAAATCCCGTGGATCCAGCCAGAAGACATCATAGACTCTGCTGGGCTCACTCGGCCCATTCTCCTCCCTCGGGAAGCAAAAGAATGCCTATGGATGCTACCAGAGTGTTCCTACGGCATGAAATCCCTCACAAGATATTGGTTCAAAGAGCCCTAAGGGCTCTGAAAGGGGCTTGAAATCCCAGAGGAGAAAGCTGGGGACAGGTCACATTCAATTACTATGGGAGAACATCGTGGTTTTATTCATCTCTATTTTCTTCCCTTGTAGGTAGTTGTTCAATTTTCCTGGGCAATTTTTTGTTGGCATGACAGCTGAGAGTGGTGCCAGAACTTGATAGCGTGCCCTTGTTCTGCCTGCATTGATCTGCCCGTGGGCATGGGCAACATGTGCATTGGCAACCAAAATCCCTCACTTCTGCACACAGAAACCAGGCTAGATATGAAAACCTGCTGGTTTTGAGACAATTTCCTGCTCAACAAAAGTGAATGTCAGGGTTGGGCTGGTTGCAGAGCTTCAGACCGCAGCACTGACACTGTTGAGCTGGTGGTGGGATGTGAACGCATCCTTCAGAGCAAAGTTCTCCAATCAGAGCTCTACCAGGGATGAAATGAACCCAAAGAGTCCATCTGTACCCTTCACAGATAGAGGGGAATGTGCAATATGCAACATAATTACCTGAAAACAGAACATTTGGGCAAAAATCTTCCAGAAATACCTGATAGAGACAAATTTTAACCATGTGTCTGTTTTCTGTGTTCATCTACTCTCAGTCAGGGGTGAATGGATTTAAACTGGAAGAGGGGAGATTTAGATTGGAAATTAGAAGGAAATTCTTCACTCTGAGGGTGGTGAGACACTGGAACAGGTTGTCCAGGGGAGTTGTGGATCACTGGGGGTGTTCAAGATCAGGCTGGATGGGAACTTGAGCAACCTGGTCTAGTGGGAGGTGTCCCTGCCATGGCTGGGGGGGTTGGAACTACATGATCTTTGAGGTCCCTTCCAACTCAAACCATCCTATGATTCTATGAATATTCTAAACTTAAGGCTTGGGGACCATTTACACAAATAGCCACCACTTGTCTCCTGGTCCATCCCTTCTTTGACAGATTCCCTGGGAGACCCAAGCTCTCCTTCTGTTATTCGAGAGTTAATCATCTCCTCACAAAGGCTGTAGGAAAGAAGACATTTATAAAATGTGTGGCTAATGCCTTTTTCAGAGACTGATTTCTCAGCATAAATATGACACACCACCAATCAGACGGGAGCTAAATGAAAGAGGGAATTCTTTCATCTTCTATTTTCTAAAAAATGCCATTGATTTTTATGATGCCTTCCTTACTATTTAGCCTTCCAGGCCTGTCTTTCATCACAAAGTCCCCTAAGGGCTGCTAGGAAAAAAAAAGTGTCTCCTTTAGCCTGCCTTCCTAGGACAGTGAAGCTTATGAGGTCCTGCTCTCTGTCTGTCCTTTGCCCTCCCAAAGATTGTTGAAACCCCTGACAAGTTTCAACCTCATTTTTAAAAAAGGGTCAGAAATAAAGTAGTCAGAATAAGGTACACTATCCAAAAAGTACACTGTATTTTGTGCATCTTGTCTTGGATATATTTATGTTCTCACAAGCTCTGTGGAAGTCAGCAGCTGAGTAAAGGCAAGACAGACAAATCACTGCCACCAGTGAAGGAAAAGCTGCAGTGCAAATAAAAGCAGATTCACAAGAGATTCATAGGAAAGGGGAAAGCTTGGGTCAGAGGCAGCATCTTACCACATGGGATAATTTCACTGTATAAGCTCCTTGTTTACACAGGCTTAGTTTATTATCAACTAAAACAACGTGAAGGTAATTGGGAAATATTCTGTCTGCTCATGCCCAGTTCTGGTGCAAGGCTTTACACTGGTATTTTATAGGGGAAATGGAAACCCAACTGACCCAAAGCAGGAGGGATCTTCAGTGCTCTGCGTCCAACCAGGGGTTAAGCAAGGAAGGAAGGAAGAAAAGGGCAACTGGTGCTGCCTGAGACCACTGTGAACCAGGGCTCTAGACCCCCCCAACAGACATTCTGGGCTACAAAACTCCACATCATACCCAAGAGGCACTACAACAGCATATTGGACAACCACTACAGTCAGCAGGAGGATCTGTCCTTAGTGTATACTCAATGCTATAGTCCTAAAGATAGACTCATCCCACATAGTTTGGCCCCAGCAGAAAACAGCAGCACATCAAGGTGTCCAACATGGCCCCAACCACTGTCCTGGGTGATTGTCTGCATTGGACAACTGGAGAGGTCCACATGGGGATGTCCCAAAGCTCTAGGTAGTTACGTGAGGACCCACTGGTCATTCACCAAAGGGTCTTGTTTCAGCTGCTGTAATGGGTGCTATGACTTCCCCTGCCCCTAATCCACCCTTCCCTGTTTTTCTGAAGCCTGGTGAGTCAGCAATGCCTCCCTGACCCAGCTCAGATGAAGCAGAGCAAGTGACCTTGGATGTGCTGATAGCAGCAGGAAGAATAATCATCAGCATCATAGCTCAAGGGCATCCAGATCCTAGTGTGTGACTCAAATGCAGAAATCAAACAGACCCGTATTTTTCTTCAAGTGCATTTGGGAACTTTGATCCCTTCGGTGGCTTTTGACTGATTTTTGTCCTTTCTTTTAAGGGCTAGTTCTTGCTTCAATCATCCTGAAGTTTTCACACTGGGCAGTTCTAATTTAGTTGTGTTGTGCACTGCTCACACTCCAGATTGAGTTTTCTTCACCTGGCAGAAGATGCTGTGATTTTATTCACGCTTCCTGACCTTAGGTGGATGCATCAGACATCTGCTCAAAAACTGATTTTGCAGGCACCCAGATCATGACACTTTCCTCCTGCTGTGGAGCCCTGGCTTGTGTTTGAAGAGCAGACTCTAATGCCACTAAGGCACATAAGCATCTAACTGTCTTTTTAGGATTGAAGCCTGAAAAATAACCTCTCAGTTGTCTAGAATCTGTGTTTCTGCCAAAGATATTTCCCACTGCTAGACACAGAGAACTACCTAATTTAGAGGGTGACAAACAGACCCCACAAAAGGCCAGAGTACTGTGGTGACTTGGGCTGCAGTGTCAATTGCTGAGGTGTTCACCTCAGGTGCAGAAGGTACAGAGATGAGTTACTTACCCAGAAATCCTGAAAAATGGGTGTGGGAGGATTCAGGGCTAACTCACCTAATTTTCACCCAAGCCACAGCAGCCACAAGGTCATAGTAAAGCTTGCAGACCAAGATGGGTAGGAATTCTCAGATCTGCTCTTAGAGATGATGAAGAGTGAGCCAGAAAAATCCTTTTCACTCAAGTAGTTCAGTAGACAGTGGGTTATCCAGGCACCAGGATATCATGGGTCAAAGGACACTTATTCTCAGCTCCTTTTTTGCCTGCAGATAACTGATACCTCTTCTTCTCTCCTAAGCAAATGGTCTCATGAACTGACTATAAAACACCTTTGTGAATGTGACCCTGTCTTTCAGTTGAAGTCCTTCCAGTCTGAATAGCACAAATAAATAGTCTTTAGGCTAAAACTGGAGCCATTGGAAATGCTCCACAGTCTAGAGGTCAGTGTTCTCAGCTGGGAAGGAGAAGTCCTAGATGTGCAGCAATTAATATTTACATACTGTACACAAAATACAGCACCATTTCCAAGAAGAAAGGATAAATCACTTTCTGGGCAGACTGCACCCTGCTAGTGTCTAGAGGAACAGGGAGAGGAACTGATTGGAGATGATCAGGTCTCCTCGGATGTAGGTAGGACTTGAGTTTCAGGCACTCTAACCTCTCCAGACTAAGCAACGAGACACTTACCAGCTCCTGAGAGAGGCTTTGACTGCTTTTATGCATTGGCTACCTGCCCTGCAGCTATCTAAGGTAAGGTCAGGGTGCCAAAACCTGCCTTAGGCTTTTTCCACAGCTCAGCCTTGCACAGAAATCTTTCCCACTCAGCTTCTGTCAGGCTCCAAACGCTGTTTCCTGAGGAATCTAATCAGTTCTCAGAAGCTTTTGTGTGGAGCACAAGCTATTGCCCATCACCAGCCAGCGCTTGTAAAAATAACAGCATTAGCAATAATAGCAATTTAACACAGTCCCTTCCAATTTTCCTCCAGAGAAATGAGTCACATAATCAATACCAAACCTCTGCGAGTGGGCGCAGTAAATTTCAGGCAGATTTGTAAGTTAACACACCCAGAACAATTCCTTGTGACTCATTAGCAGCATATGGAAATACCAAGAATTTATACTCCTGAGAGGTGAAGCAGCCAGTGGGTCTAAAGCAGCAGGATGGGTGCAGAGATCTAGCCAGGTTAAAAATAGGAAAGGGAAGAATTTGCAATCACTGCTTTAATCACTTGGCAAGGTATCCCCATGGTTAACTACTATTGTTCTTAAAATCCTCTTCTTCCTGGGATTCCTGTAGAAGACAAGGTAGCAAGGTCACTCCCGAAAAAACCCAAAAAAACAATAGAAAAAGGTTGTGTGTGTAGTGAACTGAAGGCAATAAAGGAGTGTTGAGTGAAGGCAGCTTTATAAGTGCTTTTTGTGGACAGATGCAACCCTGTGGTCCAGGGAAAAGTTCTTGGCCGCTATGTATTGGGGTAAGAGGCTGAATGAGCAGCCATCCACAGCCTGGGAACATGCCCAGGGCAAATGTTATCATGTCAGTTAAAGCAAAAGTGGTACCTGCAGCAGCACAACAAGATGTTATTATTCTCATTGTATAACTATGATTTGATAGATCTCATTCTACTATGTCCTGACGGAGGAGTTTGTCCAGCCAGCAGCTCAGCTGCATATCCCAGGCAGCAAAGATGAAGATTTACCAGCTTAGGTGTTACTTAGAGCTATTGGAAGTCATTTGTCATCTCCACAGGGTAAGAGCAGAGGTGAGACCCTTCACCCAACATGGCAGTGGATGGGGACAGCAGCTCTTCTCTGACTCAACAAGGGTTTTCCTTGTCAAATACAGTCCATCACCACACCAAGGCAGGAGCCTCATGCCTGAAAATGGTTATTGAACAAGAAGTAGAGCTGGTTTCCTGCTGCAGTTACTGCAACTTAGCTGATAGCCTCAAATGAGGGGTGCTTTGCCTAGCACCCAGAGAGCCAGCATCATGGGGGTGATGCTTCCGAACCACGTGGTTTGGAAGCAATGTTCTGTAGCCTTTTATAAACTCCAGGATTATCACACCAGATTGGAAGGCCTCTCTCCCACTAACCTTCATAATTCACGTGAAAAATTCCATACACACATGGATATTGCAGTTTCCCTTTTTTGATGCTTTGTATTAAGCATTCATATACATTAAGAGCTTGCATTTAACAGCCAAGTAACTACGTGAGCAGCTATAAAGATTTTCAGAGGAACATACCCTGTACTAGGGTTGGGTTGGATGTCCCTTCACTATCTGCTTGTAAGAAGCTGTCTGATAAATCAGTTGTCCTAGCTGATAAATCAGTTGTCCTGGATGCTACTCATGACCTGTTACATGTTAATTTTAACAATGGCTTTTCTCCCACAATGGAGAACTTTCATTCTGTTTTTAAAAAGCATCAGAAGTCTAGTCTTGCCTTGTTCTAAATACGCTCTCCTGACCTATACGGACCCCTGTTAAGAAGACATGGTTTTGAATGGTTTATATTTCAGAAGAGCTTGTTGATTCCAGGACTGCTGCTATTGCCTTGGTTGTCTTTCTCCATCTCACCTTGCTGGAGACCAGCGAGTTGGTGACTGGTGTGTACCCCTCACAGACTGTGAGCCAGGGGACAGCTCGATAGCCACCTCGTGTTTCAACCTCATGGAGAGCTCAGACTCTCGGGGACAAGAGGTTAATTGGAACAGATGTTATTGCAGAAATTGCATGATGCCCAAAGCTCACATCTTCTCCTCCCTAAGCCCTTTCAGAGGGGCTGGGCTGCGTGATCTCCCTTGTTTTTCTCACACTGGGCCCCTTTTCATCTTTTGAATCACCCCAAACAATGGCAATCTTTACAAATACAACAAGCCCTCCTCTTTACATCAGGCTTTCTTCCCTCTAGGGATACAAGTGATCCGAGCTGAAGCAAGGAGTAATTAAGGCCAGTTTTAAAAGCTGCGTGTTCCCCCCATCCAGCCTTAGCAAAACTTGTGTCTCATTTAGACTTTGGTGGTGTGCTCGTGCTCTCTGCTGGCTTTGACCTCTTCCTTTGAAAGACTCTTGTATAACTTCAAAGAGGTCCCAGATTTACTTTAAGCGTCCCCAAAAGGGACGATATAAAAACTTTTTGACTTCAGATCGTTCTGCCTCTCTCAGAGTGGGAAACAAATAGAGACTTCCTCATACCTTTGAGAATGTGCTTTGAAAGGATGCAGCAGAAGCACCTCTGAGATTACACACACACAATTATGTCCCGGTACTACTTCTGTGAGTGGGAATGAGCAAAAAAAAACCGTTAAGGGCTCCCCCTCCTCCCAGCGAATCATGTCCCAGAGCTCATTATTATGAACAGCAGATAGAGAGGTAAGAGATGGAAACTAAATCTGAAATCATAAACTCATTAGCAGACATCTATGGCCATCTCCCACATGGCCATGAATGTGGGCCATCAGGTATTTCTGAATAACTGGTGAGCTCTGAGATGTACCATGGGGAAAACAAACATTTCTCCACTTAATACACCTTCTCAGCAGCTTCACAGGGAGGTTGAAGTTATACAAAGGAGTAAGTGTAAGGAAAAGGAATAGAGCTGAGAAATGTTTGTGGTCTGTCCCTCTTAGGAAAAGGCTTTTAGGTGTTGGCCAACCACCCATTACTGGCCATTACTGCCCGTGGGCATCAATTGAGCTTTGGGTTTATACATTGCTGGGAAGTCAAAGCCAAGCTACAACCTGTATAAAACCAGAGGAATGTCTCCTGTCATTTGTCACAAATTTTCAGCCCATATGTGAATGCACCTTCTCACCACATCTCTTCCACAGGTGACCATGTCACATCATAACTCATCTCCAAGCAGTTCTGAAAGGTAGTGGGAGATTTTCTTTACTCTCTGACTGGGAGTGGGGAAAAATCCATAAATGTTCAAGAAAAATCTCTCAAATGCAATTCATTGGGACAGTTTTTAGTATTATTGTCTTGATATAAACCCTGAATTACCCTGTGAGAGTAAGAAGCAGAACTTCACAGAGCCTAAACATCTTGTGATCTTACCTTCATATTTTCCTGCAAACCTGCTGGACTTGGACAAATCCTCAGGTTTCCTGGAAACCCTGGCACTCTTTCAAAGGATCATTTGTGGTCATCACTCAAATCAATTTGAAGCCACGTAGCTAGGAACTGAACCTAGGCATAGATAATCATGTGTCCTTCAATTAGGAGTCAGAAGACCTAGATAAAAAGAAGAAAAATAAAGTCAGAAAAAAGATCTTGTAAAGTGAGAATTCCTGTATCACAGATAATCTTGACAACAAGCAAAAGTTAAATTTAGAAATTTAGAAATAATAAATGTATGTCTTACAATTTGAAAGAATAAATCTGGTCAGAAAAAATTACAAACCAGCTCTGCTCATAAACCTATGTCATATTCTATGCTCCATATTCTAGCTAAGGATTTGAAATATTCCTATTTCCCCCAGTCCAGGCTGCTCTCTGCCAGGCTGCGTTCCCATGATGCTGAGTGATGTGAAAGATTTCCCTTTCCTCAATATTAACCAAAATTATGAGGTAGCATTTCTTTAGCATAACGTGTGGTGGCATCTCCCTCTGGTAAGATGATTTATTACACCCACTCTACATTTTGCAGACTGATGCACGTGGCCCAGTGTCTTTAATGAAAAGTGATGCCTGGAGAAATGTTTCCTCAGAATAAAGAGTATAAAAAGCAGCTGCTGACCTCTCCCCATCTATGGTGATGCATGAGTTCCTCCAGCACCCAGTGAAGCACAAAGTTACATTTTCCTTATGTAAATTGAACTAAGATTTAGTGGTTTTTCAGAGAGCCAGTGATACTTAACATCCATTTCTCACATACAGAATGAGAAATCTGAAGATATCAGATTATCAGGGGTGCTACCATTTAATTATATGGCAGGTGCCATGGGCTCAGCCCACCAGCCTCATACCAGGATACATCCTTCCCTGCTGAACTGCCCACTAACATATGAAACCAGCTTCCTTCAACATAAAGGTGTTTATCTATAGAAACCACAGCAGAAACAAGTGTCCTGTTTGCATTCTAGTTGTCTGTGAGGGTGTCAGTAGAAAGTAGCAAACCCCTTAGACCAGCAGACCTCATTACAACTATCTAACAAAGCAGAGAGACTCAAAGACCTGGCATCAAAACTCCCATAAAGAAATAAGAAGTTTGTCCCATATTAGAGAGAGAGATTTGGCTCTATGTTGGTTTCCTCTTCCAAGTGTGGAAATTCCCTCCTGAGTTTTATTCAACTCAGTACATGTGCTCTCTAAACACATGTTTATTTAATTAAATAGAATGAAGAATGAGAGAAAAACACCTTTTCTACTTTGATAATACAATATTGACAATATATTTCCTTATCTGTTTTTCTCCAGAACCATGTTGATCTATTAAAGGCAACAATTCGAGCTATGAAGCCCTGTTGCTGACATAGAATCATAGAATGGTTTGGACTGGAAGTGACCTCAAAGATCACCTAGTTCTAACCCCATGGCAGGGACACCTCCCACTAGACCAGGTTGCTCAAGGCCCCATCCAACCCGGCCTTGAACACCTCCAGGGATGGAGCATCCACAACCCCCCTGAGCAACCTGTGCCAGTGTCTCACTACCCTCAGGGTAAAGAATTTCCTCCTAATTTCCAATCTAAATCCTGAGCAAGGTCTACCAGGTGTTTGAACATCAGCTTCTACGTGCTCCTGCTTTTCCCTGAGATGAGTGAGGTTGAACAGATAAAAATTAAGCTTGAAATTCTTTTATGACAGGTACTAAGCAAGAACGAGTTTTCCTGCCTCTGTTCAAAACAGGAAGGGTGCAGTTAGATAAATTGACTCTCAGAGGTTTTGTGCCAGGTAAAATGAATCTCATGGCACTGGTGAAGCATCTGGTTTCCAGGTACAACATGAAGAAAAGGCTCTTTCTAGCACTAAGGAATTCTTTAACTCCTACAAAAGGGGAGGAGAAATCCCGTGGCACACACTGATGACAGGCTATGGAATTTTCTTTGATCTGAACTAATGTCTACATGTGAATTCCTCTAAATAAAGGGATTCAGCTTGGTGTATTTTTACCAAAATGATGCCACACAACTAAGCCCAAGCTCCTTTTGTGGGAGAATCATATTAGGCAACACTTACAGTCTAATAAGACACAATTATCTTGAGCCTCATCTACCTTTCTGCCTTCAAAATCTTTCCAAGACTACCTGACAGCCAACTACAATTACAGTGATCTGTTACTCACAATTTTCTGAGGTAATAACAATTTGCTTTATTTTCAAAGACCTTACTGATATTCTTCTCAGATTACAAAAGCAAACATTAGCTAAGTAATAGGTTGGGTCTTTTCCTTCCACAAACATAAACAAGAGGCAAAAATTCTTTGCTGAACGGAAGCAAAAAATCTTTCTGCTGGAGGATATTTGATTTTATTTCTCTAGAAAGGTTCCCAACCTCAATATCATTCATCAGTGCATCACTGTGCTCAACACAGGGAGACAACATCAAGGTTATTTAAAATGGATTGTATGTTTAGTGTCTGTGCAGGGTTTTTGTCTGTGCAAGGCTGCAGGCTGCATATTCCATCACATTTACTTTGCAGTGCAATAAAGTAGATTTTCCTGTTCTCCAGTGGTTTCCTGGTCTCTGAGCAGAATTCCCCCACCAAAGGTAATGTAGCTGGTTTATCCTGCTCATAAAGTGAATACACACAGGGTGATTTCTGCTGCACAGAGACTTGATTCATCTTGTGGGAACGACAACGCACATAATACTAATATACGGATGCAATGCAGTATCTAAAGATATATATTCCCAGGAGGCAATTTATCTGAAGGGCTGTTTTTCTGGTGCTCACTCATTTGTGGGAAGATGGTATTCCCTGACTGAAAATGAAGCAAATGAAAGGACTTCCCTGGTGCCAAGTGATGGATGATGATTTTGTTGCTACTGTCAAGAGATGCATTAGGCTGGTTTCTCATTCTGAAAACGCTAGATGAAAAGGGATTAATTTCGTGACCATTTGGGAGACTGAATTTCCATTCTTAATTATAAAATGATGCCCTATTATAATTTTCTCTGAGGTACCTTGATGATTGAAGCTGAGTTACTTGACTCAGGGACACAAAGAGGCTCCAGAAGGCCCAAAGGCAAAACTTGAGGCACATGATTTACACAGCAGGAGGTACCATACCATGAAAATCTAAGCCCTTCTCATGACAGGAACCCAAGGCCAACTGTCACCCTGGCCCTCCCTGCCTGTCCTGCTAGGAATGGATCTTTGCAAAACAGCTTCAGAAACCAAGTGCCATGATCTAAAAGCATGAGAAACTATGGAATAAAACCTCCCAAGTCTTTCCTTGATGTGTGACCCTCTATTTTTCCAAGAATGACACCCATTTTTATATGAAACATTTTATATACAGCATTGCTACTTGTTCTACCCAAGACAACTGGTTTGCATTGTTAATCTGTTAACTCTTTGCTCAGAAAAGGGCTGATGTCCAGGCCAAAGGTCTCTGAAAACTGGCAAGGCATCAATGGTGGGACTTGGCTGACTAAATACAGTAACATTTTAGAGACACTAACATCTCCTATATGGTCTCCAGTCTCATCTTTAGCAGGTTGCAGACCCACGAGCCCAGTGCTATCTGTGCCAGGACTCTGAGGATTTAAAATGGCACGAGACATGCCTGTGTGAACACAACTTGGTTGGAGGTGTTGGTCAACAGCTGGTTGAGTATGAGCCAGCATGTGCCCAAGTGGCTAAGGTGGCCAACATCATCCTGGATTGTGCCAGAAATAGCGTGGTCAGCAGGACTAGAGACGTGACCATCCCCTGTACTCAGCTCTGGTGAGACTGCATCTCAAACACTGGCTTCAGTTCTGGGACATTCACTCCATGAAGGACCTTGAGGGGCTGGAGTGTGTCCAGAGAAGGGCAATGAAGCTGGGAAGGATCTAGAGCACAAGTGTGGTGAGGAGCAGCTGAGGGACCTGGGGGTGTTGAGCCTGGAGAAAAGGAGGCTCAGGGGAGACCTTCTTGCTCTTGACAACTCCCTGAAAGGAGGTTGGAGTGAGATGGGGGTTGGTCTTTTTTCCCAAGGAACAAGTGATAGGACAAGATGAAACGGACTCAAGTTGCATTAGGGAAGGTTTAAGTTGGATGTTAGGAAAAATTAGGAAAATGTTGTCAAGCCCAGGGCAGTGGTGGAGTCCCCAACTGCTGTGGAGATGTGGTGCTAAGGGACATGGTTTAGCACTGGATTAACAGTTGGACTTGATTAATTTAAAGGTCTCCCAACCAAAATGATTCTTTGATTGAGTCCAGTTCTCACAAAAACAGCGATGGGTTAGTTCCAGGACTGTTATTGAAGGGGGAAAAGTTCAGCTCTTTGTTGTCATTCCACGTCACTGCATTGACATCATCAGAAACACACTCAGCTTATGTGATATTCCCTGCTGAGATCTGAGGCTGTGACTCATAAATACATCCTGGCTGGCAGCTATTTTGTGGTTTTGAGGTTGTTTTGTTGGCATGGGTTTGAGTAACAGGCTTGCCTGAGTGGTTGTGTTGATCTTAGCAGGAGTAAATGATACTAACTTGTCACACCAAGTTTTTCTCTGGAGGTAACACGATGCAATGTAAGGATTACTCCACATAAACTGATGCTCAGGTCTGGAATTTCATGAAACTGATGGCTATGGCCACACTTCCCTGGGAGCCAGTGATGGATGAGGTCAGGTTTCACTAATGTTCTCCATTTCTTTATGTTCTCCATTTCTTTAATATAAACTAATCCATGTCAGGGAGTATCCTTGACTCCATTTGATATATGAGACTGGTTTTCCTTTTTGGACAAAAACCAAGCTGTGCCCTCCCAAGAGCTGCTGTATTTCTGTGTGTGCAGAGAAGCTCATTCTCATGCATCACTATATATGAAGGAGTAGCAGAAGTTTTGTATTACAGTAAACCCCAGCTATGTGCATAAACAGCTACCAGCAAAAGAAATGAGGTTGCTCCATCATTTATATCAGTAACACCAACTCACAGGCAAGATCTTTTGTCAAGTGGGGCCTGTCTCATGCAGACCTAAATAACAGAGGGAAAAATCATTTTATTCATCATTTTACTGCACATTAGCAATTTTCTTGGATATCCAGATATAATATGTTTCTTCCTGGGTTAGAAGGAGGGAGCTCTACCATCACATTGTAGTTATTCTCTGCAGCCCTCAGTTATTCATCATCTGCTGCTGGTAAATCTCTTTTTTTGTTGCTTTACATTATCAAACAAATACTGATTCTGTTTAGATCATAGAAAAAAAGGCTTGTGCATTACTGATTTCAGGCAAAAAATAAAATAATGGCAATAAACTGCATTATTTTTCCCTGTCTCAGACTTCTTCAAAATTCACTTTTCTCTGTTTAACTCCTCTCAATGAATTGAGGCCTTGAGCATCATTGAGCACCAGAGAAATTCTTTTAACATAGGTGGACAAGCCACTAATTTTACACACACAAGGGCATTGCAACTGGGTTTCAGCTGCTGTGACCTCCACTCTCTGGCCCTGCCAATAATTACCTTGAATAATGGAGTTTTTATAGGAAAAGGAAAAGTTAAGTCGTCCAAACCCATTTCTGTGTCTGGGTAATACCCAGGATCGTTCTGTTGTTAGGGTTTAGCATGGATTTAGCCTACAGTAAGAGCTTTTGAATAAATTTTTGTGGTTGCAACTCCAAGTGACACCTCCCTCTGTCTCTGAAGGAGATGAAACAAGCTCTGTGCACGTTTCTGCATCTCGCCTCCTTACATCTCACTTTTTATTGGCATTTGCCATCATTGGGTCTGGAAAGAACCCAAGTTTCAGCATTGTTCTCAGGAGAGACAGGCGTGATGTATCACCTTACATCAGGGAAATCCAGTTTCCTGCAATAGCTTTAAATCAAGGAATCCAGATAGATAATGATTCATGAAACAGAGCTTTCCGGGAACAAACAGCTCCATGAAGGAGGGTTTTACTGATTAAGTCTGATGAATGACATTCTGGCTTTTGTATCTACAATGATCTGTGAGAGCTGGTGTGAAAGAAAAGGTGTATCAGGCTGGGCTTCCGTACAGACAGTGAAAAATGTGATTTTTTTCCATATTATATGAATAGTGGAGAAAATTTTCTTGCTGTGAAAGGATTCAGCTGCTTTTTTTGCTTATAAAAAGCGCTCATTCCTTGAATTTGAAAAGCACCTATAAGGTCAGAATAAAGAATCTGCCACTGGTTTATCCCAGAACATAGGATGATGTGTGGTATTAACTTAGCAGGACTTAACTCCAACTCCTGGCTGAGGTAGCATCAAAGAAGCAGCAGCAGCATCCCAGTGGCTGCTCCATTCTCCCGGCTGTGCTGACCTCTGCTGGTGCTTCCCCGAGGCACGATGTCTTCCTCTCTTCCCTCGTTTTCCAGCATCTCACATCACAACAAAGCAAGGGTGCTTTCCTTTCACCAATTTGTGCAGGTTTTTTTGGAAAGTTTCTGTTACTGGAGTGGTCTGAGAGGCAGAAGCGCATCCTCAAGTTCATTTAGTTTGGAAAAGAATCTTAAGACCATCAAGTCCAACCGTTTCCCCAGCACTGCCAGGTCACCACTAACCCCTGTCCCTCAGCACCACATCTCCATGGTTTGGAAACCCCTCCAGGGATGGGGACTCCACCACTGCCCTGGGCAGCCTGGCACAGCCCTTCACAACCCTTTTGGTAAAGAATTTTTTCCTAGCATCCAACTTAAATCTTTCCTGATGCAACTTGAGTCCATTTCATCTTGTCCTATCACTTCTTACTTGGGAGAAGAGACCGACCCCTACCTCACTACAGCTCTTCAGTGTTCTGCTCCTCAATCGTGGACCAAAAGCAAGCAAACTTCCTGCTCTCCTTTCCCAAAAATCCATCACCCCATGTGCCCTGTGACACCTCAAGGCAGGGGAGCAGGGCTGCTGGGAGCCAGGTCCTCTCTCCTCACACTCACCTCCATCCCTACTCAAAGAATGCTATTTTACTCTATTTTTACTGTTTTGCTGTATCATGACTTGGCCATCTGTGTCAACTCCTGTGTTATCACAGCCTCTAGACTTTCCCAGTCACTCCAGCATAACCCTTCCTATCCCTAGCAGAGCAGCTTTACTCGGTTGAACAGGCTCCCTGTTTAATCTGCCTTTTCATTCCTGCCATAGTTCAAATGTTCAAAAGGACAAGACTCATCCCTGGCTAATGGCTCCTGTCTGGCAAAATATTTCAAAGCTCTGCACAGATGCATTCAGCATTTCAGGCATTTTCCAGGGTTCATTTTCAGTGTGATTCCTGTCATTTTCTCTCCAAGTACACAAAGAACTGCTTTTCAAGGTCTGAAAGACACCTCCTGATGCTTCACTGGCAATTCTGCATGTGTAAGGCTCAGATGAAGGCTGAGCAAGGACTGCAGGTTAAACCCCTGAAGGACTTTGACACCTCTACATGGACATCGTTTGGTGCTTATTGTCTCACACCTCTCTTCTGAGCTCACTCAGAGGATTTACCTTGAGTGTTTCAGGAGGTGTGACTCAGTATTTTGGACACAGCTCCTCTGGATGCCTCCTGTGAAACCAAACTCAGTTCCTTCTTTCACTTGGGAAGCCAAAATCCACCTCTCCCTCCAGCACAACCTGGTGAGGAGCTGTTCTGCCAAGGTCATTCCATGGTGCAATGAAGAATTCCAGGTTCACTGTGCAAAAACAAAGCCATATTTTGTAATCTAGTGATTACCCAGCAGGTAATGCCTACATTTTCTAATGAATTTAGTGCTTCAGGATTTGACCTCTAATTAACCTCGTTGTCCTTTGCTGTTACCTTTGAGTGTTCTGGTTTATATTTGGATATTCTCTTTGGGCCTTTCTTCACCAGGTAACAAGGAGCGTTATTAGCATGTGTTAGTTTCTCCAAGAAAAGAAAAGACCTACATTTTTTTCATTTGGGGCATTAATGGTAGAATAAAAGTAGAATTCCAATCCAGACACTGATGATTATCAAACAGCATTTGTATAATGATCTGTTGTTAAATCATAACCTTGTTTCTCTGTTGACCACACAATTGCTCTCTCACTTCAGCTTCCCAGCAAGAATGACCTTTCTCCTCATCCCTTGTTTTAAGTGCCCATCCCTTCATTCGTCACCTGAGTAAGGAGGAGGCTGAACCAATTAATCAAAGGCCTGCAGAGCAACACTGAGCAATGGGATGGTTGGTTAAACCTTCCTTCAATGTAGAACTCAGCCTTAGAGATTCCCAAGCACGTGTTTTCTTTTCACAAAAACAACCTTGAGGCTGAAAAACAATTTTTTTCTTTTCATTCTCTTTTGGTATCACCCTTACTCTAGATCAAACTGCAATAAAAATCCTGTCTGTAACCTCACTTTTGAGGTTAAAACGTGAAACTACCATGGGCTTCTGGTCTTTCACTTGTCATTTAGTACAAAGAATAAAACTTCTAGAAGGTTAATTAATGGTTATATAAATAGCGAATCCTTGTCCCAGCTGTACTAATGTTCTATTACAATTTTAGTGTGTACCATAACAAGGCTCAGGTCTGGAAAATGGTAGCAAGCCAGCTCCTTACCAGATTTCCACTTAGAGACTTTACTAGGTCTTGCATTTTATCTGGAAAAAGTAAAATAAGGAGGGTGCTGCTGCCAGAGGGTGCTACAAAACTGAGGCCAGTGGATGGGAAACAAATGGGATGGGCCCTTCTTGAACCTAGACCTAGAGAAAGAAAGTTTCAGGTATGAGAAAAGGTGGAAAACTTCTTCAAAACTTAAAAAAACCAAGACACAGCTTTGATCTGAACTCAAGGCTTGAGGACTAGAAATATATACAGAAAAAGACCAGAAAGCAACTGAGAGGAAAATCTTGAGCTGTCCTTTCCCAGAAGGGCTTCCAAAGAGATAAATCTGCAATATCTTCCTAAAGATTTGACTGAAATCTCTCCTATATTATGCACTTGAACTCAAGCAACAGCAATTTACATTTAAAACTAAAGCATCCTCCATTTCTTTGTAGGCTGAGAGGCAGGAAATTACTTCAGTTGCCACCGAAATGCAAAGTTCTGTTCTTAAAATGCATTTGGAGAGCTGTGTTAGCCTACTTAAAAAAATATCATACCCACTCAATTTAATGGTATCTGATTTCAATTTCCTTCTGTAGAGTTATCAGGAGCTAAATACCACAGGAACCTGAATCTTTTGGCCCATATCACAGGGAGGACAGAGCATACAGGCTCATCTCAGCACCACAGCCTAAAGCTGAGTGTAAATATTATTTCTGTATTTTCAGATGGGCCAAGCTTATATTTAGCCAGCAGTGTTCATCTACAAGCCACGATCTGCAGCAAAAGCAAGAATGGTCTTTACGCTCCTTTGCTTTCTGGAATTAGAGGGGAAATGATTTTTCATGGCTCAGTAAAGGTGGCAATAATTACTGACAGGTTTATAACAGTTCACAGAGAAGGTGTTTGCTGGTGGTTGGCTGTCAAATGTAGGGCCACAAGCAAATGAGCTGAATCAGAATAATCATTCTTGTGGTGTTTGTATAAAATTTGAGAATGGAAAAAATGGCAGGGTGACTATTCTGTGAGGAACAAAGAAGCACCATAGCATCCAATTAATCTGGAAAGCATCTCAAGGAGTGGATGGTTCCTGTTCTGGATCAAGATTGGATCAACCATTCTTGACAGACAAACATCCATCTTACCTGCTTGTGAAGGACTTTCAGTGATGCCTCCTCTGCAACCAGGAAACCTGCTCTTTCCTCCAGTCTATTCAGACAACTTCTCCAGTTGTTGGTTTCTTTCTCCAGTGCTTCCCATCTTGATGTTACCTGAAAGATTTTTTAAAACCCCACGTTATTCCTTATTGGATCATCTAAACTATTAATGAAAATATTGAATAATATCAGACACTTGCAGAATTGAACTCTAGATATCCTTGGATTTTGGCAAGGAATTGCTCAGCTAACTAAACTCTAAATAGTGTGTTTTCTGGGCAGTGTTTTATCTAGTCTACACTAGATACATGTAAATCTTGTTTCCTTAAAACAGCCTGAGAATCAATGTCAAAAGCTTTGCTAAAGTCACTGCATAAGATATGTCAGAAGGTTTTTACAGTGCAACCATTAAAACTGGAGTGATCTGATCACGTACATATTGATGCTTACGACCAAAATCCTTTAATTATAAGATGAGTTGTAACAAAGAACCCACAAATTCTTTGGTTATGAATGCATTTCTCTTCTAAAAAAACCCCAGACAGTTGGGATATGTTAGCAATCCAGTCTTTGACTGGAAATCAGAATTGTTCACGTTTGACTAACCCTTAAATGCTAAGGGCTAAATATAGGTTTCTCATTCCCTTTGAGACCACACTGTTCTCAAGAACTGGAAGGATTTCGACCTCTGCATGATCATCCCTTAACTTAGCACAAGAAAACAACATTGTCTTTAACGTTTGTGAATAATTTGGGATACACTGATATTAGTAACAAAAGCCTTGATGTAATCAATGTCTAATAGTGCAGCTAAACCTATGAGAGAAGAGAAACACCACTGGTTTCATTCCTCTGCCTGATGTTTTGATAACATCACGGCATTAACCCCAGCAGAGCTGGGAGCTGACACTGAACCACCACACTGGTCCCTTGGGTTATGTACAGTAAACCCACAGGAACAAGTCACCCCATTAAGAAGAAGTGCTTACTGCTTCCCATCTTTTATTCACATCACCTGAACCTTCACACCTTGATTTTCCTTTCAGGCTTTCAGCGTTCCAAGTTTCTGTCTAGAAGTGTTCACGCAGCAACCTGAAAATGGAAATTTTGTTTTAAAAAAGTGTTTAAAATTTTGGCCAAGCAGAAGAATTATGTGTGATGGGTGGAGGAAGAAATAGGAAAAACTGCTTAAATAGTTGCTGCTATAAATGCAGGCTCAGACCATGTCTTCACTGTGAAAGACAAGGGGCAGAGGGCAAGTTTTGGGGTGGCTCCTGCCTGCACTGCTGTGGGCTCAGGGCTGGACTGCTCCAGAGCCACCAGCATCTGTGTGGTGTGGAATGTCCTCCTGGCCCTGAGCCATCTTCATGACCTTGGGGACGAGGGGGTCAGTTCAAAGTGCTAAACTACTCATCTATAGGGTGTCCCCATGTCCTGGGGAGACACATACAAATGCCCCAAGGACAACGCTTCTGAAAGCACCCAAAGGGGATGTCACCTGAGCTCTGTGTATGTGAAGGTGAGTTCATTCCTGCCACCCAAAACTGTAATGAAGATGACCTTAAATGCCTCAAATACCAGCTCAGAGCTCAGGCACCATCTGGAAACAATGAGCTGGTGGAAGGGGAGGTGCTGATGCCCCGAATTAACACAAGACCCAGGTGCTGACATGTTACTTCCAGCTCTCCCACATGTGGATTTCAGCGGCGGGAACGTCTCAGGGGTCAAGGGCTGCTGCACTGGAGTGGTCATTGCAGCCAGAGCTGGGTGAGAAGTGGCCAAGGCTCTAAAAATGACCTTGTTTTCCTTTTCTGCTATGTATTTCTCCGGGATTTTTCCATTTTTAGGTCTTTTCCAGCACATCCTTTTACTCTCACCAGTTTTCTTAGCTTTGTTCTTCCTAGACACGTTTCCTCCTTATGTTTATTCCCTCTTTTGTTTCCTTCAAATGTAAGGTTTCTTTCATTATCTCTGCTTTCCATTTGTTTGTTGTATTTTACTCCATTTTCATTTTTCCCCTGTCTTTTCTCTTGTTTCACCTCAGCCTCCCCCTCCTCCTTCCCATCACCATATGTACATTTCTCTTTCAAGGCCCACTTTCTATAGCCCTGGTCACATAATCCCTGGACACACTCTCCAACCCCCATATCAACCCTTTTTCTGCTTATAACCTTTTGTCCTTTTACTGGTTTTTTCCCTTCCAATGCACATTTTCTCCCCCTCCTCACATCCAGATGTTTTCCCCTCTCTATCTCCAGCTGTGCGAATAAATGACTTTTTTGTTTGTTTCAAGGAAGTTCAGTCAATCCTGAACAAAAGTACTTGGATTTTTCAGGAAACAGAAACTGTGTAAATGATTGTTTTGGGTGAATGCTTAAAGCAGGACAAACTGAAAAATTGAGGAGCTTGATCTTGGAGAAATTTTTAGTAAATAGTAGTTGAAGTAAGTTTGTAAAAGCTGGAGTGACTGAAAAAAAAATTCAAAGTATTTTACACTTTGGGGTGGAGATGAGGGCAAGGCAAGTAGCTCCCCATTTCTTTTTTGATAGGAGTAAAGGGAGGATTTCTACCAAAATAACTCAGCTCCCACTATATCATCAAAGCACATTTGTTTTGATCAAAACTAATGTCTTGGGAGCAACACAATTTTGGCTAAAAAAAAATTGTGGCCCTAATTTCCTTGTCCTTCTCTTCTCTTTCCTTGTCCTTCTCCTTCTTTTTCCTTGTCCTTCTCTTCTCTTTCCTTGTCCTTCTCCTTTTTCCTTGTCCTCCTCTTCTCTTTCCTTCTCCTTCTTTTTCCTTGTCCTTCTCTTCTCTTCCTTCTTTTGAGTCTGGTTAGTGCAGGCAGGGTGGAGGCACAATGTGCCTTTTAGCTGATATTTGGACATTACTTTCAATAAAGAGCTGGTCTCTTCCCAAGCAGGGAGCATCAGCTGCACACTCTTGGGTATTCCAGCCCTCAGCTCCCTGGAAGAGCAATTAAAATATATCCCAGCTGGCTTAAAAATCTTGCATTGCATCAGAAGCTTCTTAACTATCGACAGCAGTTTTTTAAAAAAGGGGTAAATGTGCTTCTTGCAAACGTTTCCCTGCACTTAAATACAGGGGGGCAAAGCATCAGTCTCAGATGAAGGCTGCAGAGGGAAACCCAGCAGCTGAGGACAGCCAGGCTCTGCCCTCAGACATGCAATAGGATTTCTAGTGATTCAGATGGGAGCCACATCTGGGGACCTGGGAGAACCACCCATCCCAGGCACAGCCCCAGATACCACGGGTTTTTTTCTCTCCATTGTGCCCAGATCACAATTAGCAACAAGATTTTGTGGAAGAGGAGGGGACAGAAGAGGAACCTGCCAATGAGAGGATTTTCTTCACTCATAAATCCCAACTCATTGAAACACAGATGAGACCCCTGCTTTCTTTTTAACCAGCCCCTGCCTAGAGCTCACTCAATCCTAAAATTTGCTGAATGTTCAGCTCGTGTCCACCCTGCAGTAATGAATTGGCAGCCCCGTTTCTAATGGTGATTAATGGAGCTTTTCAGAGGCAACCCATTATTTGGTCCAAAGTTAAAACAGTGGTTCATCATTAATCACCACAAGACATGGGCTCGCAGATTCATAACTCTCAGCAAGCCCATTTCATTAAGGGTCCCTCTTTCTTTTGTTCACCCAGGGCTCCCCTGGATCCCCACCCTTGGCACTCCATTCCCAGGTCTGCTTGAATAAAAAGTCATGTGCTCTCAAGGATATTTTTCAGGCCCCACATCTTTCAAAATCACGTCTTCCTCAAGATTTCAAAAATTCCTTTTCCCATAGAAAAACATCTCCAATTATCAAATATGAGCCAACATTGGCACCCAGTGGCTGAACAGATTAATCACAGATACATATTCCCTTGAGCCCACCTTTCCTATTCTTCCAAGACAGGTTTTCCTCTGGGATGTTTGTGATACTCTTACACAGCCTTCCAGGTCCAGGCCACAGCTGTGAACTAGTCATGCTAAGAACAGAGAAGGAAAATGCATGTTGAGGCTGGTTCTCCCCTCTGCCAGGGCCCACCAAAGTCATTCTACACAAGTCACCAGGTGGGACTAACATCACCAAGGTGCCCGGGGTGAGGAGCCCTATGTTGACTCCCAGGAGACCACAGCACCCACGTGATGTCCTTTGGCACCCAGCAGACACACCGGTTCTGTCTCTGCAGGTACCACCTGCTTGGAGAAGGGCTGAAGCTGAGTTTGTAAGTCCTGCTCCTCCACAGAGCTGTAAAACACTCATAAATCTCAACCCCAATCCTTATGACCTTAGGAAAAGTCATATCAAGTCTCTCAATTATTAAATCCCTGGAGGAATTTCCAAGATGTGTAGACAAGGTACTTTGGGACATGGTTCAGTGGCACTTGGCAGTGTTGAGTTTATGGCTGGACTTGATAATCTTAAAGCTCTTTTCCAACCTAAATGATTTTATGACACAAACCTTTTCTATGACAATTACCTTCCATGTTATGTCAATGACAAGCAAGGACAGAAAAGTGGATGTTGGCTGGCAAGTAACGGGGCAATCCTGAGCCATTAGTGCTGCAGATGGTGCCAGGGAGGTCCTGACTTCCTACCTTATGGAGCATCATTGGCAGCACGTTGTCCCAGCCTAGAGTACCTAATTCTTGGCTCTAGCCACCTTGCAAGCAGCAGGAACACCAGCAAAGGAGGATCCAATACTTCCAAAGGTGTTTCAAAATCAGAACTTAAAGGGTAGAAAGGAGCTTCTCAATAATTTTGTAAAAGCCACATTTAGCTCTGAGAAAGCTGAAACAATTCATTGACAAAGAGAAAAGCAGTTCACTGAATTCATATAAAAATGTTAAGGCCTAATAGTCAAATGCTTGAATGCATACAGTGTATAGAGCCCATATTCAATAATTCAATAGAATAATATGGCAGAGTAATTTGTACATGAGGATAACATGAAATTAAAGGATAAAGTTCAAATAAATCCTTTCTTGTCCTATAGAAATGGACAACTTGGCTTGATCCCATCAGAGGAACAGCTGTGGAATATTTCCTTTAGTCCTTTTAGCCAGAACCAACTTCTCCAGTCATTGAATTGAAAATGTTTCATCAGCTTTAATCATAATGACTCTAATCAGATGTAAAAATCAAGGCATGGAGGAGTAAACGGAGCTTTTTGTTCAAGGCTCCACAGAAAAGCTATTTGAAGCATCATGAGCAGCTCTCCCTGCAGCACAGTGCCCCTTCCAGCACTTATTATGACCACAGCCATACAAGCGTGGTGTTAATTAATGAGAAGCTACATTCAGGTTTTCAAACAGTGCTTTACAGTTACCCTCACCCATTCGAGGATCCATCTTTTCATTCCTACCCTGTTCCATTCACCTCCAACCCATGAAGCAATATCACAGGCATGGAAGAGAACAAGATGTTTGTGGCTTCCACTGGAAATGCAGGTGCTGCATGGGGTTGAAAACCCTACCTGAACACAGATGTCCATTGGCTCACAAGATCAAACACATTTGGACATCAAAAGGAACAGGATGTGTTTCACTAAGAGCATCCAAAGAAAGATCATAGAATCGCAGCATCATAGTACCAGAGAATCGTTCGGGTTGGAAGGGACCTAAAAGACCACCTAGTTCCAACTCCCCTGCCATGACAGGGACACCTCCCACTAGACCAGGTTGCTCAAGGCCCCATCTAACCTGGTCTTGAACACATCCAGGGATGGGGCAACCACAACCTCTCTGGACAACCTGTTCCATGTCTCTCAGCCTTTCCTCAGCACAGAAATACTCCAGTCCCCTCATCACCTTTGTAGCCTCCACTGGACTCTCTCCATTGTCTCTCTTGAACTGGGGAGCCCAGTTTACCAAAACGTTGCCTTTGAACCACCAAAAAGGGCTGCTCTGCTCAGGTTCTCCTCACCTCATCCCCCTCCTCCATAAGCTGCTTCTTAGCATGCACCTCCACATGCCTCCACACCTCTTCAAGCCTTCCCTTGCCAGCTCAGCCTTTCAATAACACCACGTTACTATCAGACGTGGTTTTAATGTGATTTTGGCAGTCAAGATGCCAGGAAATTGGATGGCACTCCCCAAACATGGAAAGATCCCAAACTCACCCTTTTTTATTGCTGGTGATCTGGCAGAACATCTGCTCAGCCACATTAGCCACACCTTGAGGACACTGTGGCTCAGTGTTGCCCGCACATGTGTTTGGACGAGGTTGTTTCCTTTATGCTCCAGGAGCTAAAAGAAGACAGGGAGAAGATTTCCTTCCCCTCTCCCCCATCCCTTTATTTCCACAGGCTTTGCTCATGAGCTGATCAGAAATATATTCTCTGTAAATAGTTTCTTCTTCTGCCTGCCTCCTCTGTGCAGGCAGGAAAGGGGGATTCCTGGAGCCAGAAAAAGACTATTCACAAGAAGCCTCTCTCTTTAGCACCAGCCCTGAAGCAGAGCTTAGTCCTGTCCCCTTGGCATTCACGCAATCTACGGTAGATAATGAAGTAAAATCAGACCCGATCTGAAGACCACCTACTCAGCTGCCACCCACCCTCCCATCCATCCATTACTGATGGATCAGCCTGAGCTTTCTTCCTGTCCCAGCTGGCCCTGCCACCCAGGACCTGGAGGGATGCCGTGGCCCTGTGCCCCAGCCTGGGCCATGCTCTGCTCACAAGGGTCTTGCTCCCTGGCAGAGCCTCCCCTGAGCACTGCACCTCTCCCCTGGCACAGGACCTGGCTGCACCTAATTACAATTGTGGAGTCTCCTTCTCTGGAGAGATTCCAAACCCACCTGGATGTGACCCTGGACAACCCTGGGTGACCCTGCTTGAGCAGAGATGACCTCCAGAGATCCCTTCCAACCCCTAACACCCTGTGATTCTATGATCCACAGCCCTGTTACAAAATCCTGTAGACACAAAGAAGTTGGGAAAACTTCTGGAGTCACCAAGTGCCCACCCTTGGGTGCTCAACCATCACATTACTGGTCCTGCAGTATGTGTGAGAGGGTGGCTGGCCACTGGCACAGGCTCCCCAGGGAGGTGGTCGTGGCACCAAACCTGTCAGAGTTCAAGGAGTGTTTGGAAGACAGTGAAGCTGGATTCAATGATTCTTGTGAGTCCTTTCCACCTTGAGATCCTCTACGACTCTCCACTGCTGGGAGTTCTGCTCTGCCAGTGACACAGCCCTTGGGAAGGCACCAGGGAGGGAAGCTAAGAGCAAATGAAGACTCTTTGTTTTAAAAAGCTCTGACAGAGGCAGAGGCAGCAGCTTTCAGTGGATTTTCTGAAGGTTTCTCTCCTTTAGGTGGCAGCAAGTGTTTACAGCTCCCCGCACTCCCAGCCCAGCATCCTCTGCCTGGGCTGCACCAGCAGCGCTGGGTTAATTCTCCAGAAAAACCCTGCACAAGCAATTAAAATGTTAATGTTGTGAGGGAAATGCCTCCGTGGAAGTAAACTCATCCGAGAGCCGCTTGTGCTCGGCGGAAGGGGAACAGTCTATTGATTTTGAACAAGGTCATATCTCATCAGACTTGCCACCTGGATTATTTGTTTGTGCTGATCAGCTACCGAGTCCTTGATTTCACAGACGAGTCTGAAATCACCTTAATGGAGCAGAAATTAGGGAGGGGGGATGGCTTCCCTCCCAAGACTGTGCTTGATTACAGCAATGTGCTCCCTCACCTGTTTATCTCTGACCACCTGCTCACCTCTCTGCTGCTTCACCTTCTTTCACTGAAGCAGCAAGAACTGATGCAAAACTCCAGCCCTGGCAGCTGCCAACCAAACTCACACCTTAGGCTGGGATTTGCATCCAGCCATGGGAATGCCTCAAAGTGGGATTCTGCTAAAAAAAATCCATCAAATTCAGCATTTATAGAGCCCTCAAGCAACATTTGTGTGGGCATAGGGCAGCTCCATGTTGTACTTTGTTTATAGAAGAAATGACTATATGAAAAGGAAAAATGTGCACTTTTTTTACAGCAGTTCCTGCTGATGGAGGCTGCCTGGAACACAGAATAACTGAGCCCATTAAGGCAAGCGTGCTGGTATTTCATTACGAGCAGGAGACACCAGGGACAGAGAAGCAGAAGCACCTAAAGTCTGATTGTATTTGCAGATTCCTCGTGGTCTCCGCCCAGAGCTCATAATCCTCCCTCCCCCAGCCAAAGGTCTCTTCTCATGAATGTGGCCACACTGGAAGAAGTGGGTGAGCTTCTCCATCATCTCTCAAATAGGTTGTGCTATTTCCAGTGATCCAGGCTATGACTCCCTCACCCAAATGCTAGGGTATTTGCATGCTTAATTCACATGTCTAATTGCCATAATTGCACATGCTCATTAGGCAATTTTGTGTGCAAATGCTGAGTTAGGCACATAACCAGGCATAGTGTTTGCAGAGTGCTTTGGTTCAACACTGGTGGAAAATTTGTGGACAAATTAGACATGCAATCAAATGCACTTTTTCTACGCTAAAAAGCTGGGCAGGGCCTGGCACTGGGTAGGCTGGGATCTAAAGGATCTCAAGTGCTGAATCCCAGTGCAGGAGTGAGTCCTTCATCCAGAGAAAAAAAAAAACCTCAGACCCAAGCTGTCCTTCACTCTACCCAAAGATTCACACCCTCCTTTCAGGCTGAGCTGGAAAACTGGGAAGCAAAACAAATCTAACATTCATCTGGGGGGGGGAAAAAAAATAAAAAAAATAAAAGGGACCAACAACTATCATGAAGCTTTAATTTTATGATGTGATTGCTGAGGACGAGTAGATACAGAGCCTCTCTGTCAGGAGGGAGACAAAGCCAGCCTGTTCCTTCCTATATTCCCAGAGAAGACACAACAGTGAGTAACCCAAGGAGCTCAGTGCTGGCAATAAAAGACACTAGCACAGCTTTAAACCAGCACAGATGATTCCAGTTAGAGCCCACCTGTGGAAGCCTGCCTACAAGAAAGCCCAACTTTCATGCTCTGGTGGTTGTAATTTCTCTCCCTTGCTGGAGATATATGTTCTTTTAATCAAAAATACCCCAAAAGAAGTGAAGGCAGAGAAAGATTGAGTTATGGTTTGTTTAATCCTGGGTTTTACCCTTCCTGAGCCAGTCTCAGAGCCTCTTGCTCTGAATTTACGACGAGCAGGACTAAAGGGACTGTCTCTAGATTAACATTGACATTTCCTTTGTGCATTAATCCTTTGAATCTCATTTGCCATACATTTCTGCTGAATGACATGAAAATGATGATTTTTTTTTTTATTATTACTGAGGAGATTATGATGAGGTGCATTTTCCCCACCATTCAGGGAAATACCAAATGAGAGTCAGAGCTGTCTTTTTACCTTTGCCTCTATGGTGACAATGGAAGGGACTACCTTTTGGAGGACAACGAGGTGCAGCTCCATCCTGCAAATTCCCCTGAGACACCACAAGGTTGGGGACACTCCATCATCAGCAGCCCTTGAGATAGAAACACTCATAACTGGGACACCCTCAGCTTTGCCAGGGCTGCACAGAGGCTGCAGCTCTGGGTGTACATCACCTAATACAGCTCCTTGCCCAAGGATTTTTGGCTGAAGGTATATTTGTTAGCTGGAGGTACACACCATAGGACTTACACACCCACCATGAGACTCTCCTGCCACCAACAGCATAGAATCATAGATTCATTTGGGTTGGGAGAGATCTTTAAGATCATCAAGTAAAACCATTAACCCAGCACTGCCAAGGCACCACTAAACCGTGTCCCTCAGCATCACATCTCCACGGCTTGGAACCCCCTGTAGGGATGGGGACCCCACCACTGCCCTGGGCAGTCTGGTCCAGCCCTTCACAACCCTTGCAGAGAAGACATTTTCCTCAATATTCAACCTAAACCTCCCCTGGTGTAACTTGAGGCCGTTTCCTCTTGTCCTATCGCTTGTTCCTTGGGTGAAGAGCCCAAACACACCTGGTTCCAATCTTCTTTCAGGGAGTTCTCAGGAGCAAGGTCTCCCCTGAGCCTCCTTTTCTCCAGGCTCAACACTCCCAGGTTTCTCAGCTGCTCCTCACCACACTTGTGCTCTAGACCCTTTCCCAGCTTCATTGCCCTTCTCTGGACACGCTCCAGCCCCTCAGTGTCCTTCTGGGAGTGAGGGACACAAAACACATGCAGGAGGAGAGGAGAGGACTTAGCTGACACATGAACAAATGGGATGGTGTTCTCTTCACCCAGACCCTTCTGGTGCTGCTGTTTGGCATTTTGTCCTGCAGCATCTTTAAACGTACACTTACTCTGATGTTACGTGGAGCTGACTGGGAACCTCCTTGTGTTTAATTTAAAGCATGGAAAAATATACACAAAAAATTGTAACTGGCTGGGAGGGAGAGAAGGGAAGAAGGGGGAGGGAAGGGGGAAAACACATCTGTATAATATTGCACGTGCCTAGGGTGCTAGCAAACATTGACATTCAGATTCCATGGTTTATTAATATAAAATCCTCAATTTAAAGAAAAGCCTAAACCACACAGAACACATAGAAGCTGGTATCACACAGTAAATGAATGTGAACAGCAGAAAAAAACACCCAAGTGTAAACTCAGGGGCTAAACACCCCATCCTGCTTTATAGCACACAGGGCAGAGCAAGCCCAGGAAATATTCCTTAGGCTATAAGATTACACAAAGGACCAGAGTGTCCCACTTTTCTTTTTAATTTAAAGAAAATAGCCAGAGCCACTGAAGAGAGGGAATTGACCTCTTTGGGTCTCTCACTTTCCCAGAGACATTTCTGGTCAATCAAGCCTGCTCGTCATTCCTGGAAGAAAGACCAAACCCCTCCACACTTCTGGCCTCTATCCTGGAAGCCATTCCTTGTATTTCCATTAGCCCACCACGTGTCAGACCTGTCCACAGCCTTCACCACTGCCCAAAGGTCAGAAGTCTTCCAAACTTAGGTATTGGCATATAATATCCCATAAATAAGTCACAGAAAATTTCAAAATCCATATCCCTGAGTGAGGGAGCCATTTCCCCCCTTTTTTATTCTTTTCCAGGGGTTACAAGCAGTTTGGCCTGTGCAGCTTCACAATCCATCCCTTTTAAAACCAATTAAAATGATATAACATTGACTTTATTGGTTTTTTAGCACCGTAGCTTGTGCTGAGTGCGAATGGCTCATAACACAGCATTTAATTCCCTCCTAAGGTGGGGACTGCAGCTGCTGAGCATCCCTGCTTTTGAAGGCATGTCCTCCTTTCATGACACCAGGAATGGGAATACACATCAGGGGTTGTGCCTGGGAGCATGAAAACACTGCAAAGCCCAGCACTGAGCCCAAGCCACCCAGAGATGTGGCTAAGCCCAGGGCTGGGCTTAGCCAGGAGGCATCTCCCAGCGCTGGCTCTGCCTCTGGGTACGAATCACTTCGATTTTTCTTTGCTAAGGGATTTTTTTTCATGGAGAAGACAAGCTCCACCGCGAGGGTAGCACAGCCCAAAAAAGAAAAAAGCCTCTCTGGGAATCCACCAGGATCCTGGGTGAGCTGAGGGCTCCACTTAGGCTGGGCTCTCAGAGCAACCAGGGGGCTTCAGAGCCAAGGCTGTGCCTGGCTGCAGGGTGGGAGGAGGCAATTATCTGCTGTGAAATATGGAGGAAACACACACTGACAATGCCTGGCCTCCAGAAGTGCTGAACACTTGGGAGGCAGCAAACACCTCTGGATTAGGAGTGGTTGGTGCTGCTAAAGCATCCCCAGCGAGGGGTTTCTCTGCAGGGGGGTGGGGGTTTACCTGTGGTCAGAGCCTGCGACATCCCTTTACACCTAATTAAGATAAATCACAGAGAGGTATACAAAGATGCATAATTCACCTGCTCTTCGACTGATTTAAGTGTATCCCCGCAGGGAACTACACCCATTTAACTAAAATCAAGTTAGAAATCAATTTAGTTACATTAGTGCGTTTTCGGTATGGAACAGCCCTTAATTTGAATGGGAATAAAGACCCACCATGGGCCAATTGATTCTGTTAGGCGAAGGAAAAGCTTTTATTCTCAATATAGCCACAAACAAAATCAGATTCAGAACGCTACGGAACGTTATATATGGGAAATATTAGGATCTGTGGGTATAGGCTTGTCTTTTTTCGCACGGCTCTGAGCATCCTCCTGGGATTTCAGGCATTCCCATGCAGAGTTATCCCAGAAAACTCTGAAAAAAGGGGCAGTTTCCTTTCCAAAAACCAAATATTTTCTTCCCCAAAGGGGTTGTCAGGGCCTGGAACAGGCTACCCAGGGAAAAGGTGGAGTCCCCATCCCTGGAGGGATTGAAAAACTGTGGAGATATGGTGCTGGTTTAGTGGTGACCTGGCAGTGACGGGTTAATGGTTGAACTTGATGATCTTAAAGGTCTGTTCTAACCAAAATGATTCTATGAGGGTTTTCCAGTGCTGATGGTCTGCTCATCCCAGTTACTTTATTTTCCCTACTGTCATTTCTCAGACCACTGAAGTTCCCTTACTAATCTTGCCCTATCCAAGCTCCTGACCTTCAAACATGGTCCTAAGAGCAATGTTATAAAAGATATATGAAGTGAGACTCTAGGTGGCACTTCAGGCTGCATAACTGTGACCTTGTCTATCAAGACAGGCAGCATTTAAATCAGAGGTTTAATCAGGTAATCCTTAGGCAACCAGGGTGATCAGCAGAAGCACGTTAGCACTGGGTAGTCCCTGCAGCAGTTCCCAGCAGAGCTTTCCTCTGTCCCCAGACCTCAGCTCAGCTCCACTTCACCAACAGAAATCAAGAGAAACCTCACTCAAGAAAACGAAACTACTCACTGGAATATATCAAAAACAGGCCCGTGGAGCTCTTGCAAGACTGAAAGTTTAGCACTTAAACAGAAACAAGAAGCCTAAATATATGTGTGAGCTTAATATATGAGTGAAAACCACAGGAAAAATGCTGCACCTCTCCAGTAGGTGCAGAAGTGATATGTAGGATCTCTATTTTTGTTTTGTTAAAGGTATAACATTGCCTATTTTCTGTAGGTTTCATCACCTGAGCCAGCAATATTTACTCCTCACCCTAAGCCCCAGTTTGGCAGCACATCACTAGTCTGGGGGTGCCTCGGACTTGTGCTTGCTTGGGATTTGCTGGGAATGAAGCAAGAGAGCAGCACGCTCTGACACGCTGGTTTGGGACCAGCGCCCATCTCTCAGAGGCATTTCTCAGTGGACATCTCGAAGGTGCTGTTCCACACCACAATCATCTAATAGCAGAGCTGCCAGAGGAGGTTCCTGCCTTTCCTCAGCCACAGCTATTTGTAACTCCCCCTCCTCCCTCCCATTTATCTAAGTGTGCTGATAGCCTTTAAACTAAATGAGTGGAATGGCCGGTATTAGCAAAACCAGAAAAACCCCACTGGTCTATTTTGGGCCACACCACCAGAAATAGCTGCCTTGACATAACTGGGAGGGGACGGGAAACTGGGGGAGGGAGGGAATGTGCTGGGAAGGACACAGACCTCTTAAAACTGCTTTCTTCCTAAGGACATCCCTGGAGAGGTTCAAGAAATGAGTAGATATGGTGCTTCAGGACATGGTCTAGGGGTCAGTTGGGATGAAGGCTGGACTTGATGATCCTAGAGGTCTTTTCCAACCTAAATGATTCTATGACATGTTAATGGTGACCAGCAGCCAGCTGTCTATACTAAGTGGACCAAAAAACTCCCCTGCTTCTTCCTAGCTCCTCATCACTGGACATGTGTCAGTCAAGCTCACAGTTCCCCATCGGAAAGCCCTGAAGGCTGTCTAGGAAAAGGCAGAGGATTCAGGGCATGGAAAAGATGCAGGTGCCCCTCTGCACAGGGTCCTCTCCTCTGCCACAGCACATCTGCAAGCCCTCAAATGCAATGCAGCCTTTACCTCACTGACCTTCCCAGGAGGGCTTGTGTACCTGGGGGAAGAAAGCGCGGCCCTTTGCCCTCCAGGCTTCACCAGCAAGCAGCAAAGCTGGGCCAGCTGCTCCAGGAGACACCTTCTCCCACTGGATCAATCCTTCCCCATCGGCTGCTGAGCAGGCAGCAGCTGGTTGGCAACTGCAGAGGATGGAGGAGCATTGTGAAGGGTGAAAAGGAAATATAAGGAAGGTGAATCCTGGCCAGATTGTTGGGGATTTATGAAAGTAGGGTCAAGTTTTGACAAATATCTGTTTTCTTTCACAATGAAGCTGTGGTTCCCAGGACAAATTCCCTTCCATTCTCTCCTAGGAAGAAGCAGTTTAACCCACCAAAGCTGGCACCACCATGCACAGGTTAGATATGCCCAGGTAGACAGAGTTAAGAATATATAGAGTGGAGAAGGAAGGAAAGAGATGCCGTCTTTATTTTTTGTGGGGTTCTCTCCCTCTCCATCTGACTCCAGCTTGCCATGGCTGCAGAAACATTCGATAGTCATGGAATTGGGCAAAGTGAGCTCACCTTTCAGCACGGGGGACATGAGTCAGTCCTGCCCTCCCCACCTCAACCTCCCTGTTGCAACAGCAGCAGAACATTTCACCACGATTTTACTGCTCACTACCCTCAGTGTGTTACCCTCACAGCTTAACCTCAGTTTACCCCCAGGGATGAAGTGAGGGCGTATTTCACCCATTGAGCAAAGCCACAGACAAACTTCACGGCAGCCTCAACAGGCATTTTGGTCCTTAATTCCCACTGACAGCCAGGAAAGCTGGTGCTGAGTAATGCTGGTGACCTGCTTGTGGTCCTATAGGTTGTGTGCACAGACATGGTACCTTCTCACAGAGGAATCCTGGCACCCTGGGGTCTCTTGGCCAGGTTTCTTCCACAGAACAGGAGCCTAATGGGATGTATGTCACTGGTCTCACTCAGCCCACCTGGGAAGCAAGGCAGCCAGGGCAACCAACATCAGTGCAGACCAAAGGAAAGGTGACAACAAGCCCGTGGGAAGGGTCCCAAAGTCATCCTCAGCACCCTAACTACTGCATTGAGGCCACCAAGGGAGCAGCATGCTGGTACCCAGTTGATGAGACAGCAGTTGGTCCCCTGCTCCTGTCTTTGGTTCCTATAGAACAGCTCTTTCCTTAAATCTCTTACTCCTGCTGTCTTCTCTTTGAGCCTCACGACTTCTTTTTATGCTTGCTTTTATATATATAGAACCACAGAATCATTTAGGTTGGAAAAGACCTCTAGGATCAAGTCCAGCCTTTGTCTAACATCTCCCAGACCATGTCTCAAAGCACCACATCTACTTGTTTTTTGAACCCCTCCAGGGATGGTGACTCCACCACCTCCCTGGGCAGTCTATGGAAGATGTAACCTAAAAACTGAGGGTTTGTGTCCTCTGGGGCAGTTCTGGAGAGTCGTGTTGTAACGAGGAACTCAATAAATGTCAGTTTGTCTCAGAAGACACTCGGCAGGGGTTTAGGTTCACCATCCACAAACAGTGTTATCTGCAGGGCTGTAATCAGCCTGGAGGAGGGACGGGTTCCTGGGACCTTTGGCATCCCGAGTGAGGCCAAGTTATACAATTAAACTCCAGTTAGGAAATCTCCATAACTTACCAACAGGGGAGGGCAGTTAAGAGCATTACCAGCTGTCAGCACCTGGGAAACTAAATTGAATGGCCAGAGAGCCGAGATATGAAAACTGAGGAGAAAAATCACATGTGCCTCCTTTCTTTACGGCTGCAGTGTCATAGGTCGTATGTTGTGCTAACCTGCAAGAAATAATAGGAGCTTGGAGATAAAATATAGCTCCAAATGTGAGCCGGGGCATGGTGTAGAAGAAGTTAAGCAAGGACAAACAGATTACTGGTGCTCTGAAGTCTGAAATCACTGTCTCAGAGGCTGCTCTCCCTGCTCCTAGCAGCTTCATAAGCTAAACCAGCTGCTGCAAGCAACACTGTTAGATTTTTAAAGACAGCTATTTCCTTGCCTGTAAATAGAAATACAACCTCTTTGAAATAAAAACACTCTCCCATGTAAATCTGGGGTTTTAAAAAATTGAATCAGTGCATCCCTTTATGGAGGGGCATCCGTTTGTAACTCCATTTCCCTGGCTCTGCAGACACCTCTGGCTACACACCAGGTTGAGGTGGATGATATGGAGCCTTCAAGAGAATGCTGACTCACCCCCATCCCGAGGTTGCAAGAAGCAACCAGAATCATAGAATCATTTTGGTTGGAAGAGACCTTTAAGACCACCAAGTCCAAGTGTTAACCCAGCACTTCCAGGGCACCACTAAACCATGTCCCTCAGCACCACATCTCCATGGTTTGGGAACCCCTGCAGGGATGGGGACTCCACCACTGTCCTGGGCAGTCTGGGACAGCCCTTCACAACCCACAAGACATAGAAGGTCTCTCCTGAGCCTCCTTTTCTCTAGGCTGAACAACCCCAGGTCCCTCAGTCGCTCCTCACAAGATCTGTGCTCTAGACCAGGAGTCTCCCTCCATGATTCACAGCAGATGGGCACACGTAGACAACAGGCACAACACCTCCTCCACCCTGTTATAGCTTTGCAACGCCACGGCCTCTCTTAACATTGCTAAAACAAATAGAGCAATTAAAAACCTCTGCGTTACGAGCCTGGTTCTGCAAACACAGGAATGGGCGGCCATGCCCAGCGTTGCCTGGTGATCCCTTTTCTCAGAGCTACAACAACAGCCACATCCATAAAGGAGCAGGGGAGGAAAGGGAGGGAAGCGCAGGAAGCCCATTACTGCCATCAAGGGAAGGAAACGGAACAGGGGCCTGGACCCAAACCTGGGTCCTCCTGGATTCTTGACCTCCTGCCAGGGTAAGATATTAGAGACCAACAGCAGGGGTGGAGCAGTGGTAACTGCTGCCATGACTCATTCCCTGGTGAGAAGCAGAGCCACCCAGACAACTGGTGTGGCCTCAGAGAGCTCGCCCGGTCACGTAAGAGGCTGACATGCTCCTGGAGAGGAACAAAAAATCCCAATAATGAGCCTGGCTACCTGAGCACTACCTATTGTCTGATGGAAATGGGAACAGAGTCATCCTGACGTGCCTTCTGATCCCCCAAAAGCATGTGGGACCACATGAGAGAGCCAGGAACTGGAAGTCCGGATGGAAAGAGGTTAGGAACTGCCCTTTGAGTTGGTTAAAATCACAGCTGAGCTCATTATTCGGTGCTGAAGCAGGAGAGAGGACTCGGAGACAGGGGAACATTCAGGCTCCCTCCTTCCCCCTGCCCATCCCTGATTCTGGTCATGTGCTGCGTTCTCACAGCTCCCACACAATCCCACCCTTGTGCTCCCAACTCGGGGGCGAGGAAGCTGCTCATTATCACAGCATCCCCTCTGTCACACTCGGTTCAGACAAGGAGGAGAATACCCAGTAGCAAGCAGCACGTGGTTACACCAGCAAATATTGCAGCACTGCTCCTCCAGGTGGGGAAACCAAGGGTTAGGGCGTAAAGAGACTTTCCTCTGGCCACCCAGAGAGTCACTGAGCTCCAGTGCAAAATTAAACATCGCTGCCTAGGCTTGCTTTTAGACTTAGCCTATCCTCTGAAGTCCATACATGTGAACTGTGCCAGCAACTGCACCTAAATTTACATTTTTCTTGCAGGGAGGAGGTGGGGGGAGATGCTTTGGTACCATAGTTGGTCTCTCAAAAGCCTGTCTGCTCTTGGCATTTGGCTAATCAAATTCCAGCAGAGTGCACACAGTGCTGTCTAAATGTAAAATTTGGCTTAAAATTTTTTGGCATCAGTGATAGATAAGCCCCTTCAACACCATCTTCCCCAAACTGGGAATCCACAGCCTGATCTCCTTGACATGCCTCACGTGTCTTGAGGAAACAGCTTTACTGTAACTGCATCTCCAAACACCAATGGGGAAGGTCTGGTGTCATAGGCTACATCCTTCCTGCAGATCTTTTCTTCCTCCTCCTTTCCTCCACCCACTGCTGGGAGCCATAGGCAATGCTCTAGAGATGCATCTTGACATTGAGTGTTATAGGGGCTGATATTAGAGACAGAGTTCCCTCAGAGTTCAAGGCTGGCTCGCTGCGTGTTTTGTTTGCTTCTTGAACCTTCTTAAAGCCACAGCTGGAATTTTAATCACTTTCCCAGCTGCCTGTCAGCCATGGGGAAGACCCAACGTGACCGAGGGCCTGCTATGACTGTGCTCTCACTCCTAGGTAAGATTAAAAACCTGACCTCAAAGTAAATGGGGATTTTGGATTTGAAGCTGCACAGCTCCTGAGATGAGCTGCTGTTTAATTTTGGTGGCACCCAGTGTGTCTTCTATCTAACCCACGTCAGAATGGGGGAGTTGAGGAGGGCTGCTGTGGAAAGCCCCTTCCAAGCTTGCTCCAGGCCCATGGGAATACAGCACATCCTTCCTATCATCTCTTCCTATGATTCCTATGGCATCTCTTCCTATCCCCCAAGCCCCACAGCTGCCCACCAGCCCTGACTGGTGTGTTCAGCCTGCACTTCACAGCTCCTACGCTCACGCTGAACATCAACACCTAAGTGTCCTGGGTCTGATGCTACAGCCTGCTGCAATGTTATTACTGTAGATAGGGTGATTATTAGTATTTAACTACAGCCTTATTTTCTTGGCTCTCCACAGCAAACAAACGAGATTGTGATCTATGGCTGCTCCCCTTTTGGTGTCTCTGCAGCTCTGCTGCAGGATGCCATCATCCACACCTCTGATCCCTGCGAGTCCTGTTAGCGCATCTTGTTGGCAGCAGCAGTATTCTTCCATGGCAGGTTTGATCCAAAACAGCACATTCCACCATCTGCAGCTACCTGCTGGTGTCCAAGATGCAGTGAGGTGCTTGCTTGCTTCATCCAATCGCTTTCACCAATATTCATCTTTGGCACCAGCCACTGAGGCTATTTTTGCTTTAGCAAAAGTCAGGTAAATTGTCTTTCCTTGCAGGCCCTTGGTAATAAGCAGTTTGTTGTGCTCTGATGAGGTCTCCTGAGCTCAGGCTCAGCAGAACAAAGTGTTTGCCCTCATGGAGGTTGGCTCCCGGGTCATGCACCCAACCAGGGATGCTGTGACTGCAGCACTGATGCCACCTCTCCACTCACTGCATTGGCTGCTCCTTCTCCTTGGTGCAGAAGTTACACAGGTGCCATCCTGGCTGAGTCACTGTCTTTATTTCAAGGTGAAGTATGCCTGGAAGATATCCCAGTTCTTAGGAAAGATCTTGATACCCTTTCAGCAGTCCTAGCTACAGAAGCAGCTCTTCATGGGCTGGCTTTTCTGCTTTGCCTGCGTGGTTCTCACTGCAGCTACTGCACCTCATGGGCAGGTTATCCTCTATTAATGAACTTTTTTTCTACCTGGTATCTTCCTCTGGAGATGATTTCTTCCCTTTTCACTTGTCTTTTTGCACAAACATCAGTGCTTCTCTTCTTTTTCCCTCCTTCCACCCCAAAACCACAAGCTGGAGCAGCACTCTCTCTACCCTATGATTGTGAACTGGTGTGCACTTGCTTCCCACATCACCAGGTCTCTCCCAACACCAGGATGGGCTCTTCAAGCAGCCTCACAGGAGTTATTACTTTCTTTGAGCATACCACAAATGCATTTTTTAAATATACAATCTGTTAACAAAGGAGTCAGGCATTTTTGGGGGAGGGCAATATTCTGGTCTATGCTTGCCTTAGGTTCCGTTACACTCTTTGAGGAGATTCATAGAATCACAGAATGGTTTGGGTTGGAAGGAACTTTCCAGGGCCATCTATTCCAACCCCCTGCAGTCGGCAGAGACATCTCTTACTAGGTCAGGTTGCTCAGAGCCCCATCAAGTCTGGCCTTGAACATCTCCAGGGATGGGGCCTCCACCATCTCTTTGGGCAACCTGTTCCAGTGTTCCACCACTCTCATAGTAAAGAACTTCTTCCTAATTTCTAATCTAAATCTACCCTTCTCTAGTTTAAACCCATTGCTCCTCATCCTATCACTACATGCCCTTGTGAACAGTCCCTTCCCAGAGAGAAAAGGTTGGAAACTGCTGTGATTTCTCCTAGATCTTACACAAGCGCCCCTGACGTGCTTCAAAGCCACTGCAGTATGTCCATGACTGTTACTAGAGTGATTGACAGGGGTTTGTTCCATTTTGTTTCTCTCCTTTTTCATCTCATTTTCCCTGCTATGATCCAAAAAAGCTTATGGTTGATAAATCCATCCTCTTTTATATCCATCTTCCTAAAGATGGGAATCTTGGATACCACTCTCATTCTTTCTTCCTCCTTCCTATCCCTTCTCCTTGTAAATAAGCATCACCACAGCCTTTCCTTCTGATTACATGGCTAGAGGAAGCAGATCACCTCTGCAATCATGCTCTCCATGGAAAAAGAGATGAAAAGGCCTAACGAGCAAAAATGACCTGGAAAAAAAGAAAATGGAAGAACCATGGCTTGCTGCCAGTAGCTCTGCTGAGGACCCAGCCTGCCTGCCAGCAACCGAAAAGCTGCTCGCAATTGTAGGGGGCTAAACCTGGGACATCGTTTCAACAGCTGCCAAAATCAACAGTAGGCCAGAAGATGGCACGTAGTGACTGCTGGGCTTGGTGTCCAGCTCTGCCAACAAACTCCTGGCTGGTTCCCAACCCTGTGCCTCAGTTTCCCTCCTCTGGAATGGGAAGAGCAGCTGAATTTTGTTACAAAAGAAGGACCATGCTTTGTGTGCATCAGGAAATCAGCAAACACAGCAGTGGGGAGGGATCAACATAACAGATTGTAGGGATGAAAGAGCTAAGCTGCCCCTTCCTTCAAATGCCTCACGCACAGCCGAGGCTGCAGGCTGGCAGAAATCAAGGCAAAAAATCCCCTTCCCACAAAAGCATTCAAGCCATTTGCATCCTATCAGTGAGAAGTGCAGTTACACGGCAGGGAAACAGGTCCAGCTCCTGTATTCTGAGCCTTGCCCCCTCCTTTTCCTTACAGGAGGGTGTAAACCTCTTGTACAGGGAAGTTTACATGGATAACCAAGACACTGAATCCAACGACTGCATCCTAGGTGCAGGCAACTGCCTCCCCTTACTTGCTGGTCATAGAATCATAGAATCATCAGGGTTGGAAGGGACCTTAAAGATCATCTCATTCCAACCCCCCTGTCATGGGCAGGGACACCTCCCACTAGAGCAGGTTACTCAGAGCCCCAGCCAGCCTGGCCTTCAAAATTTCCAGGGATGGGGCTTCTACCCCCTCTCTGGGCAACCTGTTCCAGTGTCTCAGCACCCTCATGGTGAAGAACTTCTTCCTAATGTCTAATCTGAATCTATCCACCTCTAGTTTTGACCCATTCACCACATCCTTTACTGGACCTAGTCTCAAGTACATGTAGATCCCTGTGTAGCAAGCTACTTAAGTACTCCCAGGCTGTCTTTAACTTTACTTTGCTGAGTTAAGGTACAGGACACTAAAAACTGTAAGAGCACCTTGAGCCTAAAGAATAAATGAGAAATATATGCCAAGAATGCTAAAGAGGACTCAATAGCATTAATGCCCCTTAGACCTTTCCACATGATGCTTTATCAATTAAGAATCAAAAGAGGCATCAAGTGGAGATGAACCAAAGAATGGGCAAGGAGTGGTAAGAGGAACGTGAATTTTACCTTCCAGAGAGGAGATGCTGCTTCATGGAACAAGATCATACTTGCTTAATCATAAACACCAGGCTAAAAAGCAGATCTCATGTGCCTAGAAAGAGGGTAATCATTTAAGTACACCCAATTACTGTATTTGTAATAAAGTAGGGCTATTTCAGATGATAAAAGACAGGTGGTGCCCCAAGGCACAGCTCCTCTGGAACCCAATCCAGGCTCATGCTCAGGTTCAAACTTACAGGTGCAATGAGCCCCTTGCTTCTATGTAGTGAATGAAGTTTGGGGAAGAAGTGGCCCTCACAGGCAGACTCAATAATCAGGAGGACTTTCTATTAACTCTGTAAGACCACAGTATTTACTTCTTTCATTCACTAGGTGTTTTCCTTCAAATATTCACCAATCAACCTTTTCAGTAAACTTCTTTTCAAATCAGTTCCTTGCAATACTTTGGATTTATTTTCTGGAACTGGTTCCTCAAACTCTGGTAGATCCCAAATCATGTCCAGGATCAACATTTGCACCTTTTTGTTAGCAGGAGAGAGCAGAAAAAAAGCAAAGATGAAGTGCAGACCTTCACATCCATGGGAACCAAGTTTTGGGGAATACCTATCATAATATTCCTTCTTACAAATGCTTTAAAAATTAAAGTTGTCTTAATACATTCCTTCTCTCCCACTCTCAGGAAGTTACTATCACAGACACTTTCTTTAGAGGGTTTATATCTGACTGCACATTTCCAGGACAAAGCTTTTGGCCCCTGCACATGTGCACTGGTCAGAAGCAACTCAATGGGACCACTCACATGTAGAAAGTTACATTTAATTTATGCATTTTTTTCAGGTTTAAATTATTTTACTTAGGACATCTAGACTTAAAACTCTGATGTTCAAATGATGGGAAACTTTCCTCCCAAAAGAAAGAAATGCTACTGGTAGACATTCTGCCTCCATCTTCTTGTAAGAGTAGTATCTATATTCCTCAAACATAAATACCTTTTACATAATTGAGATTAACTTAACAGAAAATATCTCGTTAAGTGCTATAGACCATGTATAAAGAAAACACATGTATAGAAAGAGAGGAAATAGTCTGTTACCACCATTGTTGTCTGCAGAAATTATTGCCTCTACCCCTTGTCCAGTTTTGGATTTAGTTTCTAATCCCTTTAACAGGCTTTCCCAAATCCTGAGTACTTTAAACTATTATTTAATATCTTCTTTGCCAGGAAGATTCTCTGTGTCTATGTACATTACATTATGTATGCACGTACACATAATATTATTATTCCCTTAGTAGCAATTAAGCAGCATAATCCACCTCAACGATATTTACAACAATTTAAACTACCCTGAACCAAGGAGTTTAGAGGATTAGAGATGAGATTTAAGCAGTTTGAGGGGGTAAATTTTACTATTCCTGCAGCACTTTAAGACCAGAGAATGGAGGGTTTGGAAGTGACTGAAGCAAAGAAGGAAACAAATCAAAAGCTGAGTCAAGTTTAAAGCCCAGAATAGTTTGTCTGGCTTAAACTGGAAGCTCTGCAAAGGGACAGAGGGCACAAACTGGCTCTGAAAGTTGAATCCACCCTGGGTTTATCAAAGAGTATCCAGAGATAAAATTACTGCTCCTCTTCTAGGGAAACATTTCCCATTTCTCTCTCTCTCTCTGCCAATGAGAAGCCAACACTAAAAAATAAAAAGTAAGGAAAAACTTGTTGCTACCTGGTGAACTAAATGGAACATAGTTGCCCAATAAATTCCTCCTATTAATCTCAGTGTTGGGTTACAGGGTTNCCCCCCCGCCCCGAATTTATTTATTCATGAGTAATATCTAATATACAAAAATGCATCAATCTTCCTGTCACACCCCAGGTGTCAGCTCGTATTATCCACTCCAGAAGAGAGTGGCAGAGGCAGAGTAGGAAATGGAGCAATGTGGAGGGAGCACATTTTCCAAGCCATTGGTCCCCCAGATGTGACTTTGCCCAGCAGCTCAAGGGCAGCCCCATAGAGCACCTTCTAGAAGTGGTTCTCCAGCTCCTTCCCCAGGCAGGGCTCTGGAGAGCTTGGGAGCAGGGAAAATGTGCCCTCCCCACTGGGAGCATGAGGCAACTCCTTTCTGAACAGACTTTTACTTCCCTTCCTAAGAAATCCTTTCTAAAATCACAGAATCACAGAGTGGTAGGGGTTGGGAGAGACCTCTGGAGATCATCTCATGGACCCCCCTGCTCCAGCAGGCCACCCAGAGCAGGGTGTCCAGGAATCTTTGGAATCTCTCCAGAGAAGGAGACTCCACAACCTCTCTGGGCAGCCTGAGCCAGGCTCCAACACCCTCACACCAAAGAAGTTTCTCCTCCTGTTCAGATGGAGCCTCCTGGGTTCCAGTTGGTGCCCGTTGCCCCTTGTCCTGTCGCTGGGCACCACTGACAAGAGTCTGACTCCATCCTCTTGCCCCCCGCCCTTTAGCTATTGATCAGCATTGATCAGATCCCCTCTGAGTCTTCTCTTCTCCAGCTCAACAGCCCCAGGGCTCTCAGCCTTTCCTGGGCACAGAAATGCTCCAGTCCCCAAAAACACCTGTATCTGCTGCTTGCTATAAAGAATTGAAATAGCACAATCTGTGTGGAAGACATGAGGATAGAGAGGTCAAGCACAAGGAAGCCCTGTAGCATGGGTATCACTTCCTGGAGATCCACACTTGGCCGTGCACAAGCTCTCAATGGTCTCCAAATGCTGAGCAGAAACGCTCATTACTATTTCCACTGGTGACTGTGGCTACTTTGCTTAATAAAGACACTTGGTTAAAAGGGAACAACCTATTTTCAAAGCTTGTAGAAGTCCTAATTTGTGTGTGTGGTGGGTTTTTTCCTCATAAAAATTCAAAATACCTTCAAGTGCCCTCAGCAGTGCCATGGGACAGTGAACTGCCACCTTCACGTGCTGGAAGGAGAAACAATCTTCTGGACGTGGCCACGGATTTTGTGTTTGAAGTGCTCAGAAGGTTATTGCATTTAATGGAGAATGGGGAGGGAACGTTACAAAAATGATGATTAAATAGCTTGCTGTAGCCCATCTATAAATTCCACCTGCTGACATGGTTTAGTGGGCAGACACTAATACCACCCTGGGGAGGAAGAAGGAAACCAGTGGTGGGACAGGAAGGGGTTAGGCAAGATTTAAGTGAGTGTGCAGGAAGCAATAAAGGCTGGGGAGACTTTAGCTCCAAGTCTGGCGAGTGTTTGATTGAATCCTTGGTTCAGGAAACAAACCTGACAACATTATCTGGTTTTGTTGTAGGGACAACTGTTCACTTGTCTCAATCCTGCCCTCAGCACTGATATCTATCAGCCTTCCATTCGAATCACAGGATGAATCAAGCACATCCCCCCCTTGCTCCTATGCAGATGACGTGTGGAGAAGACTGCACAGTTTGGTTTGAGGATGTCTTTTTTTTCTTTTTTAATTGAATTAAGCCTGATTTGTCCTTCCCTTTCCTGCCCAGGGTGAGTTTCTAGCACAGGTGGTGCCTCCCAGGGCAGGGCGGGCGATTTGGGTGCAACCTCAGCGCTGCCCAAACACGCTCTGGTCCCCGCTGCCAAGCTGAGCCTGAGGTTTTGCAAGTCCCAGTTTGGCAAAGCAGCAACACCAGTGGGAACAGCCTCGGGAAGGGCTCAGGGAGCTCAGCCGTGGCCCAGCCTCAGGTGCCAGAGCTGATCAGATCAGAGGTCCAGCTACCCTGAAATCCCCTCCTCCTCACCGGGAACACACACAGAAGAACCCCCCTCCCACCGCAAAGGAGAAAAGCTTGTCCGAAAACATGTCCAGCAGGCAAGTAGCACCACGAGTGGGAAGCACTGGAGCCCTGAAGCAGAGATTGGAGTTATTAAAATAATACTGCATTAAAATACGAGTTGATAGATTAGCTTTTACCCCGGATAGTTTAACTGGAGATGTAGGAGGTATCGATTGCCATGTCGAACATTTGTTAAGCTCTTTACCTCAGGATCTCCTCAAGGCCACAGCAGAGACACTGTGTTAAAAAAGCATTTGCTGTTTGAGATTTAAACCTGTTGCTTTTATTTCCGAGCGCCTGGCTGATATTTATTACAAGAGAGGGTAACACAGGAGCAACCACACGTCCCCTCATTGTCATCCATTATTTTATATACTGCAGTGACATCTCTCACTTGCCACCTTCCACTATTCAATCGGCCCTATCTTCAAATCAAAGTGTTTCCATACCTCTTCATCACGGGTTTTCTTACTCATCTCTGGGCTTAAAAATATGTCAGCCATATAATCTTTTATGAGGTGGAACTACCCTTACCTACAACCAGCACTCGAGCTGAGGACGTGCCATTGATCTTTCCATAAAAAGGGGTTGTAATTCTCACAGCTTTATCCTTTATGTCTCCCTTAATAGGAGGGGAATCTGATTCTGGGAACCCATTTCCAGCATGAACCTGGCTGGAAAGAGGTCCAGGTTTCCTGAGGTTTGACCAGAGGTTTTAATGAGGCAGCAGAGCCCTAAGCTACATCCCAGCAGGGTCACCTCTGCTGTGCACACACACACATACAAGGTTCTGTCCCACTATCTGCATCCTGCTTGATGCAAATTTTGGCTGCCTCACGTGACCTTTGATGCCTGCCCAACATAAAATGCTGAGCACCATTGTTGGCTGGCCATTGTCCCCACCACACCATGGAGGTGGCCATGATGCAGGGCCAAGCAATAGCAGAGGCTCCATGGGGCCTGGGGCAAAGGTGGAGGTTGTGACCTCTTGTGTATCATTAGGCAATTAGCTGGGGCCCTCTCTAACCTCTCAGAACACAGGGCCCCAGGCAAACTGTCCTCCCCGTGCCAACCATGGCTGACCCTCCTCTATCCATAGCCATGCTGGAAGTGTTTGGACACTCTCTCAGATTTCTTCTGTGCTGCATATGAAAAACAACATTCTTTTCTTTCTGCAAGATTTTGAGGCGCTGGAAGAAGACCTTATTCCAAGAATTCCATAGACCATGAGGGGAACTGGCATGCTCAGAACCACAGGCTAGGTATTTGCAGGTACTATCCCATCTCAGGATCCTGCTATCAGTATCAAAAATGGCACATTTTTACCCAAAGGGGCTTACAGAAGGGGGGTCAGAACCACGTGTGAAATGAGAAGATAGAGAAGGGAAAGATTTAAGGATTTAGATGTAATTGAACCTTGCCAACACAGCTAAGCAGACCCCGTTGAGGTCATCTCTTGAAAACATACTCAGATCTGGTCACAATAAAATAAGCAAATCCCAAATGCCTTTTTCTAATTCCTTCTTCTCTATTTGCAAACCTAGTCTTAGAAGATATGTCCAGGTATGCCTGGTGCCTTTCTGATGGCACATTGGCAAGGTTGGATGGTCCAAATAGGCTGTTTCTCAGTATAATCAACGCCAATGTCCTTTGCAAGAGGCAATGAAAACAAAGGAAAGGGAGGATGAAAGGAAAGATGAAGATAGGAAAGAGGAGTTGCTTTGGCAGAAGAAGAGGAATCAGAGCACCAGATGTATGGGACATGGGTAATATTTTATCACGTTACTCTCTAAGAGATGGTACAATTTTATGAATAAGACAGTACAGGCCTTCCCCTCTCAAGGCCATGGCAAGAGAGGGAAAAGATGGTCTTGTTGTTGAGGTGGTGACACAGGATTCAGGAGACCTGGCTCCCATTCCTGGCTCCAACATAAACCTGGTGTAAATCACTTAATCTGCCTGTGCCTCTGTTTCCCATCTGTGAACCAGAGATAACACATCCCTTTTCTCACCCCAGTCTGCCTTGTCTATTTAGATTATCTGCTTTCCTGGGCAGGGAAAGCTTCTTACTGCATGGGCTTGGGGTTTTCAGTTTGTTTGTCCTTTTGCTGGATCTTTTCAGACCAGAGGGAACCACAGTGATCATCTGGTCGTGACCCCTCATACAAGACGAGCCCTGGGAGCTCCCAGAATTAATTCCTGTTTCAGCAGCCGTGACAGACAAAAGATTTTAGGATATATATATATATAAAATCCCCAATTCCAACACAGCTTTTGGTAAACAATCAATCAGTAACCTTCAGTGCTAAAAGCTGGGGCTTTATTCTTTCTTTAATTTTGTCTAGACCTTTCCCCACTACTAGAATGGTGCTTCCACCACTGGCTGTGGACTCAAGAGCCCTCTCTGATCCATATTTACGTATTTACGGTGGGACTTTTCTCCTAGATTTAACTCTGCATGTAATCTAACCTAGCTGTCCAGTGACAGAAGAACCTGAATACAGGAATTCATCCCAAAGATCTTGGATACACCTGTCTTGGGATAGGACAAAAATGGACTCTGAAGGGGTCTATATTTGTACCTGTAGCAGCCACACAATATTCTCCACTTTTGTTCCTGACTATAAGAATTTATACTCAAGATTCGCTGCACTTCACAAGTCATTGTAGCTCAACTTCCATCAGGATTGTTGCTCCTGTTAATGTGTATCCAGTCCCTCCTTCCTCCATCATCACCGCACACCAATAACTGGTGAGATCCAGCGAGAGACAAGTGGATTTGAAATATTTCCAAGAGAGGAAAGAATTCAACCTTGAGTTCTTCTAATGTGGGCAAGCGAGTGCTCTAACCACTGAGTAATTGAATAAAAGACCTTTTCTTGTGGCCATGTGTTAAAGGAAGGCTGCATCTGCTTCTGCGTTTCGTGATCCCTCAAGTGTGCCACAGCCACACTCCTCGGACCAAGCTCTGCACAGGGAACAGGCAGACAAATGTATAGTTATGACATTGATACCAAACCACTCAACCCTGGCAGGAGTGAGGTGTCTTCTGGGAGTGCACAAAAGCAGAACCTCAGTTGCCTTGGAAACTTCTCCAGCTGAAAACTGAGGAGATTAAGGCAGTTGTGGGCAGCCACCGAGCTGAGCTTTCAGGATTCCCCTTTCAGATCCAGGTGCCTAAACTCCTCCTAACTTTTCTCTTTAGCCCCTGTTTGCAGAGCTGGCCTCTATTTGAATAATCAAAATGTCAAGCTCAAAAACATCTTTACAGGAGGCTAAAATCCGTTGTATCAAAGCTGTAAATTAAATCACCCCCTTTGAAATCCGATTTAAAACGATATCAAGTTAGTTTGACAAGAACCATTCCTGATCGTCATTAATTCTATCGCCTTCTCCTAATTCCTTATTACTCAAGCACCACATCAGCCATCCCATTATTTTGCCCGGGATCGAAGGCAAGCTGACAGGCCTATAATTACTCAGGTCACTGCATTTACCTTTTTTAAATATTGGCACAACATTAGCTTTCTTGTAGTCCTCTGGAACATCCCCAACGCTCCGTGGCTTGTTAAAAATCAGAATTAATGGTCTGTGGTGCTCCTTGACTATCGATCTTAAAATCTTGGATGCAAATTATCCAGAGCCACTAATTTTAATGTATCTAACTTTGGTGACTGCTATTTAACACATTCCCTTAGTTACTGCTAGAATGGAAAGCATTTCATCATCATCATCCTGTCCTGAATCATCTGGCTTTTCCCCAAATACCAACCAGAAGTATTGATTGAACACTTCTGCCTATTCTGCATTGTTATTGAGAACTCTACCAGCTAATAAATGGATTAATACCATATATAGGATAGGCTTTATACCTGAAGTCCTGTAAAATTTCCTTTTATTCTGTTTATACATTTCTACTCATACCGTTTTGCTTCCCTACTGAATTTTCTACTATTTTTCCCTTAAACTTCTAGTGCTTGCTATACATTCCCTCTCTCATTTTCCTGTTTACACATTTATTCTCCTGGTTTAGGGACTCATAGCATTTCTCTGCTTCATGAAATTAACCCTTTAGAAGGCAACATATATGTATTTGCATCCAGTAAACCAAAAATAGGATTAGAGACCTGCCTGTGCCTTTCTCCATCTGAAGCCCTTTGAAAATAAACAGGTTCCTTGTATCCAAATCCGCATTTCCCTGTATTCTTGGAATGAACAGCCATTCTGTTAAGCTAATTAATCAGTATTTAGCTTATGGTGAAGGCTATTGAAGTATTTTCTGTCATTACAGGGAGAAATGAAGTGAAACTGGGTTTTTCCCAAAACTCCAGCCACGCGCTGCTGACACAGGCAATAACTGCTTGGAACCAGAGTCCTCCTGATTCCACCCAGGAGACTCACACCCTCCTCTTGCAAAATCTCAGGACTCTTCTAAGGGAAGAGCGAACCTCCAACATCTTCCTTCAACACAGGACATGTGCCACGCAGATGAGCAGCTTTGATCTCATGCAGCAACCAGCAGCTTACGTCGACATATCAGTTTTTTAAAGTGTTTCAGAGGAAATAAAGAAATGACATTTGTTTTCTCAAGCCAGTATTGGAGACAAAATGAGTATTGAAATTAGTTGTGAGTCACGAGAAAAAAGGGGATTTTCCAGGGGGAAGTCAACAAATTCTGTGTGACTTTGTGCAGATCCCTTAATGACATTAGTGTGTGTTCTAATGGGCTTTACCTAGAGCACGCACAGACCAGGCACAAAGATGGAATCAAACCATATTGCTCCCTTCAAGTCAACCTTGATGTACCCACTCACCTTGCTGAGATGCAGCACTAACTGTTTTCAAGAAATAAGACTAATTCTTTGCATACTCAGCTCGCTGGCTGACTGGTATGGCTCTACACTTCCATGGAAAGCAACCAGCACTTTCTCCTGCTAGAACCTATAGTGGTAATGGAGGATTTTGTGCCCTTTTCAGCATCAAAGCCACAAAAGCCAAGGTGGGATGTATGAAAGTACATCCCTGATGTGAGAATTGAAGACCACAAGGTTCCAACAACTGCAAAAAGGATGTAAAAGTGAAAATGAACCAGCACTAATTCAGAGAAATTCGGAGTAAGAGAGAAAGCTTTGCCCTTGGCCTATCCAGACGTATGCAGAAGCTACAGGGATTTCCAACCTGTGACTGATCTCACCACCTTCCACATTGCAGAAGATACTCCCAGAGCAAGCTGGTTGTGGATACGAAAACTATTGCTGGGTAAGTAGCTGCAACTGTTAAATCCAAAGCAAGGCAGCACTCTTCAATAAGTCAATAAAATATCAGAACTACCTTCCCCTTCTAGAGTGGCATTAAGCACACTGAGCTGCAGAAACTCCTTGGTGGTTCAAACATGAAACCTCAACCTCACTGAACTCAAGGGGAGTGTTCACCTATGTGCTTATCCACAGAGCAAAACAAACTTCTGCTGACAATACTTTGCTGTTTAACACGACAAACGTATGCAAGGAAGAACAAGTCTGATGTTCCAGAGAGGTGTCAGGACATGCCCATTTACATCCAAAACTGGGGCCTTATCAGAAAACTCTTCAAGGCAAACACATTTTTTTCCTTTAACTGCTCTTAAAGTGTGTTGCACTCGCAGTAATTTCTGAGAATGAATGAAGAATATGCTAAAGCACATCAGGAATCACAGCTTCCCAGTGCTTAAGAAACCTCTTTTGGAGGCGAGTGCCAGAATGAAGGGGTTGGTAGCTTGCCTGATTTCAGAGCTGAGGGACCTACAGGTGCTGGCAGTTGTACATCTGCTTTGCTTGTCTTCTGATGGACAGGAACCAGCTCCAGTCCAGGAGCTCTGTAGGCACCAGTCCAAGGTAATAATGCCCAAGTGGCCCAGCTGTAGTTCTTGATCAGCTCAAGTGTGTTTTGCACTCGTGAGCAGCAGCAGGACCCTACAGCCATGGGGACTTCCAAGTAATCTGAGTTCCCAGCTGTGGCAATAAGCAAATCATCAAAGGATGATAAAGTCAATATTGCTCGGTTGCCTTGGGAACCAGACAAATGTCCAGACCTGTTCCCTTTGGTAACAGAGTGGGGAGATAAGTCATCACTACCTCCCTCCTGTGAAGTGTTCCCAGAGCTCCTGCTCCCCCAGGTACGTGGGATGTGACTTGGAGAGATGAACCCTTCAATGTGTGGCTTGTGCAATCAGAGCTGTGGTTACCAGCTTGTAATGAGCCGTGCTAAGAGGCAGGATATAGATGCTTGTGTTCAGCACCACAACAATGCAGCTGCTCTGGTGCTGGCCCACATGTGGCCAGCTTGGTGAGGAGGTGAAGCAGAGGAGTGAGTGCCTGCACCCATCAGGGCAGACCAAGCTGAATGACTCAAAAGCAGACATGGGGTTAGAGCCTCATGTATCTGACTCACAGATTCAGCCTTTAACCACCAGCTACTTCTCAGAAAAATGTGCCTGGGTAAGAGACTTCAACTGTGTTCTTAGAATGGGACTGGGAGGGGGAAGGAGAAGAGTATTTTAAGATAAACCTCAGTGTTCAGCTGAAGGGTCCTACCAAGGCTCAAAAACCTCAGGTTTAAACAGCTCTAATCCAGTTTGGCCAGCAGCATCTGAATAAAGGCAGACCAATAATCCCTTCTCCAGGTTCAAATATCACCTTGCATAAGCACACGCTGATTTCCCCTTCTTCTCACTTATTTCTCCTTCTTCTGAAAGCTACTGCTACAAAACCACCCAAAACCCATGACACATGCATAGAAAGAAAAGATCCAAAAACCTCAGCCCTGCAGCTGTTGCAGGCACTTAAAACATTCTGACAGCATTTGTAAACGTGCTGTAAACTGGAATTTATTTCTCTCATAATATTATGATTAGTACTGCAAACAACTCCAAGTTCATAAATAATTGTGTAGCATCACTCAAAATATCATGCAAAGGTTCTTTGCCCTCATGTTTTGATCCAAAGACCCCTCCCTAATGACAGCAGAAAGCCAAACATTGACATTAGTTTAATGTCTCTGATATTATGTAACTGAGAGATATTGGAACATTCCTCTGCCACAAATCTCCATCAAGATGTTTTTCAGAAATTACAGTAACGAGCCTGGGCCTTTCCTTTTGTAAATTAAATTCATCACTGACTTGACATGCAAGAGGTGCAGAATGAGAAGCAATTCTTCAAAATCCCTATTGACATCTAATATAAGGACACCTTCATAAGACCTCCAGCAATGTCTTCTGCTAGTATAGGCAATTAAAGAGAAAGGGGGAAAAACGACAACCCAAATCTAAATTAAGTGAAAAGCAAAGATTCTTTGGAGGAAAAGATATTATATATCAATAATTCCAATAGAGGAAAACAAAGGCAGATTTAGGAAGATTAAGATGATCTTCATTTATATATTAAATATATATTAAATATATTTTTATATATTTATATAAGGAAGATGATCTTCATTAATATATATAAGGCTGACAAGAAGGATACATACCTCAAGACCTCAGATACTAAAGAGTTTGCTGCCCAGTGCTGAGAAGACAACCTCCAGCTCACAGAAGACCACCCTAGGTATGATCTCCAGGCAGACACTTCCAAACACCATCCAAATATAAAGCAGTAGGTGACAAAAAGTGCAAATTTTTTCAGCCTTCACCTGAAAGTTCAACAAAATGCAGGCCCAGGAGATCTGTTGAATTTCTAAGTATTTTTTAATCTCCCTAATTCCTCGTCTGTCTCAAAGGCAAGAGATTACTGACACTCAAGCTGAACAGGAACAGTCTAAGTGCTATTCAACAGGGATTCAGGATATTCCCTCCTCGAGGGTGATTTATGGCTGGTCATCTTTGCTTTAATGCCCTAGAAGTCTCTCCTACATAATCTATGTTATCAAGATGAAGTAAATTACAGAAGCAGCATCATGCATAATTCTAATTCTCTTCTCACAACAGGATGTTTATTTCCTGTTTGGAGATAGCAAAAAGGATTTCCAGTTATCATATTACAGCAATTTACCAAAAAATGCCTGTAGGCAGGAAGTTCATGAAGAGTGAGGCTGGCTCATAACTAGGTTAGCACATGTGAATGGGCTCTGAAATGTAAATTTATCTTATAAAAAAATAGAAAAAGGAGCATCAGACAGATACGCCCAGGTATTAAATGAACCAAAGGTTGCACTGGCAAGATTAGTGCTAGAACAAGAGGTGCCTGGTCCAGGCTGGAACATCCAGGCACCCATTGTGAAACTCATTACAATGACATTAAGCCAATCTTTTAAATAAATAACTCTTTGTGTCCCTAGGAATAAAAGAGAAAAGACCTCATCTTGCAGCCTCTGACTTTCCACCAGCCCCTTTGGATCCTCACTCTGAACTCTTGCAGATGCCCAGGGATGTGCCTGAGGCTGTCTGGGAGCAGGGTTTGGCCTCTGGTGGACTTCAAGCAAAGTTATGAGCTTGCAGATAAAATTCAGACCTGCACAGAGGCACGAAACTTAGAGAAATCATAAACCTTGGGGAGAACTAGCATTGTATGGACTTGTCAGGAGATGCAACCTGAAGACATGGTCTGAAGGTGAGGTGGTATTCAGGGAAATATCCTGTTCTCTTTGGAAGGTTCAAGCTGTCAATGGTGATGTGGTGGGTGCTTGAAGCATGCCATGGCTGCTCTACACAGACCCAAACAGTAGCACAACAATCCTAAATTCCTCCAGGGTGCAGAAACCCAATCTCATCACCGTCTTTGTAAGCTTCTTTTCTCACCACCTCCATCCCAGCATATCCACAGGTGGGAGCACTGGGCCTTGCTGAAAGCTGCTGTGATACCAGGTGGGGTGTCCCTCAGGACTTCTCTGATGTGCCTGGGTGGTGTCAGCAGCCACCTCCAGCTCCGCCTCCTCTCTTGCCAGGTTCTGCCCTGGACCAAGGGGCACTCCCTTCACTGACAGCAGAGATAAAAGAAAATTATCATCAGGAAATGAAACTCCTCAAGCTTCAAATGCATGTGCAGAAGAATCATTAATCAGCTGCGTGAAGGAGGGATGGATGCTCTGGTGAACTGGAGGCACACGTGTAATTTGAAGGTGCAGTGCAACATCATAGATACTGTTAATTAGAAGAGCAGCCATCCTTTGAACTCTGAGCTCCTTTTTCATTTAACTTCATGAAACCCACTTGGCATGTAGCTGGTTGATGGGGGCACTTGCTGCTCTGATGATTACACCAGGCCCTCAACATTTCCATGGATGTCCTCGGGAACACCTGCCTGGGAAACTACAGGGCAGGGGCAAAGCCACAAAGATAATTCACTAGAACCAGGGAGGCATCTGCCATTCAACAGGGTGAAATTGTTCTATGACATTTGGCTCAGTATTTAAGCTCATCCTCTTCACAAGTTGATCCTCAGCTGTTATCAAGTGGGAGAATTGTACCATTTTCCAAAGAGGCACCTCAGACCCAGCTGGGTATCTGACTGAAAAGCTGAGACACATCAGCTACAAGTCAGAGAACCAGAGGTGAGTTCCTCTCACTAGAAGGGGTGTAAAACTGGAGCAACACCAGATGCCAGCTGAGTAGCACAGATTGCCACCACTGCCCTTTAAAGAAGAGCTTGATATTTGGTCTCATTCTTTTCCATGAATCCACCTTATACAGGCACCAGGCATAGTCAGTTCTTTTGTCTTTGCTGTGCTGCCACTGCTGTAATTAATCTTTTTCCAACCACCCTATTGGCAATTTCCCTAATGCACACATCCTCCTTTTCCCTCCCAATCCCTCCCTGCTGTGCACTCCCCCCTCCCCAGCCTTTTGGGAACACACCATCTCTCCAGTCAGCCTGTGAGCCAGACTGCCTTTAAACTCTTCTTTCCTAGGCACAGCAGTCTTTTCCTCCTGTATATTTGTGCCCTGTATTTGGGCTTTAAATAATTTGCCTTTTTTTTTTCTCTCAAAACTTTTTGGAAGTAACTCATTTCGAGTCACGTGAACCATTTGAAATCAAAAATCATTCCTTAATACATTCAAATTGAAGATAATTTCAAAGCAAAATATTTTCAAGCAAATAAAAGTCAGGAGTTTTTTTTCCTAGGAAATACTGAGATGAAAATTCTGACCAGTATCTGGAATGAAAGTTTAGTCAACCTAAAATTTTCTTGTTGGAAAAACATCTTCCAAATAATCTCTTCAGGAGCTAGGGGGGAAATAGTCCTTCAGTTCTGGGTTGCTTTTAGCATATGCTGCAGCTGAAGCAAGGACTGGAGGCTTTGGCCTGGCCTGGTGGGTCAATGATGTCCCAGGAGGGATGTGTGATTGTACAACCCACCCAGTTACACAATCTACTGATGATGTGATTCAAAAAATAGAGGCAGGAAGTTTAAACTGAAACTTTTCATAAATCCTCATCATAATAATAGCAAACAGACAGATTGATATGTGTGCTACAGCACTTCCCCAAATTGCTTTTTCTCTTACAAAGCAACCCCCTTGTTTCCCTGACACAGCTCCTGTGATGAGAGGTGCACTCCTTGATTACCTCTACCAGGACTGTGAACCAGCTAAATCCTCCTCTTCCTGCTGCTGGAAGCCCCCACCTTTCATCCAGGTCCACCTTCAGAACACAAAATATGATCATCTGGGTCACCTGAATAGCAGGATGCAGACACTCCCTTGAGATTCATGTGGGACAATGCTGTTCACCACCACCAGACAGGTTAGCTCCAGAAGATCTCACCACCCTGCTTTCTGTAACCAACCTGCACATCCCACATGGATGCTGGTGGTTGTCCAAAGACTGGGTAAAGGCCAAACAGTATTTTCTTAATATTTCTCAATCCACACAATACAATGAATGTATTTCTGCCACTGATGCTCCCAGCACAATTTGGGCATTTTATTTCTTCAGTGGTAACTATGATTTTGGTGAGAAAAGCAGCAATAACAGACTTCATGTTGTTCTATCACTACATGGGTAATAACTCAACAGAAGTGTAGCAGAGTGGACACATGCAAGTGAGCTTGAATGCCCAGACCAAAGTAAACCCCGTGGTAAAGGGTCAATGGTGCTTCTCCTGCCTCCTATTTGCCTCTTTCCAGCTCTCTAAATTTCACTCTAATTTGAAGCAAGGAAGACAACCAGTAATTTATGCAAAGTGTCAACCTGTTACACTGAATGGAGTTCCCCCCCCCCCCCNCCCCCCAAGTATTTTAGGGTGATGCAGAGACAACCTTCATTTAGATGGTTCTACAACCTCTTCCTAACAGGTGTCCCACACATCCCAACAGGACACGTTGATCCCGAAGCTTCCTTGCTGCTTTAAACAAAACCTCCTCTTCCCTCTGCCTTCCCTTTCCCCTCCCTTTGATCCATCCCCCTCCCAGCTCTGTTTGCGCTATTAATTATCGGGAGTTCAGTGCTGTCAGCACATTCAACACCGCCGAGAACAAAGGGCAGAAAACAGCCCCACCCAAAATGAGTTTACAGGCTAATGAAGGCAAACAAAAACCCTCCACTTGGCTGGGTGCACAGGGTGGCAGCATGAATGGGAGCTTCTGGGCTGGGAGGGGAGGGGATGTCCTTGAAAAAGCACGTTTTTAAGTGGACTCGAGTCTGCTTATTCACAAAAGAAGAGAGTTTTAAGGGGAAAGTTCCTGAAAGTGAAAATGAAAGGCTGGTAGAGCAATTTTTGGGCAAAGGGGCAGCAGACAGATGGAGATAGGGAGATGGGTGGGTGCAGAGTGTAAGTGAGGAGAGATACAAGGCTTAAATAGCTAATCAGTGAGAGGGCAAAGGCACCCAGGCACCCTGTGAAGACACTCTCATAAAGAACCAGGGACAGATGGAGGCAGAGCTGTGCAGAGCCTTTGAAGGGGCAGATAAGCAGGTTGAATTTAATGGGGGAATGTGAGAGGTTGTAATTGAAGTGCTCGGGACATGAGGATCATTAAGAATTTGCAAGGAGAATTGAGCAGGGCATGAGGAGCTTGGAAAACCTCTACATTTGAAGGTTTTAAGAACAAGTTAGATAAACATCTGTTGGGAATGTTGTAGATGCTGCTGATCCTGCCCTGGGGCAAGCGATGGGCTCGATGACCTTTTGAGCTCCCTTCCCATTTTCTATGTGGGTGTGGTAGGGCCAGGAAGATAATTTGCCAGATGGCAAACACATTTTTTTTGCCCAGATTGAATAAGCAGCACTGATTCGAGGGGTCCCAGGCTGCCCAACTATGCAGAGGTATTGCATGAAAGGAGGAGAAAGAATTGGGTGGCTGCACTGTCTTTTCTGCTGAGCATCAGCCAAGTATATGATGGGAGGGGAATGAGAGAAAGAGATGAGAAACGGGTCAAAGATTGCAAGTGTAAATTCGCAGTTGTGCTCGATATGATGAAATTGTTCCTATAAAAACTATTGTATGGCTGAATGCCACTCAGTATTCACTCACAAGGCCGTAAGTGTGTCTTTCCCAGACTAGCTATAATAATCTCTACTCTAAACAGACAATGCCAAGGGGTCAGCAGAAGCAAGGAGAAGCACTTTACTCCAGCTAGTCTGCAGGTGAAGTGGGAAGGAAAGAAGAGCCAGTGGCAAAACAAAGGAATTGGGTATTGGAACACGCACAGAAGACACTCACTGAGATGGCAGCGAGAGAGTGTTTCAAGTAAGAGATGAGGACAACAAGAGACACCTTTGTAAGAGGAAGACCCTCTTTGTTGACAAGACCACCCGTACTGAAGTGACCTGAATGAAACTTTTACTTTAAAAGACAATTCAATGCTGCAGAGAAAATATTTCCTATCTTCTTAACTGGCTCTGAATGGAGCCCAAAGACTGCATCAAGGAATGAGGAGGAAACCGAGGCAGGGGGAATGAATGGAGGCTTGATGGCTCTATTAACCTCATCTAGATCCACAAGCTGCTTGTATTATTTACAAAAGATGAGTCAAGTTTTAGACTCTTAAGCCAGCTCTGTGTGTGAGTGTGCATACACAGAGGGGGTTTTTTTAACCAGCATCTATGATGTGCCCTTGAAAAAACAACCTGTAAATCAGATGAAGACTGATATTCCTTCAGTGGGATACAAGGAGATGTAAGTGCTGAGAATGAGCAGAGAAGGTACCAGTTCCAGAGCTAGGCTGTTAGACTGAGGAATCCCTTCTGGTGCCAGGCATGAAGCTTGCTCCTCAAATGCAGGGCAGACGCTTAAAGCCAGGAACAGGGTTTAGGAAGACAAGGGCTTACAGCCTCCAGAGTCCAGACACTATCATGACCACCTGGTGAGAGTCCAGTCGTGTCACTTTGCCAAGGAGCTCAGGGAATTCATATTGGTAAAGAAGGAGGAAGGAAAATAAAAGATAAAAACTAGAATCCAGTTGATGAGAACATTATAGCAATGTCAGAAGACCAGAGACAGAACAGCCTGGAACTGGGTCAAGGACAAGGAGATGGCCACAAGTTATCAGCAGGGACAGGGGAATGGACTGCCATGGGATTATCAGATGATGAAGGTGAGAACAGGCTAAAGTCAAAATAACAAAGAATCACTGAAGGACCAGTCATAAAGGGAAGGCTGAGAAGGTGGGAAGCACGGTCAAAGATGTCTGAGGAGAGAATAATCAATGAGAAATTGATTATTTGAGTTATCATTGGTCACTCAGTAGTCACAAACAGACCAGGGAAGATGGAAATAGCAAGAAAAGGTCATGTTGGCCTTGATGAACACCTCGTTAGTGGATGAAGGTGCCTTATTCCAGCCCATAGCAGAGTAATGGATGGGAGATTCAGTGGGAGTCAGGTGGTGGTAGTAGGAGGCACTTCACAAAGTTTGAAGTCAAAGGGAGATGGAAGTTGCTGAGAAAGGAAAAGTCTAGATTAGATCTTAGAAGGCTGAGGAGATGAGTAGGTCAGATGACAGGGAGAAAAGGCATTTAAAGTGGGAAAGTAATGTACCTGTGACCTGGAGGATAGGGATGAACCCGACACTTTCAGGTCTTTGTTCATGCTTATGTGTGCTGTCTATCAGCATTTCTAAACCCACACACCTCTTTGCTCTGAGTAGTGATAACCTGTAGAGGCTGATGAACAGGTGACAGGAGAACTCAGGGCTATCTCTACTGAAAAGAGGCTCCTGACACAACCAACCAGCCACAGCAGACACCAACTGCTAAAGCACAGGTACCACTTTGGTGCCCACCTTCCACATCCCATCTGCAGAGCTTCGAAAAAGTATCCAAAGTCCATCCAGAGTGACTTTGAGAGTGCATGAAAGTGATGTCCCTGCTTCTATACCAGTACCTTTTGGAAGGAAGGATCACAGCTTTGTGACAGTGACGCTCCACCCATACTTCAAAGTTATCTCAGCAAGCTTCCCTGCCTCCATTTGCCCAGCAGTAGGCACAACAAAGTGCTAAACTCACTGAAAACTTTCATACAGACCTAAAAATCCCAGATCTCACTCTTCCATGTGTCACCAGCAACATCCTCTGTGCATATGCGTGTGTGTATATATATATGTGCATGAATCATAAATGATCTACCATTATTAATTCATTAGATACTCATTGTAATTACCCTGCTTGTGATGAATTCATTGGGTATTAATTCAGACGTCCTACGTACAGTACTTTTGTGAGGACTGCCATACAATTCAGCCTTAATTAATCTACCTCTACAGCAAAATGCTAACAATCAATTCACATTACTGGGATGCTTAGGCTGTCGGCAGGAGCACGTTTATTATGATGATTATTATTTATGGACACAAGGAAGACGACATTACAATATTTGCAATCATCTGTGTGTCCCATACAGTGGGATATCTCAGTCCCAATACAGCTATATATCTACCCGGCCTTGCTTAACTGATTTGTCCAATCGATTTGTGAATGTCCTTATCTTTAAAGATGTCACCTTGTATTTACAATCATTGGCAGGTCATTATCCACAAAGATATCTCATTTTTTTCTTTAGCAACGAATCCTATTACTTATCTGCTGTATGCCAAAAATCTTTTGCTCTCTTATGCTCCCTTTGGGGGTGGAGGGGTTTATAAGGAGGTATCAAAGGCTTAAAAACAACCCATGAGACTTTTGTATTCCAGAATGGGACTTATGTAAATAAAGAAGTGACTCTTGGTATAGAGAAGGCATTTTTACTAAAGGAGGAAATCTTATTTTAACCACATCTCAATCCAGTTAACTCCAGCTCAGTTTTCTCAGGGCTGTAGTAAGAGCACCCACTGCAAACATTGATTAGGGCAAGATATACATCAAATACAACAAGAACAAGCAATATTTCTGTTTAAATGCACCTCATCCTTCACCATAAGCAAGCACTAACACTATCCACATGGAAGCACTTCCAGCCTGGGTAAGAACTATGAACTCTATTTAAATTAAATGTAAATACCTAAAACCAAGGTAAAGCTGCAATGCATAAGGAATGTATCATAGGAAACAGTGACATATGGAATTCCTGCTATGTATAGGCTGCCATATTATTCCAACAATGATTTTGGATATGTGGTTATTCCTGGTAGCCCTCTTGGCACCCTCAGTTTCCAAACCCTGGGAACAGGGTCCTTCTGCCTGCTGGGATCTTTTTTCTCCCAAGTTTTGTTTTCCTTTTCCTCTGATGCAACGTTGCATTTTGTGTGGAGGCAGTGAATAGCTTATTGTAAAATAGAGGATTAATATTAATGCACATTCTTAACAGCTTTTTATCAGGAATACAGTATGAGCCTCCTTGAAAGATTTTTTTTGTCCTTTTCTTGGGGTATGACAGTATGATGTATATGATCTATCATGCTCATTTCCTTCACGCATTCTTAGCCCTACTGGAGCAGCCTTAGAGTGATGGTAATCTTATGAAAACTCAAAATGATTTGTTTATTACTGAAGGTTTATTTAAGGCTGTCACCATGACCTATATCCATTAGTAACCTCAAGAATTCTTAAAGGGACACCGGTCCCATTACCTGCTATTCCCAGCCCTGCTCCACCGTAGTAGAAAGCTAAGGCTGTTGCTTCTAAGAGCTCTTTATAAATTATATTGCTACCCTTCCCTCCCCATCAACCTTCTTTGTTCTATAGATCCCTTGCCTGGAGAAATTGTTTCATCCCTCCCATCTCACCCAGGCAGCACATATAAGGGCACTGAAAGAAGGGAAATGAGGTGGCTACATCCATGTATTGGCTTTCAGCAATTTGACTCTACAGGCAAATTGTTTTGAATAAAAAAAGAGCATGAGCCCAGATTCACTCAGAGGACACAACAACCCAGCTCAGCACTGAAGTCCACTGCCTACATGGCCTTCAGATTTACAAGTCTCCACCCTAAGTAACCTAGAGACAAGCCACCCAAGGTATCCCCTTTCTTCCAAGGGGGCTGCACAGCCACAGGAAAAGCCACACATGCTGCTTGCCATGACCCTCAGGTTCTTCTCAGACCCGCTGGAGCATCCCCCATCCTGTATCACTGCAAGGTGATCCCAGGTGGAGGACGTGGTGGTTGTCCTTACTGAATTTCATAACACTCTTGTTGACCCATTCCTCCAGCCTATGTCCCCCTGGATGGTGACCCTGCCCTCGAACATCTCAGTGGAACCCTATTCCCTCCCTTGACCCTCATTTTGGTGTCATCTGCAAATGTGACAAGTGCACTCACTCTGTCATCTCCTCCAGGTCACTGATAAAGATGCTAAACAAGACATGTTCCAGCACAGTCCCCTGTAGTTCTTCACTTGTTGCTTTCAGGTAATGTACGATCCATTAGTCTCTACCTTCTGAACCTGTCCATCCAACCCAGTTGAGCACTACAACCACTTTGTTTGTGTTCCCACCAGCATTGCAGACACAGCTGCACAGTGACTCAACTTGGAAAGAAAAGAAAAAAAAAAAAGAAAACTGGAAAGTGCTGTCACATCAGGCACCCCACGGTCTGGTGCTTATTACACCCTTCCAAGCCTGAATTGAGTCCTCAAAGCTGATGAGAACTTTGTCATGCCTTTGTGGCAGGGAATTATGAAAAAGATGGGCACCACCAAAGCTAGTCATGGTTCTGGGCACACCTAGCTTTTCAGGATTCTCTAAAGACTACTAAATGGACTTCACAGCCCCATTTGCCCTAAATCTGGACCAGGCTGAAGCTTCATATTGTAGAAAGGTGATCATTTCTACAGAGCAAACACTTCTGAGCACACAGGGAAACCAGAAGACTTCCAGGTTAAAGACAGACAAAATCTACTGGCATCCCCCATAGATTCCCCCCTACACCTTCCTGCTCAGCATGCTGCTTTCCATATTTCCTATTCCTGGGCATCTAATCCTTCTGTGTTAGATAAGGGAGTCTCATCTCCTCTGGGTGATAAAATCCCCATGATGATAGGACATAAGAGAGGAAAGGTTCACTGTATGAGTTCACCTTGTGAAGGCACTTCAAAATTACAGGGTTTACCTCCACGATCCAGACTTGTCTCAATTAGCACAGAGGCTTTTCCTGTCTGGCTACATCAACGTATTTCCCTCAGCAACCTCCCCTCCTGTCACATCTGAAATCTCCCAGTTTATTTATCCATGGACCTGGCTATGTAGAGCTCTGCCTAAACTCTGGTGAGGAATGGAAGTGCTATCAAGGTCTACTTAATGTTCCAAAATGGGAGAAAGAAACCTTCTTTTGTCTTCTTTCTTGCAGAGAAAAGTTTGCTGCCCTCTCAGAACCTGACATTACACCATGTGACTCTTTACACTCAAGTCCAGGTCTAAGGGTTGAGATCAAAGGCTTGAGTCATCCCTTTGCTTGGTCTGTGAACTTGTAAGTCTCGTACAAGATGGACGTGACCAGGTTGTGGCACAAGGTCCACCCCCTGAGTCAGGAGGCTGGATCAGTTCCCACCTGTAGGCTGTAATGCTATACTTAAGGGAATACCTGAGACACCTAATAAAGAGATGAATAAAAGCTCTTCTCAGCCCCACCTGAGGGCTGGAAGCTACAGATGGGATTCAGTGTCCACACAGGGTTCAAATTTATATCTTCCACACCAATAGAAAGTGCCCTGAATATCTAGCCATAGGGGCATTAGAGGGGAAGAAAGGAGGTCTCTATTACATTCTCTTTCACCAAGAATTTGAAACCTGTTTTACATAAAACCAGACTGTAATAAACTCAGCAGAAGACCTCGAGGAGCCTTAACAGTTCTGAATGTCACTGTGAAACATGCAACCCACCTACAAGAGCCGCTCCAAAAAATTTCACATGCAATTACAAACTTTTTTTACACCTTTAGAAATATTTTGTGTTAGTCTTTGCCTTTTGCAAAAGTCAAGGAGATAATTAAAAACTGCTAGAGGACATTTTTATTTTAATTCTTTTTTTGAATGAAGACAAAACTTTTGATTCATGTAGTGCTTCTGCTCCTAAGGGGCATTGAGAGAGGACATGATTGAAACTAGTCCCTGCAAATGTTTAAATGTGCCAGTGATACCAATAAATAATGAGAGGAGGGGCTACTTTCAAATAAATTACGATTTCAGTCACCCCAAGTTCAGGATCCAAAGGTACAGAGGCAAAAATGAGGACTTTTCACTGCTGTGTCTTCAAAATCTCCCTTCTCTCTGATTATAAGGGTGTGATAGTCCATATGGTGAGAGATGATTTTTAACGTTTGCAGATTTCACCCTTCAACTGTTGGGAAACATTTTCTTTTGTAGCAAGGCATCATTTGAAATTCTTCCTGGGTAAGGAAACTTAAGGCTCATTTTTAGCTGTGAGAAAACAGCCCTTCTTGGGGACCCTACAAATCCAATCACAGCAAATGGCCCGCAAGGACCATCTGCTGCTCTGTTGAAATGCTTGAATAAGAAGGTGAAAGAAGAGAAGAGAGCTGATAAATTAGAGCTCTCCTGAAACATCTATGTGCATAAATGCCACATCTAAAATAGCTTAGTGCTGCCAGGGGGAACTCTTCTGGTATGGGCGTGGGGAGCATGGATAGAAACTTCTAATGGAGCAACTTACAACTTCTAATGGAAGGGAATTAAAGTCCAGATAGGAAATTAGGAGTGCTACATAGGTCTGTATGCATTACAACCATCTTTCTATAAGGTACGACCTAGCTCAGCTGCAAATTGTTTGTGTAGGTGAAAAAAAAAAAGTCAGTGTGAAATCATATATCCAGTGCTACACAGGAGGTTGGACCAGATGAGCGTAAAGGCCCTTCTGGCCTAAGAATCTATGGAGTCTACCAAATGTTGCAGAAGGTGTTGTCTCTGCAGACAAGGAACATGAAAAATCAAGTAAAATTATGTGTTAAATGGGGATCTAAAACTAAACATTGTGAATTAGGGGTCATTTTCTATTTCCTGAGTCACATATATGTGGCAGATGTAAATGAAGCTGATCTGTAGATTCAATCACTCACCAGATTTGTGCAAAGTGTAATGATTATTCTATCAAAGCCTTATATACATTTTATTTTGGAACAAAACTCCCATTAGTGGTACTACTGCAGAAAGGCCTTTCCAAACCACCAGCATCTGCCTCCAAACACTAACTGGCTTGCTCACAACTGAAATGCACACAGGAAAGATTGGCATCTGGTAATGAAAGTATTGCTGCCCGGCTATGTTGGGTAAACACCGTTTTGATTAAATCATTTGGGGTTTAATAAAGAAGAACGGGGGCTGCAGGAAAACAGAAAAACTGGCTGGATCCCCGTCAGATGCAAGATATATAAATATACACATATATGGGTGTATAGAGAGAGAATCACAGAATTGTTTGGGTTGGAAGAGACCTTTAAGATCATTGAGCCCCAACCGTCCCCCCACCACTGCCAGGTCACCATGTCCCTCAGCACCACATCTCCACGGCTTGGAAAACCGTCCAGGGATGGGGACTCCACCACGACCCTGGGTGGCCTGGGACAGCCCTGGACAACCTTTGCCATGAAGAAATGTTCCCTGCACTTGGTTACAGGCTCCAAAGCAGCTGTAGCTGTAGGTGCCCAGAGGAGCAGCCGGTAGATGGAGCACAAGGCTAGAAACTGGGCTTGGGGAAAGAGGTCCCTGGGCTGCAAAATCACCGACTATTTTGATTCATAAAAGGCATAAATCCTCCAAGATGAATAATAACAGGAAAACCCAGTGACTGTGTGCTTCCTACGAGGTGAAAATTCTCAGAGCCCCAGCAGCCGTGCTGGGACCGCCTGTGTTTTGCCTGTAATTCACATTTGGATGGCAGCTCTGGGGGGAGTTTGCGGAGATTCGAGCACCTTCTGCCTGGTTCTGTCTCAGTTTCGCTCACCTTTGTGGTCCCAGGAAAAGTGTTTCCACCATCACCCTCCTCCTTAACACTATAACATGCTCCTTAACACTATAACATGCAATAACCGCTGCTGGCTATTGTAAGACTTACTACATATTGTAAATGTAGCAGCTTAAAGTCTGAGAAGCAGAATATTTTAAAAGTGTATTTAAAAGAAAGACATTTTTAAATGTTAAAAAAGTTGGGATAAATGACACACGGGCAGAGACAAACCCCTGAATTTCAAGGTCCTACAACTCTGGCGGAAGCTTCATCGCCATCAGCACAGCTTAGGCACAACATTGATTTTTGTGTTGTTATCCAGACCAGCCAGGCCATAACGTGTGAACATCCACCATCTATTTTTCCCCCCTGGCTTTTCCTCCTACCACGCCTCAGACTCTTAGGGAACATGGAGTGGAGCCCCTTGGTTGCAGCGAGCCCCTTAGTCGAGTCGAGCCCCTCAGTTGAGTTGAATTTATTATCTTTAAGGGCAGGGGGGGGCCAAAATCCCAATTGTAAGTGCTCCCCCGGCTCACACACGCATGCACGCACACACACACTGGCTGTGCTGTCTGTGCACCACTCCCCTATTGTTTTCACTGTAACTGATTTTGGCACCAGCTCTTTAGCACTTTGGAAGGGCCTTCATTAGCACTGGGACACTGTCCAAAAGGAATCCAGAAAAATCAACACATGGCTGCTCTTGTTCTCATGATAAATGACAGCTTTGGCTGGAAAACAACAACAGTAAGGAAGCAAAACAAAACCCAAAAAGCAACAAGGGTAGCCATCATGTGAATAGGAGAAGTCAGACATGACTAACTCAGCCTGGATGGGGGAACGGGCTTGGCTGGGGAGGGGGGCAGGGGGATTCCTCCCTGGATACTGTATTAAAAAAGTGGCTTGGTCTTCGCATAAGGACGACCAGGAGCAGACACCACCTCGAAGGGCACCAAGCACAGCGGGTGATGGAAAATAAAATGTCTGCCATCCTCATGAGGAAGAGGAATCCACCTCCCTTGTATAAAGCAGGACTTACAAACACAGCAGCCTCATACGTCCTCTGCATTAACCCATTTATTCCCCAATGGCTGTGTTTACACTCCAATCCTGAAGTGCTTACTCAGGCAAAACTCCCAGTTGACCTAGTCCTGAAGGCTTTAATCAGGAAGTATGCCCAGTGACTTCAATGGGAGCTTTGTCTCAATAACTATTCAGGATATGGCCCATAGGGATCTTGAAACTAGAACTAATTGAATTTTTTGCACGACATGCCTTTTCACTTGAAAAGAATCCTTTTTTTCTATCCAAAAACAATTCTGCACAGAACACACCAGTCATTTTGCTTGATGATTGGGAATTTTCTATCATATTTTTCACCAGGATGCTCATAGACTTTTGTACTTTGTAGAGTTGAAAAAAAAAAAAAAAAACAACAACTAAAAAAACCCCCAAATCCTTATGGAGATTTTTACTCTTTCATGAAGAAAAAAAAATGACAAGCAAATAGTTTCAAAAATAAAATGTTGGCGAAAGCCACGGAAAGACCTAGGGAATGTCAAGAGAAAAAGTAAAGTCTTTTTGAAGTGAGGAAAATAAGCTTATTCAGATTTTGTTGTTGCTATTGTTATAAAGTCATTCTGTGCATTTTTATTTCTTCCATTAATATACTACCTGTGAATGCACAAATTTTGCATATACAATTCTCTTAAATCACCACAGCCAATTTTTAAACTCATTTTGGAATATCTCGAAAGGAAACAAATGTCAGCCCTGACCTGCAAAGTCTTCCATACGCTTTGGCCTACGAGCTATGGGGAGTCCTTCAAGCCACACAAAATTCAAGAGGTATATTAGAACAGGCCCAAATTCAGTCCAGAAGATGGATGTGGAAAGAAGTTTTTGAGGCAAACCTCCACAGATTTGTAAAGATGTAAGAACACATTGTAACGATGGCAAAATTCTCCTGGAACTGCTCAGAAAGCGGAGTTTGTGACTTTATTTTCAAGTCTGCTTTTCTAAAAATGTATTCAGGGTCTGGAGTCCAATTGAAGAGTTTTAAAATATACTTTGAACCTATGTTTTCAAATGAGAACATCTGTTGAATTTCAGAGGGGACAAAAAACCATTTCACAAGGTGCAAATCTGCTGTAAATAAAACAAAGCAACGTTTTCCAGAAATCCTTCATGAGCTTTGCTCACCACGTGCCTCATCCAACCTTGGCACAGATCAGGTGGCTGGCCAGCAGTGACCCAGGAGAATACACACAAGACCCTCACACATCAGCTGCATTACAACTTGTTCATTACCACGCACAGCATCCCACATTGATCATGAATATATATCACTAGAAAACAGGCTATACAGGGATGAGGAGGAGTCTGGAAATTGTCCTGCTTCAAATCCACACGAGGAGCACGTTTCTGATAGATGTTCAGACATAGGGTTGAAAGCCAATAAAATACTTGTTTAGAACTTGTGCCTACATCTCAATCAACTAAAAATATTTAGAGAAAAGCCCTACATATCTATTTTGATTTTGCCACAAAGCCAAAGGCCTGATGAGGTTTTGCTGAGTGATCCCTCTGGTCCCTGAATTTGAATCAAGGCTTTAAAGAAGTTTGGAAATGACACGAAATAGCACCTCTCACCCAAAGCTAGATCTTTGCAGGGCTACAATTCAAACAAAAATTGGGGGGCACTAGTAGGTTAGAGCTGATCCTCGTCTCCCTTGCAAAGCTAAATCACAGGGAACGATCATTTGAGCAGCTTCTAAATTCCCCTTCACACCCACCCAATTAAACTTTTATCATATGGGTTGATCCCGTGATATCAAACACAAGTGTGCCTTAATGCAGTCTGAAGTCGCCGGCAGCCTTCTGGGAGCAGGGCAGATGCCTGATGTACCTTAAGCTGATGCCTCGGATGCTGTTTTTTCCCTGCTTTATGCCATTAGTACACTTGTTCACCATCTCCCCTACCACACTGCCATCAGGGAGATCTCAGCTTGGCAGCAGGCTGGGATCCCTGCCTCTGAGCTGAAAGAGGTTGAGCTATTTGCAGAAATAATGCTTTCCAGACGTACTAAACAGCACTCATCTTTCCAGATGGAGGGGCATTAGTGTTGCTTCCAGCCATCTCTTCACCTTCTGGTGTACTTGCCACTCCTCCCGCGTGCACCACGAGCCTTATGCTTCAGATACCTCCCCTGCATGCTGAGAAACCCTGCGATCTGCCTGCACCTTGCAGCCCTGGCAGCCAGCTGGAGGAGGGCTACAGCCCAGCCCATTTTAGCAGGAGACTGCTATCAGATGGTCCAAAAGGGCCCACACACTCACAGACCCTTTTTCCCCCCCTCCCGCAGTCTGTATTTCTACTTAAAGGATTCAAAAAAAAAAAAAAAGAGGATTTGGCAGGTAGAGGATCTGCTGAAGATAAGTGCTGACAGCAGCCAAGCTAAAGGATAGAGGGAGAAAGTCAGTGATGAAGAGGTAACAGCCCCCTTGCTAAACTGAAGCTTTTAATGGTCCCCCAAGACCTGCAGAGTGTCTGGTCCAGTGACTAAGGGCTAAGAGCCAAGCCTTGAACATGCAGATCTTGGATCTGTGGCACACCAGGCTTCATCAAGCCTGACGAGGTCATCTGGATCACATGAATGCTTCAAGTCAAACAAGTGGAAAAAAAAAATAAATTATTTTTTCTTCCTTTTTTTTTTCTCCTCCTCCTTTTTTTTGTTCTTCATGTGAATCCCCAGTGGAAGAAATCCACCGAACAAGCATGTTGATTTTGGCAAAGGCACACACAGTCACTCTGTTCTAAAGATGAGCTGACACGTGCAGATTCACAGATTAGCCATTTCTAAAGGTTAATTAAATATTGCCATTGTTTTCCAAGCTATTAATGTATGTTATTCTATTTTTCTCCCTTAAAGAACATCTGGGTTTTGGAGTTAAAAAATATGCAACCCTCCATCCCCCTTCGAAAAAAGGTCTTAAAAAACACACATGGAGGGTCTCCTTTCAAAATATGGCATGACCATCTTCAGAGTCACATTACAAAGCAGAGGGGAAAAAAGTGGCTGAAAAAACATTGGGAAAAATGTTCTTCCATAGATCAAAACATTCACTGTGCCTCCTCGTCTGCCGAGCATGCCTCACACGCAGCAAACGAGCTGCAGGAGAAGCTCCTGGTGTTAGTCAGCCCTTGGATATCTGCTGAAGTCACCCAAAGGGATCACATTCAGATGTGTTACTGCTCCATCCTTTGGGGCCAGGATGTGTTGCAGCCAGTGCTGGCTCCACCAGGTAAATTAAGTGGACCTTATCTCTGCCCCACATCCCTCCTCAGCAGTTTGGACTCAGCTTAAGGATAGATTTGAGGTGAAAAAAAGAATGAGTAGGGGTAAGAGATAGAAATTCTTAGCTGGAAGGAACACAAACATAAAACATTCTTCTAAGAATGGGAATGTGATTTTGCATGTTAGATGACTCTTCTTTATCAGCTGGACTTTGAGCTTCAAATTCATGCTATCCACACTAATCAAAAATACACACAAATCCCAAAGACATTCACCACCTCTGATGATGATTCTGGCCCCAGGCTTGTTTTGGTGCCCAGCCATCAGCTAGTGTATGGATTTGTCAACTTCGTGGCAATGAACCTGCTGATGATCCAAACCAAGGTGGTCTAACTTATGCCCTTCTGCCTCACTTTACCATCTCTGTAGCAGCAACTGATCTTTCTCTCCTCCTTTGTAGGACAGCAAGCTGTGGTGGATCCCTTCCCCTATTTACCTAGTGAAAGAAGCCATGTGTTGTCTCTTGCATCCCTCTATAAGGCGTCAGGGGCCAGAAGATCAAAGGTGTACTGATGGTGGTAGGTGAATCTGTCTTTTGGAGCAAGACCAACCAGCCTTTATGGTGTGCCTACCACACCCAATGCTGCCACACAGTCATCTCTACTCTACCCCACCATGTCCAGTGGGATTCCAAGCCCTCTCCCCAGTGCTGTTATACTCAGCCTTTCCTGATCCTGCTGGAATCACACCAGTCAGATGAAATGAGGATAACTCTTATTTATTTCTGCCATGCTCTGCTTGGAAGGTTTGATGATTCCTCCTAACAGGCATTTTCCTCATCAACAAAAAGTTATCCATATTGCAGCGCCTGTTCTGACCCACGAGTTAGCAAACAATAAATCTTAATTACACTTAAATGCCAGAAATCTGCAAAGAACAGAGGCAACACTCGTCAGCTGTGACTTTGTCCTGACTCCTGCCTCTGCTTTGGCTGGAGATGCAGCTGCAGGAATACGTAAATTAGTTTTGGATTTGTTTGTGCCAGTACAATCAGTTGTGGCTGCTCCTTAAGAGCATTTCCAGTATTAGTGGGCTTACTGGCATTCATCCCATTAGCATCTCAGATGCAGGTGGCATCTGGAAAGTTGTATTTTAAAGAGACTTTTGGTATTGTCCTTAGGTTAATAAGAAAGAGGTATTTTTAAATATCTCGGCAGTTTTCCAGAGCGTGGCTCAGTCTCCTGACATCTGCTCAGTGGATACTTGTTACCTTTGGGTTTATTGAAAGAAAACCCTCTGAATAACCTTTTTGTTAGCAATCTGCAACGGAATAGTGCTGGAGTGCAAATGGAGCCCTGAGCAGGGGGGATTTTCTATGCTGGAAGGAGCTCTTTGGTATTCTGGCACTTACATGTCATAACGTTCAATAAAATCACCCCGGCTTCCTCCTCAGCTCCCTCTTTGTGAGGTTCTGCCACCTTTAGTCAAGACCTGGAGCTCAACTGACAGCCCAGCTCAGTTCCCAGTTTGGAAATGGGGGTGTGGGAAAAGTTTGACTGCAGAGGTACAGGTACCACGTACCATTTTAAACACTACAAGGAGGCCAATCCTAAGCTCCTACTGTTCAGGAGCATTGACAAATTACCCCAGCTGAATAAGGAATCATTCACAATAAATAAGAGGAATCACCAATTCCATTTCCAAATTTACCCCATTTCGATGTTTAGCATTCAATGGGAAAAATGCTCGAGTGGAAATCCTGTTGGTGAACAAAAGGATCTGATTTAGCCTGAGCAAAGTCCCTTTGCCAGAAAGGGAAATGCCCCCTTCATGAAATTCACCTTTATTAGCAGCTGAGGGAGCATGGCTGGTAAACCCAACCAGCTATTCAGCAACGGCCATAAATTAAACCAAAGCAGGAGCTGTTTTTACAAAAGGATCAGCTGGAGCTCGGGCTCCTGTTTGGTGACATCATTCTCAAAGCACTAAGCCAAATTTTGCAGATTAAAGAGCAAGGCAGCTGCAGACATCAACCAAAGTAAAGGAATTGAAATGGTCTTTTCCTGTGGAACACCAGCCTAAGAACCAAGTGGCACTTGGAAGACTTGGGGCCAAAACCTCTGGCTGGGTTGAATCTGGTGTGACACCACAGAAATCAAAGCAGTAAAGTACAAACAGAGGGTGAGTCAATCCACAATCCCCAAGTGTTTTGCAACTCAGCATAGTTTCTATTCCAGCATAAGGCTTAAATCTCTTGGAATATAGCTAAGAACAAAGAAATAACATTCTCAGAAGCTGCTGCAGGTCCTCCATAAGAGCTAGGAAAACATAGTCATTCTAGTTGACAGATGAGGTGGAAAATCCACATTTGTAGGAGTGTTCCTAGCACACAAACTGCAGAAATCACTATTCACAATCTCAGGAGGCTCCCAAAGGGTCACCACCTTTATCAAAATATCAGAATAACACAAGAGTCACTGAAGTGTTTGACAGAGCACCAAAATAACTGGATTCTCCTTCAGCTTCAGTCAAAGAACACAGACTAAAGTCCTAAATGTTATGTTTGGGAGTGGTACTCGGTAGTTTTCTGGCCAAACCTTGGATTTAGGTCCCTTTCTAAAGTAGGCAAAAGTTGAGTTAGTGTTGGAAGGAAGAATGTCACCATTTTGTGGTGTCACAAGTTGACACCAGTGTGATGCTGTCTGGTTTTATTACAGGGATCTTTTCTGATATCAAACCTGGTTTAAGAATAGTTTGTGTGACAGTTGAGAGAAAAAAAATTTAGAAGGGAGAATTGAGATCATCCTCAGGTTTAGGTGATAACGGCTACAAAGGTAGGTTTCAAAATGAGGTGATATAGTGATATAAAAAGTATTCCAAGAGATGTTTTAGGAGACTTGGGAGCATCCATTCCAGATACAAAAGCAAAGTTTTGTCTCTGGCCACTGGACAAGAGCTCCCAGAAAGGCCCAGGAATAATTAAACAAGCAGGTGGCATGTGCAAATCAGTTCAAACCAAGAGGAACAAAGGCAGCTTGTTTGAAACACAGAGAAATGCCTTTGGTAGCAAGGTCAGACCAGTCAATTTTGGACTGCCTATAAAGAAAACTTTCTCCACTTGGACAAATATATTTCCTCCTCTGTTTTTCTAGGCTGTGTCAGGATCCCTACAGATGTAGGGATCAGTGTCTCTCCATGCTGCGCAGCCAAGCAACAGCAGTGTCATCAGGTGCAGTGACTCTGGGTCTGGACACAGTGTCTGGCTGCAGCGCTGTGAGATCAGGGCCAGGCAGTCCAGGAGCTGCATCAGAGGCTGATGACCATCTGCACTAAGCCAGCCAGCCAAAACTGCCTTGGCCAGTACAGAGCTGGAGAATGATCATGTCTTTGTCTCTTTTTGATCTTTTGGATTACCCTGAGAATGAGGGGAGCTACTGGAAAGGCACAATACGGGGCTCAGCAGAAGAAGAACAACCCAATAACAATCCTGGACCTGGGCCTCCTTGGAGCAGCAGCTCTTATTCTTGGAGGCAAGCAAATCTGGAGTCTTCCCACTGTTGCCTCCATAATCAAAATCCTTATTTACTACTTCTGGACTGGTTCCTCAGGAGGCTACTGCTTTTTTTTTCCAGGCTCTGGAGATGAAGGAGCATTTGGATTTTCCAAATGGATGTCATTTGGGTCTGTGTTTGAAGCCTTCATGGAGATAGTCTTTCTTAATATACATGTGTTATGACTCTGAAGAGTCATCCTGCTGAGGCTTGAGATCAGAATGCTCTTCAGGCCACTTCCTTACCTCCTACCTCCAGGAAATTTGTATGTCATTCCATAACAGAGTTCCTGGGCCAAAGTTCTCTGACTACAAAGGTAGTAAAAAAAAAAAAAAAATTAGCTCCCAATGTGTTCGTGATGTGGCTGTGATCAAGGTTCTTATCAAGGAGAAGCTCTCCCATGTATTTAAGTTCAAGCCACCAAGCCTGTTCTGCAACCAGATGTGGCACCAAGAGTTTCCTGCCTCTCCAGCATCTTATCTGAGAGTGACTTGACTCACAGCTAATGAGGTTGCAGACTAAATCCATAAGGCAAATTCGCATGTATTAGGCTGACATGAGATCTAATTATGGGGTGTTGGAGTCATTTTGATACCCACAGGAATAGAAGCACTTGTAATAAAGGAAATCTGCCAAGAGGGAACTAAGATTGTACTGATCTGGAGTTAGTCATTAGCCCCATAGGCTGGGAAAGAATTAGCAGCAACTAATGGGATGTGTAGAGATGTGAATATTTGTGTGATCTGAGATGGGTACCTGCCACTGCTGGGCATTTTATAGAGATATTCTTCTTTATAAGGGAACCAAATGACAGGATTTTTTCACACAATTGTTTGATCCTATTTGGTCTAACAGACTGTCCTCACTTTACTCTTTTTTTTTTTTTTTCTTGCCTCCTGGTCAAGAATTGACAAATCTGAAACTCCAGCAGATGGGCCAAGCTCTAGTTTTTGTTTCCATGCTACCAACAGCCATTGAGGGTGAGGACACTAAGCAAGAGCCACAAACACACCTACCCCCCCTTTTTTATCCTTAACTAGCAGACAGCCCAGAGGTGCTGCTGCTTTGAGAAATCCACACTTAGACATAGGCACCTTCATGGAGATCCACTCTCATACAGACCCAAAGAGCAACCACATGCTTCCAGCTGCTCCTCAAGCCTCCTGGGGGAGGAGAGGGAGGAGGTGACAAGTTGTGACCTGCTCCAGGAACAGGGCTGGAAGCAGTTCACAAGGAGACTGACAAGGCAAGGTGGAACCAGGGAGAGGGGCCTTTATACATGCAGAGCAGCTTCTGCCAAAAGCAGATGTGTCAGCAAGATCCTTTGAAGACGACATGTAGGTAGGAACCATTAACCACTCCTGGAAGATAAAGAGTGACATCACATTGTTCCTCTACATTAAAATCTGCTCCTATATGCCTGACTTTGTAAAGCATGCCTAGGACTCCAGCTCTCTTATTACCCTCCAATACTATTCCTCTCCTTTCTTATGCTCACCCACTTGTAGAAAACAAAAAAAAGCTAAAAGACTTCATTAATGGAAAACCTCTTCACTTTGGTGGGCCAAAGAAATGCACCCTGTCCCTGAATTCAGCTCCAAGGGACTCAAGAATGCAGGTAATCCATAGACTTCTTACATCCATCTACGTCTTCCTTTCTATCTCACCTTGGATGCCCTCATCCTTAATTTAGGAGTCGCAGACATCGCTCTGGCACCACTTCTGAGCTGTTCTGTGACTTAACAGTGATATCTGATACAGGATCAAGCTCCAACAACCTCAGAGTGAACCAGCACCATCTAACTCTACCAGAAGTACACCCAAAGTTAAGGGCTCTGACCACAGGCTGTTATTGGTGATCCTACCAAGTGATTTGGAGTGCCAGCTTGAGTCTCCACCACATCTTCAGCCTACAGGTCTGTAGGCACATCCCTGAGCTTGGCTGGAGTGTACCCTCCAGCAGATGCTGAGATTCAGACATCAGGTAGGTACTTGTTCTTAGCAGACTGTCCACAAGACGTCTATGGAGACAGCAGGTACAGCACAGGCTGTTTATGGCACCCCAGATATCCATTTTTCATGGTCTAGAACATGCCTAGTCCAAAGAAGGGCCACCAGCAGCCATCTCAAAGTGTTTAGGTAGCACCCAGTTTATTTTAGCTCTTAGCTGCAAACCTGCTGCCACTTAACACACCTTTTTCCTCAGCAGATCTTTTTTCCTAGGCTGACCTCAAGATGCAGAGGAACAACACTGCTCTTACCCTCCTCCTGCTGTGGACAGGCCAGGCTGGGCTTACCCAAGGCTTGACCCCTGTCTCTCCCACCCAGCTGCCCCAGCAGATGCTGTGCCCACCCTGGAGATGTGCTCCTCATCAAGATAAAAGGAGTAAGACTCTATCTCAAAGCACTTAGGTATGATTAAATAAAGGAGGCCATTTCCTGTGCTGCTAATCTGGTGCCTTTCAAAATCACTAACTTCACTTTCTTTTTTTTAAGTTACCATCTTTTAATTCTCATGGGTCTCCTCTGCAGTTCTCTTCCTACCTTCCTGGGAAGGGGTGATCCACTTCATGGTATGACAGGAGCTCCCAGGGCTGATTGAACTGAACTCGGTGCAACACAAACAGCAATTTTTCATGTACCAAATGAAAGAATGGAGCTGCTCTCCCTTTTGAGTTTTGCCTGGGTCAGGATACCCAATTAACCTGCAGGCTCCTGTACTGGCAGTAACCTGCTCTTCACTTTGAAATCAAGTCACTCTCTTGTTTTGGGAGCTCTACTGCTCTGGGAGTCTTCCTGTCCTTTAATATGACAGAACAAAGCAGAAGCAGCTACTGTGAAAAAAAATGAAAAACCAGCCTCATTCAACATGGCCTCTTAGTATAGGTTAGAGTATTGCAGTCCAAAGTTCAATAACATCTTAACTGCTTGGCCACTGAGAGACAAGGTATTTTAGGACTCTAATATTTGATGAGTATGTACAAAGTCAAGCAAGTCTCCAGGGTGCACCTTCCCACTCACAAGAAATCCAGAGCTTAGACTTTGCAACCTCCACATGCTGTTTTTTTCTTGGTATCATACTTATTCCCAGAAAATCAGATTACATCCCTTGCTGGGCTTTCCCATTAGGTATCAGATTCTACATATGGTTTCCCATGGAAAACACTAATGTGTTAAAAAAAATAAATCAAGGAATCTGTATATTTATCAACATGAGGGTGAAACAGTGGGTGTGGGTGACTCTCACCTGCAATAACCACACAAAATGTCCATGGGGCACACAAGGAAGGACCATGCAGAGGCAGCCCAACCCAATCTGTTTCAGGTGTGACACAACCCCAAAGCTACAACCGTGGAGCTTGACACTTGAAGTGCAACAGATGCCTGACCACACTGAAGGCTTTTTGTGCTTGGATGTGTCTGTTGGGCAAAGCCATGGGGAAAAAAAGGGTTGGAGGTGTCTGACAAAGTGTCAGATGCAGGGGGCATGTGCAGCACAGAGCACAGCCCATATCTCCACCTCAGCCTGGATGGGAACGTGACTGCTCGAACTTGTCAGACCCTATTTAGGGTCACTGGTAGCACATGGGTCATCAAAACCTAAAGAAAACCACATGCAACTGATATTTCTCTGCTGAAAAGTACAGCACAAAGTTATTCACACTGACTTTCCCTTATCTTATCCCACACAAAGTCTTTTACATTTCTGCAGAAGGATGGAAAACCACCACCATGTGGTAATATAAGGTGTGAGAAAATGGAGAAAGGGGCTTCTGGCTCAGATATCTATGGTTTTCTTTTCCACAAATACAGACTTTTAGCCAGAGATGATGTATGATTTTAAGCTGGACATCTTGAAAATGATGGAAATTGGTAAACCCAGCTTTCTTTACTCTTCCTCAGCCTGACTTTACCCTCAGTTGCACATGTGAGAATGTCCAGCACTGGCTGCGTGGAGGCCGATTGCTAAACCTCCCATAAACCTTCACTTTCCTGCATCCCAGAGCTTCTCATCATTAGAATTCCCCGGGTTTCCACCTCCTTCCTCAACAGCCATCTGGCCTGTCCACACTCCAGCTGCACTCAGACATCCCTCACCACTTACACTTGATCTTTTGACTCTGCACACCTGAAACAATCCTCACTCAATCTATCAAGCAACAGAAAATTAGACAACCAGGAAAGCTCTTCCAAAAAAGCTATGAACAAACCACCCAGCTTCAAATCACCACTCCCTTTCCACGATATCCCAGGCAGTATCAAAAAGGAGGGGAAGATTTGAGGAAGAAAATACAAGTGTGCATCAACATCATCACTCATCCTAGCAGAACACTGCCTGTAGAAGTTTGTACTACTTTGGCAATTGTCCTTCTGATGCTTGCTGTTGGGTTATCTTGATGGACAACTTCATCCCCACCTTCTGCTAGTTAGAGGATCAAAGTTCAGCATGCAAAGGAAGTTAGGGTCTACTCAGAAGTGTTCACCTGGAGTGTTTGCACTGAACAGTGGTGGGAACATGAGACTGGAAGGAAGAAGCTTCTGTGCTTTGAGCCTTGTCTTCAAGCTTAAGGAGACCCACCTTGTAACACAGACATTTTTCCCCTCCTTTATTTTCCATATAAAAAGGCAATGCTGGATTATTTTCAGTATTTTGTCCACAAAACACTTGAGGGAAAAAATCCCCAAACCTCTTTCTTTTTGTTTTTTACACAAGCCTTCTCCAACTCTTCCAAACATCAGTCTTGTGTTAATTTATAGCTTAGATACATTAGAACGAGCTGTCCTTTATCAGTAAGAAATCCGTTACAGGTTTAACAGCACGATTACAAGAGATGGGTAAACCTCAGAAGGCCCAAGGTCTGGTTTGGTTTCCATAAAGCTGAACCTCTGGGGATTGTTGCTTCCTGTTGGGGGATCTGGTTTTGGAAACAACAAGAACAGGGAGTATTGTTTGTAATGTTATTTTCTGCTCCTGGTTTTAGGCCAAATTTGAGAGTGCAGAGGTGCTCAATTACTTAATGAGCACATACAACAGTTTGGCAGCCTGGAAATACATTTGCTTAGGGTTTGTTTCCTAGAGTCAATATTTTTTTATTGTTGAATATGGTGGCCTACCTCTAGACAATTATTGCATAGTAGACCTACCAAAACTTGTCAAATTAAGACAATCTGACTCCTTCACAGAATTATAGGGGTTGGAAGGGACCTCTGGAGATCATCTCATCCAGCCCTCCTGCTAAAACAGGCTCACCCAGAGCAGGGGGCCCAGGATCACGTCCAGGTGGGTTTGGAATCTCTCCAGAGAAGGAGACTCCACAGCCCCCCTGGGCAGCCTGGGACAGGCTCTGCCACCCTTGTGGGAAGGTTTTTCCTTATGTTTAGGTGGAACTTCCTCTGTTCTGATTTATTCCTGCTCCTTATACTACTTTTGTCACTGCCCCAGCAACCACAGAAACACACTTTCTGTTAATATTTTTTTGCATTTCTCATTAAAGGCCAGAATCTGTCCTTAGTACCTGCTAGACTGCCATTGACCTCCATGGAACAACTCCACATTTACACTGACCATCACTAAGAGTTGTTGTATCCCCAGGCTCATAGATATTATTTAATTAAAATTAGTTTTGCTGATGTCACTCCTCAATTTTTCCAGTCAAATGAAAACAAACCTTAAAGGACATTTCTTCACTGGTCAGCCTGGAGACCCTGCACTTCTCAGGTCTTTCCCATCTCTGCCTTCCCCTCAGCAGTCCCCTCTCTCTCACACACTGTTTGATAGTAACGGGGTCAGTAGAAAACAGAGTTCAGCACTATAGAAGTGGAAACAGAAAGCAGCCATGGGCAATTAACCAGGGCTGTGACTGCTTCTGTTTGGTTCCTGCTTCCATTTCTGTTTCCATGGAAATGGACATCAGGCCATTGGAAATAAAGTAGATTTTCTACTTCTCCTCACCTTCCTACCAGCCGGGCTACACAAGCCAAATAAACCTCAACTTACCTACTTAAATGGGAATTTGGAAATCTTTTCATTTCATTGAAATAAGCTGACAAAAGCAACGTTGCCTTTGAAGCACTGAGAGGTTATTGGCTGCCCTTTGGGAAAGGGGAAGGTAAGTTTGCCCACCCCTTTTTCGCTTTGTAAGGTATGGAAGGATGCAAACACCCATCCCACCCCTTGGTCTGTGCTCCTGCCTGCCCATTAATATTGTCCTGCTGAACACTACTCATCACTTGCCCATTAGGGGTCATTTAAGCATAAATGACCCCCCCTTATGGGGACTGTGTGGGTTAAAGACCTCCCCTTTGTCTGGCTGCTAAAGCTTTGAGGTTCATTTGTATTGCAAAGCAGCTGCATTAAAAAAAAAAGGTTCAAGCCCACCTTTAAAGGTCATATGGTCTCAGAGGAGGAGCTTTGACCTAGAAGGGTTTCCCAGGTGAAAAGCTCAGGGCTTGGGAACAAAGAGAAAAAAAAAAAGTGGGTTTTAAGCTTTCACATTCCTGTGAAAGATAAAGACTCGTGTCTTTTGTCAACAGATATATTAGAGACTGAACACTTGATTCCCCCTCTGGAGGTGAAGCTGATCCACAAAGCTTTCATTTTTGTAGAGGGGCAACAATATTTTCCAGTTTGGCTTCCAACACAATATATCAGAGAGAAAATTTTGAGGACTGGCTTCCACAACATCTCATATGAGTCAATGTTCAGATGTAGCAATTGCCTTTATTGGTTGGAGAACAGAGGCACAACTTGAGACAACCTGCTGGTCTACCAGTGTGTATTAGCCACCAGAAGACAATTCATCCTTTTTTATCCTCAAAGCAGCCCTCTAATTCTGTTAAACCCAAGGAACTAATAAAAACTTGTCGACAAAACAGCACCAAATAGTATCTCTGCTTGACTTGGCACCACACTTTGCAATTTGTGGTGATTGAAAGCATAAATATCATTACTGTACTAATGCAAACTCAAAGCCAATAAATGGCTTGTTTTCTGACAGGGTTCATTTTCCAGCAGGAATTGGGGAAAATCTGGCTTTTCCAGTGTTCATTTCTGGAGTCCAGTCACAAGAACAGTAAGAAAGCAAGCAAGCAAAGTGGATCTATACAGGGTAGCAGATTTAAACCGTTTAATCACTGTAGCTCTAGCTGGTTATTGCTAATGCATGGATCACAAAAAGCTTCACTCCTGTAGAAATCAGTCGTGCAAGGGAGATCAGGAATTATTGATACTTCAGGAATTACTGATACTTCACCAATGTGAGGGATTTGTTCTGGTCCTTTAAAGATATCTCCTCCAGCAACAAAAGCCTCGTGCCTGGTACTACTGCACAAATTTACTTTAAAGAAAAGTAGCCTGTAAAGTGATCGTAGTCAGTCCTAAAATATACTCCTTTAAATGACTCATATCAAACCATTCAGTCATGACGTAGATGTCTGTCTTTAACCTTCCATCCATCTCTGTCAGAGATGCTGGCATGTCTTGAGGAGGTGGGGAGAGCTGGATGATGGGTGGCTTCATGCCATCGATGGTGAAAGGTCTGATTTTTCCTCTCTAACTAAAGGGCAAGCTTCAAACTCTTTCTGCTATAATCCAAATCATTAAGGTCACTACCACAAGCACAACCTCCAAGACACAAGCATCCTTCTCCAACAGGCGTTGTACGTGCATTTAAAGCTTAGAACAAACACACAGACCATTAAAACTGGGGTGATCACCCACAAATTAACACGGATCAGGATCTAACTTTACAGCACTCACAAAATACTGGGAAATTCAAGTGTTAGAGTGAATGAAGGAGAAGCCTATTCAAGTATTATTTGGGTTTGCACAGAAATACATACAGAAGGTGCAAAATATTTAAGGAGGACAGTAAAAGAATTAGAATAGCTGGAATTGTGGGTTGAGTAGTCTACAGTAGTAGGGTTGCACTGACAAGACTTCCTAGGGATGATGTAACATATACTGATAAATAAGCAGGCACAGGCCACATTTAACCAATAATTCTAACAAAGCTATGCAAGGCAAATCATATTTCTGTGAGGAAACTGCATCTAGACAGATTTTATTTCAATATTTCAAGGAAGAATCACACAATCGCTGTTAGGATCAAGCCCCTGCTTTAGATCTTGCCTAATTGTCATTTTGGAGACTAGATCCCCAGAGACTCTTCTGCTACAGGTATTGGTTTTGTTCATATATTGGGAGACTTTTTTTTCCAAGTAATAAGAAAGATTTAAAGGAGATATCTGTTAAAGGATGATAAATACCTGGAGAAGAATGAGGAAACACATTAAAGCTGAATCACTGCTGTGTCACACCAATTTTCCCCTTTTACTCTCAACATTCCACTGAAATCAATGAAGTTACAGTTACTTAAAGCTGCAGGGTTATACAAGTGAACCAGGTATATCTCCTTGCAATAAAACCACTAGAACTTGCTGGCAGACTTGCTCAGAATCAAATATGTCCCCTTAAATTTCACACCATTTTCACAATCTTGTAGCAGCAAAACCCAACAAGAAGTTCACTGTGCAGTCAGAACAAGAATCTTTCTTCTCTGCTCTAAGTATTTAGCCAATATAGTATCACAGAAACATTGATTTCTCTTCCCAGCCTAAGAATCCTCCTGGTAGCTTCCTACAGGACCAAAGACCCAACACAATCTCTTCTTTTATAGCAAAGAAAACGCCGGGAGAATCGTTATCCCTGGGAAAGGTTTCTCTGATAGACGAGGAAGGACTGTTCATTAGTGTCATGAATGATGCTGCCTCCTTTTTATGCAACTTGCATTCACTGATGCTGGCACTGTCAGGGTCTCCAACTGTGTGCACAATTCAGTTCATCGAACAGGCAGCATCCTTCCCAGAGACACTCAACGTCTGCTATTATGGCTGGGAAATTCATGTTTCTCTTCTGCGGCAGGAATTATTTCAATTCTCAAAAAAAACCCCATAGTTTGTGCCCTTTATTCTGTGCTATTATGGAGATTGTCAGGAAAAAAATAAACACAGCAGTTGTTGGAGGTCCTATATAAACACAGCAACTGCAGGCCAGGCCATGCACAGCGCTGAGGCTTCGCTCTGTGTGATGTAAAGTGACACATTTTTCAAATTTGTATTTTTTTAATAATTATTCAGTGCCGACGGAGCAATTTTGCCAAAGGAGAAAAGCCCCAAATGTTCAAAGTTTTAAGTAGTCTCTGTTCTCAGCTCCTCCAGCTCGGTCATTTCCTTTTGATGTGTTTAGTGTGGTGGTGACACATGGATTTGTCTTCAGGGAAATGGTGCCTCTCGCTGGTGCTGAGGGTAGGGAGAGGCCACCCCCACCTCCTGAGTCACCTGCAGAGCTCAAGGTGCGTGAACAAATTACATCTGGTCCCTAAGCAAGGGCCAGATCCAAAAAAACCCCACCCCAGCTATGACATGCATCTGTGTCTTGGTGATTGCCACAGGAGAAAGCCTGGAGTGAGCAGTGGGGGAGCAGATAGAGCTCCTCCAGGAGCAGAGAGCCCTGCAGAGATAATGGCTCACCTCTCAGGAGCTGGGTAGGAGCTTTACATCAGTAAAGCTGACACAGGGCAAAGAGCCCAGTCTTCTCCCCAGGGCTGAGCTGGTCCCAGCCCAGCATGGTGCTGGGGGCAGGCAGGGCTCAGCTGAGCAGGTGCAGATGTGGAAGACAGGTGGGGTTTGGGGATGGGCTGGTTCCTGCAGCTCCCCCTCCACCACCACCCCCTCCAGAAGACACAGCTCCGGCACAGGCTTAAGATCCCAGCATCTGGCCCTGATCTACAGAGCTATGAGCCTGTGTTTTAAAAGCAGCAGGCTGAGCAAGGAGCCATCACAGCCTACATCACAGAAAACCCTGAGGATGGGCAACAGGAGAGCAAATAAAATCCCTCTTCTCTCCAGAGCTTGCTTAGTTTACATCCTACATTTTCCCACTTTCCTCTGAGCAGGGTCAGAAAAAGAACCCAAGTCACTGAAATCCTCCATCTTTGGCAACAGTTGAATAGTCCCACCCAAAACGCTGCATCCCCTTTTCTGCCTGAGATTTGCCTCCCTGTGCAGAGAGCTCAGTCACCCTGCTGATGAGGCATTTGAGGGGGAAAGACCAACCTTCCCTTCTCTTCACAAAGCAGCCAGGCTTTGTAGGAGATTATATAAATATATATGAAAAATGAAACGGGGTAAGAAAGAAGAAACATTTAGCCTAATGGTCAAAGAAGGACCAGATCCCCTGGATTCAAAGTGTCCTTATGAGACTGAGCCCTGCAAAAAGACAAGAGCACGTGGTTCATGGTTTCTAATCAAACTTCAATGTGGGATAAATAACCCACTGCACAGCATGGTCAAGGCAGAAGCACTGGCTGGGCATGCTCCAAAAATCTGCTATTAACGTTCCTGAGGCATCATTTGCTTCACCAAAAGGATTGTGAGGTTCTGGCCCAGGCTGCCCAGGGCAGTGGTGGAGTCCCCATCCCTGGAGGGGTTTCAAAGCCATGGAGATGTGGTGCTGAGGGACATGGTTTAGTGGTGACCTGGCAGTGCTGGGTTAGTGGTTGGACTTGATGATCCTAAAGGTCTTTTCCAACCAAAACGATTCTATGATTTTACACCTAATTTCCCTCTTTTGTCTGGTGTGAGATGCAGCTACACTTGGGATGCACAGCTTGCTAAGAGCCACCTTCCCCAGGCTTTTATACAGGGAATCCTACAGAAATTAGGAGGAATATCTGCTAGATCACTAGTGAATCATCCAGTAAGGGCTTCTTTGGGCCCTTTGAGATAACAGAAAGCTTTAAAAAACAAGCAATCCAACGAACATGCAAATAATCTACAATACAGAGCAGAAGGTGATGCAGAGCATTCATTTTTCCACTATCAATCATCAAGGTAAAGGGAATCAAGTGAATAAATTTTGTGCCTACAGTATTTGTATGGGAACCTTTCCAAGCTGGATATAAACCACAATTACTCATTACTTCAGGAGATGCTCTAGCACCAAGCAGTGACCCCAGGTTGGTGTCAATGCCCACCCGACAAGATTATCATTCAGAAAAGCTTTATGGCTGCCACATAATGTTTAATCAGTGCATTAAAAATAAATTAAAGATTTGCTAATTGTAACGTAATTAGCCTAATTTAATTACATTGCTCGGCGACTGAGAATTTTATTGTTATTGTGAGATCTTCTCTCATTTGGGGCCTGAAGTTAAGTGGCTCAGTATTGACAACTGTTTCCTCCCTTAATATTCAGCTTCGGGAGTGGGCTGCAATTTTTACCTGGATCTTGCAATTTATCACAATCAGCATCATCACAAATTACTGAAAGCATCCAGTAACATGATAACTTCTAAATGAAGTGTCTGTAACCAGGGCAGGAGCAGCCTCGGCTGTTAATTTGTCATATTTCATAGCCAGCCTGACACCCTGTCCAATTTGCTTGTAAGCTTTATCACCACGACAGCTCCACGAGCTGCCTCTGACTATGAGCAGGGTGGAGGAGATGGATGGATGGAAATTCAGCGGGGGCAGCTTGGCTCTCCAGGTTCCCTGGCTCTGCACACAACCTGGCTGCAAAACCAACGGCCCCATGTCTTGATGGGGGTTGTTTTCTCCATTAAAATCCCTCCCTTCTCCTCTCCCCCTCCCCACTTCCTCATTAGGGCAACCAAATTTTTTTAAAACTCCCTGCTGACCATAATCCAATGGCCAACGTAATTTATTAGCAGTTACAGGAGTTAAAAGAAACACGAGGGATAACAGCATCATTATCTATCTTGCAAAGGCTCACAATTTCCACCCAAAGCATGTTAACCTGCATGGTTTTCCTCTCGGGCAGAACTTGTGCAGCACTGGGAAAAGGGCCATGAATATCCCTCCAGGAAATTGGTCCCTCTTACTCCTGTTATCTTCCAGATGCTCTGAGGCCCTCAATCAATTTGCATTGATTTAAGCAGCATCATTCAATACGTATTATCAATCTGATCCGAGGGGAATTGTGTGAAGAGTTCCTTCCTTTCTGTTCCCAACAAGCACAACAGCACAAGAGGCTACAAAAGCCACAAAATGGCTCCTAAAAGCCCAACAGGTGCCTCAACTTACACAACACAGACAAATTAAAATGCAGTTTCTTAACACATTAAAATCAGGTTGGGCAACTTGGAGCACAGACAGAGCAAACACCAACTTGGCTGGATTTTGTTGATAGTACCAGATGCAAGAACATTTTTAAAAATCCTTGGCCTAGGTGCACAGAGAACCAACCACTTCAATAATATCAAGGTACAACCAGCTCATACCAGCCCACCACTCATGGATTTTTCCAGAAAACAAAAATAAGCCTCTAGTACCTGCTTCAGGAGGTGAGCCAGAACTCCTTCCCTTCTCCTCCTGTGGATGGCCGCTGTTGGGGTGTGGACTCAACCAGAAGACCGACCAGAATAACCCTCCAGACCTCCCCCCTGCAGCCTTTAAGTAGTTTTGCAGCTCTGTCCTGCAATCAAGAGAACAACCAGAGGGAAAAGAGCAGAATTAGCATTTCATTCTTTGCAGCTGAGCCTCCAGAGGGGCTGCAAAACCTCAGGTGCTCCTGAGTAGTCAAGAGAAAACAAAGAGCTTGTGGTGCCTGCTGCTAACGAGAGGAATTTGAGGCTGGGAACTATCTAAGCACACTGAGACTAAAGGAGATGGAAGAACGAGACAAGAGAGAAGAATGAAATAAGGGGGAAACCAGTCAAGAAAAGCCACAACTGTAGAAAAGGCAGGAAGAAGACGAAAATTTTGACAAAATATCAAGTTTGAAGGGAGCTGATTCGAACCAAGTGACCATATGTCAGTGTCCTGAGGTTCTCCTGTCATGTTGAACCCCAGGCCCCCTGATTCTGTAGGATGCCCTGCTCAGCACACGGCCACCACTGCGAGCAGTGAGTCATTTGGTACCGTTCCTGTGGCAAGCATCCCAAATGTGTCAGGCCTGGGCTAAAAAGCAAGATGGAGAACGAATACACCTGAAGGCACATTTGGCACCAGAATCCCGAGCAGATATCACTTCTAATTATAGCCAGCCTCATGCCAGCTCGCTACCGTTCAGGCACTTATGGGTTCGTGCCTCGAGTGCCAGATTTAATCCATTCAAGGTAAAGCACAGGAGAACCACTTGCATTTTGCCTGCCTTCTACCTGAATGATTTGCTTTGTTGTTCCCAATTTGCAGTTTGACTGGAAGATTTGCACCCCTCTGGTTAGTTCTGGTCGGCTTCCCTGCAGCCACAGGGGCATATTTTTCAGCTGAATGAAGCCCAGCTGGCAGGCTCAATTTGCCCCACCAATGAGTCATATCTTCCTCTCTTTAATTTCACCTGCTTCAGAGGACTGCAGCTTCCTCTCCTAATTCCTCGAGTTCAAAATTGTTCCTGCAAAAAGGAAGCTGGTGTCTGCCCCAGCACATGGAGCTCAGACCCTGCAAGACAAGGGCAAAACTCCAGAGAAAGCCACTAGTGAACGTTACTTAAATAGTACATTTAGTTAAGAGAAGCCTTTCCCAGCCTGGCCCTGCATGGGATTTTGATCTTATATGGTGCCTAGTGCTTCACAAGGACCAGTGTTCAGCACCCCATTGCTGTTTTCCAATCTGATGTAGGTTTTGGAGCAGAGGGAAGGTTTAATAAAGCCCCACACACCAGTTTGCTTTTCTGTTTGCTGTAAAACACCGAACAGAAGGAGGATTGCCTCCTCACCCCAGAAATCCACTTAAGCTTGGATTACGAGCCATATTCACCCAATTTTTGCTGGGAGCTTAAGGCAGCCCCATGCTGCTGTTGGGCTGCGGGATGCTGGGAAGCTGGGGCAGGATTCAGGAGGCTCTAGACTCCCTCCAGTGAAGTGTCCGTGTCCTTTGACTGGTGAGGCTGGAGCAGCATCGGGCTGTGTTCAGCCAGGCTCTGGTCTGAAGCGTGGGCAGCACTGGGGAAAGGCTGGGGTTTAATGACTGGTCTCAGGCTAGAGGCTTTCAGAGCATGTGTTTTTTAGCAGCTCTGCCACAGCGAGTTGACAAAGAAAGAAAAGGGAACGCTTCCCCCCGACACACAAATCTCTATTGATCTGAATATGGATCTTGTTTCAAGATAGAGAACAACTACCAGTGATGCTGTCAGATGGAGCCTTCCGGAATGAGTTCAGGAGCTCTCTTTTCTGCCCCTATGCCTTTTTTCCCTGCCTGCTAACAGAGAGAGAGGGAAAGGGAGGGAGGGGAAAAAAGGGAAAGAAAGGGAAAAGAGGAAGGGGGAAAGGAAGGGGAAAAGGAGAAGGGAAAGAGAAAGAAAAAAAGAAAAAGAAAAGGAAAAAAGAAAAAAAGGGAAAAAAGAGAAAAGAGGAAGAGGAAGCGGAAGGGGAAAAGGAAAAAGGAAAGGAGATGAGAAGGGAAAGAAAGAAAAAAGAAAAGGGAAACGAAGGGAAAAGAGGAAGGGGAAAAGGAAAAAGGAAAGGAGAAGGGAAGGGAAAGAAAGAAAAAGAAAAGGGAAAGAGGGAAAAGAGGAAGGGGAAAGAAAAGGGAAAAGGAGAAGGGAAGGGAAGGGGAAAAGGGAAAGAAAGGGAAAAGAGGAAGGGGAAAAGGAATGGGAAAGGAGAAGGGAAAGAAAAAAAGAAAAGGGAAAAGAGAAAAGAGAAAAGAGGAAGGGAATATGAAAGGGAAAAGAGAAAAGAGAAAAGAGGAAGGGAATATGAAAGGGAAAAGAGAAAAGAGGAAGGGAATATGAAAGGGAAAAGTAAAAAGGAAAGGAGAAGGAAAGGGAAAGAAAGAAAAAGGAAAAAGAAAGAGATCAAAAGAAAAAAAAAAAAGCAAAGAAAAAAGAAGAAGGGGAGAGAAAAGGAAGTAGAATAATTGAAAAAGGAAATCAGAAGCAGGGAGCCAGCATGGCCGCTGGCAGGCTGTGTGAAACCTCTGCTCGGAGCAGTGTCCTTCCCGTGCCCATCCCCGGTGAGCTGGCTCAGTTGTGCAAGGTAGCTCCTAATTACCTCTCCTGGCTTCCCTCTCCCCCCCGAGGCCGGCCTTTCCTCCAGCGAGCAGCCACACACACCTGGCTCTGGGAGATAGGGCTGCTCACCATGGATACCAGCCCCCCATTCCCAGCCCGACCCGCGCTCCTGGGATTCCGGCAACTATCTCCAGGATGCTGTGAACTCCAGATGTGCCTCACCTAGTGTCTGGAGACACGGCGGGCGAGTGCTGCTGCTTACAGCTGCTGTTCTGCACTCACACACGGGTTCTGCCTCTGCATGTTGGGCTTTGAGAAACAAAATAAAGCAAAAGGGTCATTTTCATCTTCATCTTCCCTTCCACACGCTGCCCCATGCCAGAGAGGAGCAGCTGAGCCCACACAATGTGTCCAACTGGACATGGTAAATAGCCTGGGAGAAAGGAAAAATATATATATATATATACACGAATAAAAAATACATATATATATACACAAATAAAAAATACATATATATACACACACAGATATATACATGCATGCTCTAAGGAATTATAAAATGTGGTTATTTTCAGAAGTGGTGGCCTCCTGCTCGCAGCTCCATTGATTAATAAAAGGGTTGACTAGAAATAAATATGGCCTGCCAGGGTTGGGATTGCACATGAAATAAGAGTAAATATCTGCAAGTGTAGCCCGAAGGGTTAATCTCACCAAGGCACAAATACTGGCTCTCCTCCTGTTACAGTTTAAATGCTGATTGGAAGGAAGAGATCATTCTAGGTCAGTATGTCCTTTACATTGTGAATAGCTTGACAGGGGCTAATAAACTTCCCTGCCCGTGGCACCGATAATTTATTACATATTCTGAGGCATCACGTGGAAGTTTTTATATTTATACATGTGGAGTTTGTGGGTTTGCTTTTAAAGAGGGGAGATCTGGGTCAAGAATGTGCTTGAGCCTGAGGATGCAGAGAGCTCCACTTCCCTAGTCTCAGCTTAGGGTGGAGAGTAACATCCCCTGAGATGCTGCTGGGATCTTCCTTGGGCATGGGGCACACTCACAGCACCTTCTCACACCACAAGCCCATCCCGCCCTGTTTGTGAGGGACCTCTGGAATTGAGATAACTGCAAAACTACCAGATTTCAAGTTTATCTCCCCAGAGTTTGGGCAGAGCTGCTGCCCAGGGAGTCGCATTTCACACCGATGAGGTAACTGGGCTGCTGATGAGGTAACGCTGCGAGCTGCCCAGGAGCTGGAAGAGGTTACCAGATGATGGCTGATGGAAACACGCAGCCCAGTCCCCCCGGACAGGGGCTGACAGCTGAGCTCTGCCGACCGACGCCGGGCTGGTGGGCAGCAGCAGCCCCAGGGAGCCCCCAGAGAGCCCCTGGGGCCTTCACGCCTCTCTGGAAGCAGCTGGGCACCCACCACACACCATGCAGAGAGGGTAGTGGTGAGGGAAAAGCTGGAGATGAGCCAGCACTTCTGCTCTGCTCTGGGGAGAAACTCCTGCAGTGCTGGGGCCAGCTCTGGAGTCCTCAGCACAGCAGAGACATGGAGCTGGTGGAGCAAATCCAGAGGAGGCCACAGCAGTGATGGGAGGATGCTGAGCATCCCCTCAAATGCTCTGCGGTGGGGCCAGGATGAGAGAGTTGTTCAGCCTGGAGAAGAGAAGGCTCCGGGGAGACCTTATACTGTACTTGAAGGGGGTCTATCAGAAAGATGGGGACAGACTTTATAGCAGGGCCTGTTGGGACAGGACAAGGGGTGATGGTTTTAAAAGAAAAGAGGGAGATTTAGACTAGAGAAAAGGAAGAAATTTTTGACACTGAGGGTGGTGAGAGCCTGGCCCAGGTTGCCCAGAGAGGTGATTGATGCCCCATCCCTGGAACCATTGCAGGTGAGGTTGGCCGGGGCTCTGAGCAACCTGCTCTAGTTGCAGATGTCCCTGCTCATGCAGGGGGGTTGGACAAGAAAACCTTTAAAGGTCCTTCCAACCCAAACCATTCTATGATTCCATGATTCTAAGCACCAATGTGCCAAGTAATGCTCAGCTTTCAATCCGTTTGATGGGGAAGCCTGTTTTTCCAGCACCCCTGCAGCCACATTCACCATTCAGACAACTTGTCCTCTCCTCCTCACAGCAGGTTTTCTACATGCATGTGCCTTCTCACGCCAGGCTGAGGTGGTTCATCTCTTCCTCAAGCACTGGGGAACAACTTCCTCCTGTGGTTGCAGGCGTTAGGCCTGGGGGAAACCCCTCCTTCCCCTGCCCAGGGGGCTGCAGGGCTGAGGAGGGGTGTGGGGAGATGCTGGGGCAATCCCCACCCGTCGGGTTTGGGACCGCTGACGTTTTGTGTGTGTGCACTTTGCACAGGTGCTGTTCCTAGAAAGTCCCCTAATTTGCAAGCAGTGAGAAAAGTGACTTTTGTGGTTAGGTAGCTCTGGTGACTGAGCCCCTCTCCTGCCTACAAGGACACGCATCAGAGGCTCTGCAGGCCTGTGGTCGCCCAGCAGGCAAAAAGCTTAAGCAAAAGCCCTAAAATGACCAAGGGCGTGGTGGGGTCCCCATCCCCAAGCTGTGGAGATGTGGTGCTGAGGGACATGGTTTAGTGGTGCCCCGGCAGTGCTGGGTTAATGGTTGGACTCGATGATCTGAAAGTTCTCTTCAAACCTAGATGATTCTATGATTCATAGCTCAGGGGACAAGCAGGCCTCCTGTGTACACAGCCAGCTCTGTCTGAAATACTTACAGCCCAGCACAAGCCACCCTCCACTCCTCTCTCATGGCCATACAGGGTCTCTAAGGTCATTAGTTTGGACCAGTCCCTTGAAGAAGCCTGTGTTTGCTCAGGCCAGTCCCACCCTGAGCCTGCTCAGCAGCTGGGCTGGCACCCAGAGGGTGATGTTGGTCCCCAGCCTTGGGGCACAGTCCCTAAAACCCTCGTGCTCTGCTTTAGGAGGCAGCTTCCCCTCCAACAGCTCGACTACAGGTGCTGTAACGCAGGCAGGGCATTAATTACAGCAGGAGCCGATGGAGAACCAGCAGGAAAAGAGTTAAGAGAGCCAGGGCTTGTTGCTATCCAGGAACCCAGGCTACCTCACCTCCCAGGATAACCATCAGCCAGCCCTTTCTCAAGCCCTTTTTTTGGCAGGCTGTGTTGTCAGAAAACCACCTGTTACTTGGGAGCGATTCAAAGGCATAATGAATTAAAAAAGCATATTGTGTGTTACTATCTATCCCCCAGACAGATGTGTTATTTAAGTGTGGTTATGATCTGTGCTGTTAATTTTAAACAACATACGATCAAAGATCACGTCTGGCTTTGTGTTGTGCTGCCTTTCAGGTTCTGGCTTGTGTGGCCATGCCAGACAGTTGTGGTTTCTGTCATATGGCAGGAAAAGCTTATTTTACGTGCTGCCTGGATTTATATTTTATAGCACATTAAACCAGCCCATCAGAATTAAGTTATCGCCTTGTTTATAATAAGCGAGTCGCAGCTGTGGAGAAGAGGGCACCACACAAAGCCATTTTTAGGCTCACCTACTCCCCCCACGAAGGACTTTCAGCCATTTTCAAGGCAGCAGCAGGGCTGGAGCACAGACTGAAATATAAAAACCACACCACTGCTCCTGGGGGAAGGCTGGAAAACTGCTGGAAATGGCAGCTCTGCCAACCAATCAGCCCGAAAGCACCAGCCAGGTCCTCAGCAGACATGCTGAACAGATCAGGAGATGTTGGGTTTTTTAAATAATGCAGTCGAAGTTCTTTTTATTTGCACCCTGGCCTGAGCCTTCAAGCTTTGCTGCCCAGCTAGAATAGGGAGACATCTGCCCTGGACGACTAGGTAGGTAAAACAGACCAAAAGAAGGAAGAGCACCCCTTGTGATTGCTCAGCTCAAAGAGGTGGGGCTTTAACTCCTCTGGAGTCTCCTCTGGAGAGATTCCAAACCCACCTAGGTGTGATCTTGGGCAACCTGCTCTGGGTGACCTGCTGGAGCAGGGGGGTTGGAGGAGATGATCTCCAGAGGTCCCTTCCAGCCCCTACCATGCTGGGATTTGAAGATGTTGGGTAAAGCTGCAGGAGCACACCCAGATGCTAGATAGAGGGGCAAAGCTTCACTTGATGGCTGCCTAACTGTGCTGCTTCCCCAAACACCACACAATTAAGATGTAAAGCACGCCCAAAATGTCACTCTTGCTGACTCAGTGTGCAGAAGACACGCTTCACCCCTGTAGCATTGGAGGATGCAGAGAGAATCTCAGTTTGGACTTTCCAGCTAGATCTACAGAGCCTGTGTGGAAGTGGGATTCATCATCAGAGAACTGAAAGGGAGAGAACTGGTTGAACACCTGCAGAGCCAGGGCTGGGCTCAGCCTTCATCTGCCCCTGCTGCCATGGTGAGCACAGGGACACGAGCAGAGAGCAGCCGCTGCTGGTTGCCCACCTCTGAGACACGTTGGAGCTTCAGCCCTGCTCTTGCTAACAGCCTCCTGCCAGGCTGCAGGCAGCTGCCAGGCTCTGAGCACCCTCCTGGGGAGGGAATAATCCTCTGACTAAACAAATGAGTTACTCAGCCCCTTTACAAGATTCAGTCATCTCTTCCACCCGGGTGTCCTGCTCTGATTCAGGACCAAGGGTGGTCTGTTCCTGCCCTACCCAGCTCTGGAGTCCTCAGCACAAGAAGGATGTGAACCTGTGGAAGCAAGCCCAGAGGACACCACAAAAATCATCAGAGGGCTGGAACCCCTGTGCTGTGAGGAAAGGCTGAAAGAATTGGGGTTGTTCAGCCGGGAGAAGAGAAGGCTCCAGGGAGACCTTCTTGTAACCTTCCAGTACTTCAAGGGGGCCTGTCGGAAAGATGGGGACAGACTTTATAGCAGGGCCTGTTGTGAAAGGACAAGGGGTGATGGTTTTAAAAAAGGGAAATTCAGACTAGATAGAAGGAAGAAATTTTTGACCCTGAGGCTGGTGGGAGCCTGGCCCAGGTTGCCCAGAGAGGTGGTTGCTGCCCCATCCCTGGAAACACTCCAGGTTAGGCTGGACGTGGCTCTGAGCAACCTGCTCTAGTTGAAGATGTCCCTGTTTACTGTGAGGGGGCTGGACTAGATGACCTTGAAAGGTTCCCTCCCCTCTAAACCATGCTATGATTCTACCCAGCCCAGTGATTTTAGCCCAGGTCCCCTCTTCAGCCACTGAGAAACCATATTCTGCCTGCTGCAGGGTTCCGGCTCTGCCCACCCTGGGCTTGGAGGAGGTTTCTTGTTCCTCCAACACCGATGTGCTCCCCACCCCACACAGAGCAGATCCAGGAGCTGGGGTGGCTGCTGGCTGTCCCGAGAGGCAGATCAGCCCCAGATCACAGGAATAAAGAAAGGGAAAAGAAGGCTCTCTCCTGGCCCCCAGAGAGAAGAGATGAGAGCCAAGGAGAGGATTTTAAAGAGCACAAACTCATTTCATATGGCTGAGAGCCGGCAACACTCGGGGAAATTCAATGGATTATGTTGCACCAGAGGTCAGAACAGAATTGTCCCTCCTGGCCCTTAAACCCTGTGAGTGGATAGAGGAACCTTGAAATGACCAGATTCCTCAGGAATTCGATTCCTGGGGCTTATTTATTTATTTTCTTACCAGCTGCCAGACACAGCATGCTCCTAGACAAATAAGGAGGTGGTAGCTATGGTGGGGAGTGTATCAGTAGTGCTAATCTCTTGCAGGGCTTCCTGGTAGAATTTCTATCTCCCTCAGAGGAGACAAGGTTAAGGGGTACAAGACAGTTTCATCTTAATAAAAATAAAAATTCGGGGCTATTTTAGAAGTCAGTAGATGCTACAGAGAACAAGGGAGAACTAAGCAACTTAGTGCATGAGTGTTCTCCTAGTAGATTTTTTTTTTCACACAGCACTTTCCCAGCCTCCATATTGAATAGCCCCGTTGTCCTTGCAAAGGGCCAAAGATCTAAAGATAGCTCCACTAATTGCTCCTTCCCTTTGTCCCTCAGCTCTGGAGATTTCCATCTTCTACATTATTACTTCAGCGTTTTAATTGCGCAAGAAGCTTTTACACGTCGCAGTATTCATTAGGATAAAATAATAATGATGCCAAACATACAAAGAAATGGTTGTGAGCATCTAGGTAGCATCGATTTTAGAGCAGGTACTTTGGCAAAGAGTGTTCACCAACACTTCTGGATGCACGTACTCACCATGGGCGACCTCATTCTGCAAACCAGGGACCATCCCATGACCTGCACTTGCACCAAGGGGCTGCACCCAGCTTTGCTGTCTCCTGAGACCTGCACTACAGGAAGCAGATGAAAGTAATAAGAGGCTGTTCCAGCCCTAAAACAGCCTCGAAAGAGAAAGCTTAGAAAGCTAAAGGTGACTTATGGCCACTGTTGCCTTCTCCAAGCCCCTGCAGGTCCAGGACATGATCTACTCTATAACTCTTCCCACATGGGGAAGCAACTTGGAAACATCTGACCCTTCAGTACTAGGCACAGACATTCAAGCAGACCAAATTACCAGTGTCATTCATTTGCACCTTTCAACTTAATGATACCTCACAGGGAAGGAAAATTCAAATTAAAAATTGAAGCGATTAATACATCTTTGAAAATGGAGAGGGAACAAGATTAAGACCAATAGGAGGCCACTAATCTTGGCTTACTTCTGACTCGTATCCTCTAAATCATTGTAATACCTTGTTCAAATTCAAACATAAATAGGATTTTTTTTATGAGGGCGTTAGCGCTCCTGCTGCATCAAAAGCCATATTACATTTTACCATTCCTAGGGCTGAGGAATCCTAATTTCCTACTTTTTCCCCAAATAGGTGGGCTCCTCGCCAGATGACCCCAACACAGGTGACAAAATAACATCGCATTGGAAAATACATCTGTAGAAAGTGAAATACAAAGGCAGAAGGAGAACTTTTCCCCTATAGCTTTCAGGAGGGTTCAAGGGGTTCACAAGTGGGATGCATTTTGCAACTTTCTCATGGAGATAGAGCACAATGCAGAGGAACCACATCCCCTCCCTTCGGCTGCTTCTCCCTTGCTGGCGATTGGCTGCAACTCACATACAGGAGCTGTTCCCAACCAACTCACTAAATATTTAAATCCTTTTTTCCCCTCCATTCTGCCTGTCTCTGTGAATGCCTGTTTACCTGGAAGGGAGCAGGGGACCCAAACAAACCCTGAAGCAATCCCAGATTTCCCTAGTAGGGGGGAAAAAAAAGCCCCTATTCTCCAGAGATCAAACCTTGGGTGAATCATTTTCCACCGCTCTGACATGTCAAATACTCCAGTGATTCACCAGTCATGGAGCTCTGATTCACCTGCAGTAAACAGGGCTGATTGCTTCCCAGAAGCACTGTGGTTTGCATCACTCTTTAAAGGCTCCTTTCCTCCACAAAGCCCCGAGCTTCTCACCTCCTCACACACCACCACTGCTCCTCTGCCACATCAAGGAGCAAAACAAGCTATGGATTTTGGTCTGAGAGGGAAGACAGCCTTGGGTAGATGAACAGTGAGAGGAGAAGTTAGGAGGGCTTGTGAATCTTCTCCCATTCCCGTTTAAGCATGAAAAAGGGAAGGACAGAAAAGAAGGGACAGGAGGGGTTTGGTATTTATTTGTGGCTCTCCCTGGGTTCATCTCCCTGCCAGCAACAGGACACGGTTTCTCCAAGAGGGAGCACCAGAAATAGAACTGACATTACATCTAATGAGCTTTTTTGGTGGCATATTCATTAAACTTGTAGAAAGGGTAAAGAAACGCAGGAAGCTGAGTCTTGGAAAGCCTCCAACTGGACCCCTTTGACTCATTAAAGGAGGGAGTAAAATGAACCATGCCCTAGGGCAATCGTAAAAGGATAAGGAGGAAAGCAGGAAAGGGTCAATTCATTAAGGACCGGGGCAGTACGGTGGGGATGGGGCCATGGGATGGCTGGGTGGCAGGGATGTCCACTCGCCCTTGGCATGCTGGTGGGGCCACCGGTGCTGTGTTTGGGATGACCCCAAAAGGCAGCAAGCACAGCAGCGAGGGAACCTTGGAAAACCCTCACTTTATCCCGGGAGGTGCTGCCTGCCCCCCGAAACTGCCATGAATTCCCCATCCAGTGCTCTGGCCTCCATCTCCAGCTCAGACTGGCCTTCCTCCCCGCCGAGGGGAGGGGGAAGGGGGGGAAAAGTCACACAGACCCTCCCGAGCCTGGCAGGGGCAGGGGGAGGGGAGGGGGAGGCAAACTCAATTGAGTGGCTTCGCGGGGGGCCCCAGATTTGCTCAAACCAGTCACGCCAGCTGCAGCCCAGCCATGATGAGAAAGGAGGGGAGACAGTGCGGCAACAGCTCCACCACCCCAAGGGAGGAGGAGGAGGAGGAGGAGGAGGAGGCCCAGGCTGCTAAACTGACACCAGGCAAAAGTTGGCCACGTTTTCCCCCAGCCACGGAGGAATAGCGCCGGCAAGTCAGATGTGACCGTGCTACGGGAGCCAGGAGAAAATAAAAACAAGTGACAGCTGACTCTTGAGGACTTTTTTGCAGGGGGTGTTGGGGGGAGTAGAGGGCGAGGAGGGAGGGAGAGACCTACAAATACTGGGGGAAGGGCAGAGCGCAGCCCAGGAGCCTTCTGCAGCGGCAGATGGAGAGGGAAGCTACCGCTGATTCCTGCAGAGTCAGGGAAGGAGAGAGACAGCATCGCACCGAGGTGATCACATGAATAGGGAATGAAGGCGCAGAACAAAGAAGGGGTTCTGGGGAGAGGGAGGGACGGGGAGCCCCGGCGCAGGACCCCCCAAGCTGGGGTGCTGAGGTGGTGGGCAAGGCAGCAGCGGAGCTTGGGCACGGCCAGCGAGGATGCTGGAGGAGGACAGGGGGGACAGAGGAGACATTTGCGCAGTTACTCAGCTCAGTAAGACCCCACAGAAGGTGTAATTCCTCAGACTAGGACCTGAGCACATGGTGGGGAGGAAAATCTGAATTTCTGGGCTCCCTCTAACGTGCTGCAGGACGGAGCTGCAGAGGTGTGGGTAGCGCTGGTCCGGAGGTCCCCGATGTGCCGGCGGTGATTGCTGTGACAGCCACTCTCCCTGTGATTGACACCTCCAGGTTAGATCAAGGTCACTGCTAGAACACAGCTTTCATTAAAATGGCCGAGAGCCTCTCAGTGACCACAGGCCACGGCTCATTAAGGGAGGACCCAGTAATCAGGTCGGTGATAGGGGCTGGTGCCGAGACAGCCACTCCAAGGGGAGCTGCTGGAGCAATCCTGACCCCAGCACTCTAGTGTGTGGGGAGGACATATCTACTCCTGGCATGCTGGGCCACCCACCGCCCTCACTGCTGGCACACCAGGGCAACAGCATCACCTCTCACACAGCTCATAGAATCATAGAATCAGTTTGGTTGGAAGAGACCTTTAAGATCATGGAGTCCAACCTGCTAGGTCACCACTAAAGCATAGAATCATTCAGGTTGGAAAAGACCTCTAGGATCATCAAGTCCAACCTTCAACCCAACATCTCCCTGACCACTAACCCATGTCCCTCAGCACCACATCTCCACAGCTTTGAAACCCCTGCAGGGATGGGGACTCCACCACTGCCCTGGGCAGCCCGGGCTAGGCCTGAGAAGGGCTTAGCAAACGTGCCAAGGTCTTCTTAGCAAAGGACACCATGCAAATGGGTCCACACTACTTGTATAAATTAGCAGCTCAAACCCCAACACAAGTGGGATGCAATTACACTGACCAAAGAATTTTGTGATGCCAAACACTGAGGTGAAGCCATACACTGTCAAGCATCCCTATAAATATTTGTATCCCCTAATTTACACATATTTTGGATAGCATCTGCCCATGGTTTTGTTTGCTAAACAGTGTATCAATAACCCTGTCACTGTTGCAGTTTCTTCCATAAATAAAAACAGACATAAATCTTCCTTGAAAACCAAGGAAAACAGTGTTACTACAAAGGCTGCTGGTGTCTTTCAGCCCCATGTTCCAGCACTTGTGTCCAGATCCTTTCTTAGGATTCTCTTATTTAATTTCCCACCACTGAATGACAGAGCAAGAGTTCCTCCTGATGGAAAATGGGTTTCTGGGCTGTCTCCAGACTCCCACAAACCTCATCCAGTTACTTCTGCCATCCACCTCTACCTCCCAGCCACACTACCTGGTGTTCTCATGTGGCCAAACTCCTCCCAGTTCAACACCACTTGAACCTTAAGGAGGGGTTGTGGTCTCTCAAGAGCTATGTGAGCCTCCTGCAACATGGTTCAACATGAACTTGCTCACCTCTCTCTTGTTTTGGCCAAATATTTCCACTTCATTTCAGCTCAGAATGAAAAGGCATTTGGAAATCTTGACTTCTCCTGCAGCACCCAGGTGTGTCTCCTTTGTTTTGTGTAGGTCCTGCCCAGCTTTCCATCTAGAGAGAAGAGAGAACCAATGATTGATGTTTGGTAACACAAACCTAGCCAAACACAACACGTTTTGGGCCCAGTGAATAGAGGAAAAAAGTTTGACTCCTTAAACATCTTCTGATGTACCAGATACAGTGTGTTGGCAGAGGAGGGGGGGGAAGCTCAATCCTCTCAGACAATTTGTTCTCCAGCTAAACCTCTGCCTTTCCACCAGTTTCTCCCAGTTAACCACGGTTTAGAACTTACATATCAAGCCCTACACCTGAAACTAGTTTTGTAGCATATCCAGTGAAACTGCAGCCTGGCCTTAGAAGATGTCGCTTGGCACAGGATAATTAAATAATGACAATAATGATGTTTAATTTTATCCGTGATTGTGGGTGAATAGCAAAAGACACAACAGGGACTCACAGCTGAGACCTGCTTCCCACCACAACTATTTTGACCATACTTTAAAGAGGTTTTTTTTTTCCAAAAGAGATAAGCCCTGTGCTAAGTAGCCAGCATTTCACTCTGATCTGTGGCTGCCTAATCCAGGCCAGGACTTGGAGAAACCCACCAGAGTGACACCAGGCACCCACTGTGAGAGTCAGTCTGGGAGCTAGACAGCTCGGAAAAACCACAGCTTTGGTCTGGGTCCAGCAGCCTAAATAAAAAGTTTCCTTTTGCATGCTTTGCATTCATCACAACAGAGCACTGGCCATCTCTCTTACACACTAAACATGCACCATCACTGCAACCTACCACGTTAAAGCCACCCTGGTAAAAGCTCCAGCACAGGACCTTAAAAATGAGGTATCATCATTGTGATATCTCAGATTAATTCCTCCTTTTTATGACTCACATAGAAATGTCAATCCTGGGTGTACAAAGAGCATGTGTTGCTTTCTCCCCAGCCAAGTAAAACATCATAGAGCTGGCTTTAAAAAGAACGAGTTAGGTATAAATATATAGGTTTATATATAGGGGCATATATAAAAAATATATTATATTATATTGTAT
>VYZX01004966.1:141326-196107 GCA_013401335.1 Brachypteracias leptosomus | reverse complement strand
TGACAACCCTTTCAGTGAAGAACCCTCTTCCAGCTTAAAGCCATAATCCATTGTCCTATCACTACAAGTCCTTGTAAAAGGTCCCTCTCCAGCTTTCCTGTAGGCCCCCTTCAGATACTGGAAGGCCACAATGAGGTCTCCCCGAAGCCTTCTCTTCTCTAGGCTGAACAGCCAAACTCTCTCAGCCTGTTCTCTTAGGAGAGGGGTTCCAGCCCTCTAATCATCTTCTTGTCACTCCTTTGGAGCCTCTCCAACAGGTCTATGTCCCTCTTGTACTGGGGACTCCAGAGTTGAACACAGTACTACAGGTGTGGTTTCACAAGAGCAGAGTAGAGGGGGAGAATCACCTCCCTCAATCTGCTGGCCACGTTTCTTTTGATGCAGCCCAGGAAACGACTGGCTTTGTGGGCTGCACTGGCACATTATTGGCTCATGTTTCCAGTTCCCCCAAGTCCTTATCCTCAGAGCTGCTCTCAATCCACTCATTGCCCAGCCTGTATTTGTGCCTGAGATTGCCCTGAGCCAGGTACGGGACCTTGCACTTGGCCTTGTTGAACTTCATGCTTTTGGAATAGGCCCACTTCTCAAGCCTGTCAAGGTCCCTCTGGATGGCATCCCTCCCCCCAGCGTGTTGACTGCACCACACAACCTGGTGTTGTCTGCAAACTTGCTGAGGGTGCCCTCAATCCCACTGTCCATGTCAATGACAAAGATATTAAATACTACCAGTCCTGGTACCAATCTCTGCAGATCACAACTCATCACTGGTTGCCATTTGGACATTGAGTTGTTCACCACAAGTCTTTCAGTGCAACCATCCAGCCAATTCTTTATACACTGAGTGGTCCATCCATCAAATTCATATCTTTCCAATTTAGAGACCAGAATGCCACGTGGGACAGTGTCAAATGCTTTGCACAAGTCCAGGTAGAGGATGTCAGTTGCTCTTATCCACTGACACTGTAACTCCATCATAAAAGGTCACCAGGTTTGTCAGGTACAATTTACCCTTGGTGAAGCCATGCTGGTTGCCACCAATCACCTCCTCATTTTTCATGTATCTTAGCAGAGCATTTAGGAGGATCTGCTCCATGATCTTGCTGGGTACAGAGGTGAGACTGACTGGCCTGTAGTTGCCTGGGTCTTCCCTTTTATCCCTTTTGAAGATGGAGGTGAAGTTTCCCCTTTTCGAGTCAGTGGGAACTTCACCAGACTGCCATGTCTTTTCAAATACGATGGAAAGGGGCTCAGCAACTTTATCCGTCAGTTCCCTCAAGACCCATGGATAGATCTCACCAGGTCCCATGGACTTGTATACCTTCAGGTTCTTCAGAGCATCTTGAACCTGGTCTTCACTTACAGTGGGCAGATCTTCCTTCTTCCAGTCCTTGCCTTTGCCTTCTGCAGCTTCAGTGGCATGACTAGACCTTTTATTGGTGAAGACTGTGGCAAAGAAGTCATTGAATACCTCAGCCGCCTTCTACATCCCTCATGACCACATCTCCTGTTTCCTTCTGGAGAGGGCCCATATCTTCCCTAGCCTTCATTTTATCACTGACATACCTGTAGAAGCTTTTCTTGTTNTTCATTTTATCACTGACATACCTGTAGAAGCTTTTCTTGTTACCCTTGATGCCCTTGGACAGATTTAATTCTGTCTGGGCTTTAGCTTTCCTAACCTGATCCCTGGCTGCTTGGACAACTTCTTTGTAATCCTTCCAGGCCACCTGTCCCTGCTTCCACTTTCTACAGACTTTGCTTTGCATCTAAGTGTATCCAGAAGCTCCTTGTTCACCCAGGCAGGCCTTCTGGCATTCTTGCCTGCCTTCCTCTTTGCTGGGCTGCATTGCTCCTGGGCTTCAAGGAGGTGACCCTTGAATACTGACCAGCTTTCTTGGGTCCCTGTCCCCTCCAGGGCTTTATCCCATGGCATTCTACCAAGCAGATCCCTGAAGAGGTCAAAGTCTGCTCTCCTGAGGTTCAGGGTAGAGAGCTTGCTACACACCTTCCTTGTTTCCCTAAGAAACATGAATTCTACCATTTTGTGGCCACAGTACCCAAGGCTGCCCTTGAGCCTCATGCTACCCACCAGCCCCTCCTTGTTGGCAAGAACAAGATCCAGCATAGCACCTTTTCTCACTGGTTCCTCTACCACTTGGAGAAGGAATTTGTCAACATTGCATTCCAGGAACCTCTGGATTGCTGGCACACTGCTGTGCCATCCTTCCAATAGATATCAGGGTGACTGAAATCCCCCATGAGGACCAAAGCTTGTGAACATTAATCTGCTCCTATCTGTCTAGAGAGGGCATCATCCTCTCAGTCATGCTGGTCAGGTGGCCTGTAGCAGACCCCCACTGTGGTGGTGCTTTCCACTGCCTTTCCTTTAACCCTGACCCATAAGCTCTCAGTCAGCTCCTTGTCCAACCCCAGGCAAAGCTCCATTGACTCCAGCTGATCATTGACATAGAGGATGACACTGCCTCCTCTTCTCCCCTACCTGTCTTTCCTAAAAAATTTATATCCACCCATTGCTACACTTCAGCCCCAGGAGACATCCCACCACATGTCAGTGATGCCGGTAACATCATAATCATGTAGGTGTGCACACATCTGTAACTCCTCTCACACATCTGTAACTCCTCTCACACATCTGTAACTCCTCTTTTCAGGTAGTTGTAGAAAGCAAGAAGGTCTCCCCTCAGCATCCTTTTCTCCAAACAACCCCAGTTCCCTGAGTCACTCCTCACGTGCTTTGTTTTCTCTTGAAATCTGAAAGTTGCAGCCCCATGATTGACACTTCCCCTTCTGCGGTTTCCTTGTCTTGTCCAGCTCAGCAAATCTGGGAGATCCTGAAACAATTTCCCCGGAATGTTCCACACATTTTCTTTCCTTGAAACCACATGCCCACAGCGGGCAGGAGATAAAAGGAAAGCAGCAGCAGCAGGGGCTGAGCACTGCACAGAGGAGGGCCCTGCAGCCACCTCAGCTCAGCCTCACTCGTGCTTCCCTCAGGCCCCACAGCACCATGAAGGTCCTCATAGCTGCACTGGCTGCTCTGCTCCTCATGGCCATCTGCTCCTCAGCTGAGGTCCAACTCAGTGACTCCCGCCCTGCTGCATCCCTCCAGAATCCAGGTTTGCTGTCCCTCCCCGGGAAAAAGACCCATCCCCATTAATGGGACCCTTGTGTCCATGGGGAGGGCTAGGAGTGGGTGGTCATCACCAGTGCTGGGACTTAGCCTCAGAGATGGAGGCTTCCAGGTGGTATCCCTGGGGGATACAGCACAAGTGATGGTGAATCCCGCAGGAGCCCCAAGCAGAGCCTCTGCTGCAGTGCGGAGTCCCTCTGGCCCCATAGGTACCAACCCCATCTTGTGCTGCCTCACCTACACAACCATCCGCATCTCGCGCAGATTGATCCAAGATGCCTACGTGGTCAGCAGCAAGTGCCACATGCCAGCAGTGGTGTAAGTACCCAACACTGATTGGGGTCAGGGTGTGACAGCCAGGGCAGCATCCCAAGTATGTCTGAAGGTGGCTCAGAGGGGCAAGGGGAAGCAGCCAGGGACATGCTGCTGCCCCGGCCAAGCACCCCAATGTTGGTTTTCTCCCGGCAGTCTGGTCACCAAGAAGGGGAAGAACATATGTGTGAACCCTGAGGAGGCCTGGGTAAACAAGTATCTGAATGCCTCCAGACACTGAAGAAGTGATCCTTCCCCACTGCCAGCCCAGTGCAGTGGGCTTGGCCCCCGGCACAGGATGCACAACTGACTGCTAGAGCTGCATCCTTCTTCAACAGGAAAATTTATTCTAATTGATGTACATTTGTTAAACTAAATTTTGTTCGCTAGGAAAGCAAAAATACAAAAACCATTTAAAAGGTATCAATATGCCTGCTAATGAGGAGTCAGGATTTTTGATGCCTAAATAAAGTATTTGGATTATCAAACTCTTTGGGTGCCTCTGAAGTCCCTGCTAGAGCTGCAACATGAGAGAAGGGACCCACGGGGACCCCTGTGCCCTCCCCACACCCTGGTTTCATTGCTTTCCCCACCAAAGGGAGGCCTTGGCCCCATGGCAGCTCCTGTGGTTCTCCCCAGCCTGGGTGCAGCTTCTGCCCTTCAGCATGACCCCTATGTCCCTGTGGCATGATGCCAGCATCTCACCCAGGGCTTGCCTGTTTCTCAGATCACTCCCTACACAGCATGTGTGGAGCTGAGTCACAATCCCATGGGCTGGCCCCCAGCCCCACTGCATATCCAGTGCCAGCTCAGTGACATGTTTGTCTCAAACACTGAAGGATCAAAACAGTCTTGAACCAAACCAACAAACAACATCTATACATCCAGCAATCTCCTTCGCTACAGCCCCTACTAGTGATAGCGCTGGGGTCCTGCAGAACTTTCTCAAAAAAAAAGTTAGGTAGGTCAATTTATTACTGATCAAATTGGGCTTTCAAAGAGGAAATGCAACGGGGACAAAGACATGGAAGTACTTTGGGAGAGGTATGTCTCGTGGTGACCTGGATATTATCAAAATTAAGATTTGGGCTAGATTTTGGAAAATGAAAGGCTGAAGTGCATTTGTTATAGGATAATGCTCCATACAGAGGAAATGTGAAAGAACTGGAAAGGAAGAGCAAGCAGCTCTCCTAAAACTTTGATACCGATCTGATTCACCTGAAGTGCTGCTCTTGGCACAGCTAGAATGAGGACAGGGTTTGAAAAATGAGAGGTAGAGAGGTTAGACCACTGTCTGTAGAACTGTTTTTTCATACATGGGATGAAGGTTGTAGTTGAGAAGAGATGATGGGTTTGGTGGGAATTTTACCAATGCTTGAGTATTAGGATTATTCATTATACAGAGGACTGAGGGTCATAAAAATAAGCTTCTATATATCATCTTGTCGTCTCACGTAGCTGGAACAAAAAAATATGTAATGGTGCTGTTATTTGTTAAAATTTAGTTTGGCCAAGAGTGGGGCAATGGAAACGCCCTAAAACTTGTAGGGTCCAAGTTATTACACAGAGATATCTGTTGTATCCCAGAGGGAAGGGAAAGGCACCTTGGGAAACATCTAACACATCACTTCCCAGCTGGGGCAGACTTTTGGCTAAGGTTATTGTTTGAAGAAGCTAAAAACCCTCTAGGAACTGAATAGTTCACTTGCCTGCCTTCCTGGGCCTGAAGGTGTAATGCCCCTTCTCATCTGGGCATGGAGGACAGAACTATCCTCTTACAGGTTGTCCCTATCCTTTCATTTCAGCTTCTAGTGTTGGCTTCTAAAAAGAACACCCTGTATCTCTCCAGCTCCCGGCAGTCACACCATGTACTGTGATACTGTGACTACATCTTATTACTTGCCCACTGATTTTTAGGGGGTTTTAAATGAAATTAATCCCAAATAAGCATAAACCCCACTGCATCATACCACTGGTTGTGTCATATCCTTGGTGACTGACTTTACGCAACCGCTCAAAACCCTGATTGATGCTTCTTAGCTTGTCTTTGAGTTCTCTGTGTTTGTTGTGTAAGATTTCCTCTTTCACCAGGTTCTCTTCAGATGGGTTGATAACATTTTTGTGGATATCTGTTGAAGACAAAAAGTGTTACTGATTGTGGGCCAGATCCTGATAGGTCAAAAGCTCCAGAAGTCCCCCAAATCTCAGGCAAATAAGAGACGATTCTTAGCATTTGAGCGGAGTGTAAATAAAGCATCGATCTCACTTTAAGAAGCACCAATTCCTTTTGCAGGTTGATATTACAGAAATGCCTTTTAATCCCTACCAGCCAGCAGTCAAGATTCTAGTATGGAAATGTTCTTATTTTCCTAGGTTAGCAATATTCCAAAGAAATGGGAGTTAATAATACATGTATTCACTGTAATAATGAGACTAAAACAAGCTCTAAATCCTAAAATTGATGTGGAGAGCTCCGCAAGATTTGGGTAAGGCAGATGGGTTTCTTTTCCCTTCATCATTTCACTGTACTTCAATGTTTACTTCAATGCTCACTTCAATTGCTCTTCAATGCAATGTAGACTGTAATAATTTTGCCTGCTTCTGAAATTTAGTCTTATAGCAACAGCTTCCAAGTTCATACTGAAAAATCTCTGCATTGACTCAGGAAAATGTGAAAGAGGAAAGACAAGATGTTTATATTGCTTACAATGCAAAAATGAGAGTCCAGTAAAAATTCTCCCTTGGGCATTGTTTTAAGAAATCTCATTATAGTTTAGGCAATCTATTTGTTTTCATAGCCCTGGTTTATAATGCATGAATGCTTGGTGTTGACAGTACTACAGAGCTATGCTTTAATTTGCTCAAGGTCACACATGGGATCTGAAGCAAATTTATGAAGCGAATGTCTGCCTCCATCACCCGCTAAGCTCAATAAAGTAGCCCCACCACTACCCTGCTAAACAAACTCAACACAGAAATGTCCAACTATGCAGAAGACCCTGTACTACATAAGCTTTGCAGTGTACAGAAGAGGATTCATCAAGAAGAGAAGGAACAGCTTTCTTCACTGCCTTCCCATCAGAAACACCCACATGGAATGCACTCTGCATCTCATAGAATCATAGAATAGTAGGGGTTGGAAGGAACATTTGGAGATCATCCTGTCCAACCCCCCCTGCAAAGCAGGTTCACTGCTGGTTACACAGGAATGTGTCCAGGCGGGTTTTGAAAATCTCCAGAGGAGACTCCACCACTTCTCTTGGGCAGTCTGTTCCAGGGCTCTATCACCCTCATGGTAAAGAAGTTTCTCCTGATGTTGAGGTGGAACTTCCTGTGTTCCCGTTTGTGCCTGTTGTCTCTCATCCTATTGCTGGGCACCACGGAAAAGAGATGGGCCCCATCTTTCTGACACCCACCCTTCAGATATTTATAAGCATTAACCAGATCCATTCACAGCCTTCTCTTCTCCAGGCTAAACAGCCCCAGGGCTTTCAGCCTTTCCTCACAGGGGAGATGTTCCAGTCCCTTAATCATCCTCATAGGTCTCCACTGGACTCTGACTAGTATTTCTTTGTCTTTCTTGAACTGGGGAGCCCAGAACTGGACACAATACTCCAGATGTGGCCTTACCAGGGCAGAGTAGAGGGGGAATGCAATTCTTTCACAGCAGCACTCAGGAGAATGATACGAAGCTGCTTCAAGAGAAACAGCCCAAACTTAATTCTTCTCACGCTACCCAGACTTCAAGCTAGACACTAGATTTCCGACCTAACCTGCTCTTTCAGCCTGTTTGCCTACTCAAAGAGCCCTTCCCTCGCCGCAGCTCAGCGCCCGCCCTCCCAGGGCCTGAGGGCGGGCACCCGCCCGGCATTTCGGGACTTGTAGTTCCCCGCCCAGCGCGACATGGCGGCTCGGAGAGTTCTGGCGGTGCTCGGTGCCGTGCTTCTCCTTGTCGATGGCGTCCGGGCCAGCAAGTACTCTCGGGAGGCTAACGAGGGGCTGGCGGCCGCCGGCGCCAAGCGGCAGGAGACCGGGGAGTTCCGGGTGGTGAAGCTGAACCAGATCTGGGAGAAGGCGCAGCGGGTGAGTTAGGCGGAAGGGGACGATGGCGGCTCTCTGAGGGAGCGCTCTGGAAAAGCTCTGAGGGGGACCCAGAGTCCGGCCTGGCCGCTTGGTACACTTCATTCCCTGCCAGCCGCCTCAGGAGGTGGGGTGCGGCGGCTGGAGTGGGGGCCCGATGCGTGAAGAGAAACCGCGGCTGCCCGGCCCGGCTTGGTGATGGGCTTCTGGGTGCGGTGGCTTTTATGCGGTGTTCAGCCCTGGCTGCCCCTGACGGGCAGCTCCGAGCAGGACCCTCACCCCGGCTCCCCGGGGGCTGGGAACAGCGGTGCTGTGCCAGGTCCTCTCTCTGGAGCTCTCTCCTTCCCCTTTGCCGCAGTACATACCCGTGTCATGGGAAGTGGTGATCTTTCCGTGTTTAAGTTCAGCAGTAAAACCACATGTCCAGGAAGTGGAAGAAACAGTGAAGTCCCTCTGGTACCATGGTACTATAATAATAATATTGTCAATCTCCTCTTATTTTCCCATTTGCGATCTTTTTATTATTATTATTTTCATACCTGGATCTTCTGGAAGTCAAATTTGAGATGCTTTACATAATCTATGTTAAGATGTTAAAATGAAAAATGAAGTATGTGTGAGCCAGGTTTTAGAGAGAAAACACCTACTTGAACTAAATTTGCCACCATCTCAATTTCACTTTTGAGTGCCCAGCCTGTGGGTTTTTTAAGTGATTTTTCAATATGTCTGGGCAAGGTCTGAAATAAGAGGAAAACTATGTCTGCGTGTCAGACCTACTTGGAAATGTTTGTGCATGCCAATGCCAAACTCTTTTTCACTCATTTTGGTAGTGGTGGAGATAGTACTGAAGATAAGGAACTCCTTTGTTTCGACATAAAAGATAGATATTGCAATTCAGCATTGCAGCACACAGCTGGGTGAGTAGTTAGTTCTTCAGAAAGACCCACAATGTTACTTACTGGGAACGGGGAGCTGGGAAACCAGAATTCCTTCCTGTTTCCTTGAGGGAGGGTTTGATCTTTCTCCAGTATCTATTTTCATAGGTCTATGTTTTATATAAAAATATTTAAAAATAATTTCAATACAAGAACTCTTCTTAGATCCTAATACTATACTTATTTGAATCAGGTTTCACGAGGTGTGTGGTTTGGCCTGATAGTTTCTAACAATCCACTGCGCTGTGGTTGTGGCCATGGGTCTAGTTCTAGCATCATTTATTGGGGATTCCTGGCCACCCCAAAGCAGCAGTGAGCTCCAGAATCTAGGGCATGTTACATCTAAAAAGTTTGTGGTGAAGAGCCTTTTTCTCTCAGAATCATAGAATGTCTTAGGCTGGAAGGGACCTCTAGGGATCATCTGGTCCAACCTCCCTACACAAGTAGGGACAGCTCTACCTAGGTCAGGCTGCTCAGAGCCCCATCAAGCCTAACCTTGAATGACTCCAGGAATGGGGCCTCCACCACCTCTCTGGGCAGCCCATTCCACTGATCTATCACCCTCATTAAAGAACTTTTTTCTAATACACAGTCTAAATCTCTCCTTTCCTAGCTTAAAACCATTACTCCTGGTCCTGTCATTACAAACCCTTTTGAATAGACCTCTCCCTGCCTTCATGTAGGCCCACTTCAGATAGTGGAAGCAAGGGTGTAGATGATGATATTGCAGGTAATGATTGTAGCCAGGCAAACAGCAAATGCTTAATTGTTGTAATGTTTCAAATTTCCAGTGCTTGTTTCCAGAATGACCAGGTATCTCTGGTAAATCTACTTCTGGGGAGCTGTTGAAAAAGGAAGACAGTCAGGATTGTCTTCATTATAAAGAAGACAATAGGGCTGCTCCTTTGCATTAGTATTAGAGGGATCAGAAGTTTTCATATGTTCTATAAATTCTATATTTACCTGTAATTCTAATTACTCTAGATTTTAGTAAATATTTTCCTGTATCTTGCATTTGGCTTTCTTTTTTCATAGCTTCAACCTCAATATCTTAACTTGTTGTTCTATTATGTGGGACATGTTTGACCTGCAAGGCCATCCTCAGTGTCCTGTTAGTCTGCAAAACTATGCTGACAAATAAAGTTTATCGACCCACTATAACTGTATGCTTAGAAGGTGGGCCACAAGAAAGCACGTGTGGTGGCAATGGCATCTTGTTGGAGAAATTCAGTCGTTACTGCTTTTTGTGAATTAGTGAAACTGAATTGGTTTAATCTTTTCTCTTTTTTTACATTATTATTTGTACTGGACATTTTTAAAGTAGAATTTTTAGAAGGTGGTCCTGTTAGAAGTGGGGGAGAAATTCCTTTTAAATATTACTTGAAGGAACACTGATGAAACACACAGAATTTTTAACCTTTATGTAATATCACTATTGTCCAAGTAGCTGAAGAGCTGAGTGAGAAGGCTACATGATGACTCTGTTAACACTAGTATGCTGGGGGCATAGCTGGCTTCTGAGCTAACACTGCAGCAAGAGGTGACTCCACATAACTGAATACAAACCTTTCTCTGTTCCCATTAGCTTCATCTCTCCGCTGTGAAACTGGCAGAGTTGCACAGTGATCTAAAAATACAAGAAAAGGATGAGCTAAGCTGGAAAAAACTGAAAGCTGAGGGGCTAGATGAAGATGGAGAGAAAGAAGCCAAACTCAGACGCAACTTAAATGGTAAGGTATATCTTTTAAAGAAGCCAAACGTGGACAGAACTTAAGTGGAAAGGTATTATCTTTGCAGAAGGAGTTTAAACTTTTTGTCGGACACGTCCATACTTAGACACCTGTGTTTGTGTTTGACCTGTTACATAACAGGTTGTCTTTCCAGACACTGAGCAATCCCAAGTTCTTTGGAGGCCGGTAGGGAGCTGCAGGAGGCTAATCGATTCCTTTGCTCCTGATGTTTTCAGAAGAGGTCATTAAACCTGGGACCTCTGTGTCTGTAAACCATTAGATTTTCCACTGTGAGCTGCAAAATCCAGCTCTGCAAGTCAAGGATGTAGCCAGTTTCTTACCTTCCATACCTCCACAGTTGGTTGTCATGTTTCTGTATCTTTTTATTTCCTTGCAGTCATTATGGCAAAATACGGAATGAATGGAAAGAAGGACTCTCAGCTAGTTGATACCAACTACATTAAAGATGGTGCAGAAAGTGATACACTGGATGATCCAAGACTGGAAAAACTATGGAGCAAGGTGAGTAAGGTTTCCAGGAACCTGAGTGTAGGAAATCAGTGTTTCTTCACTGAACTATTGTCTGAGCCCCCAGATTTGGAATTGAGGAGCTTTACTGCTACTCTGCTTTTAATACTGACCAAGCTGCTATGCTCTGTAGCTCACATCTTTGTGCCCTGAGGACATCCCACCTGCATCCAGGTCACCAGGTGCGGCAAGTTCTCTTTGCCAAAGCAAACACCTGCATCAGTCTGCATGGAGGATAAGATCCTGGGTCCACTGAGGACAAACAGAGTTTTTCCTCAGATTTCACTGAACTCATGATTTCGCTTTGTGTGACTATTACACTTTGTGGCAGTATACCTATGGTGTTTTTCCTGTTTTTCTTGTTGTTGCTTTGGGGCTTTTTGAAAAAGATGCATTTGAAATAGAACTATTTCAGAGACTGTTTACAAGTGAAATGTATAGTGGGGAATGTTAAATAAGGACTTTTCCAACCTGGTATTCAAGTGAAACTAGGCATAAAGCCCAGCAAGTGCACTGTCGGTCTGGGCAGTTAAAACTGGCAAAGTCGTCATCTTCAAAAAGTAAATAATTAAAGTTTTAAGAAACACGTAGTCAGGTAAAGCAAAGAATTCTTACACCAGCCTTAGTGCACTGGTAGTAAAGCAGGGGAAGAGATTTGTGGGGTTTAAAATGTTACTGTAACTAGATACAGCTCTGGCAAAGGGACATGATGTCATGTGCTTTAGGGAACAATAAAATGCATTAGATAGAAATATTCCCTAAGCAAAAAAAGGGTTAGGGCTGAATAGGTATCAAAAACATTCACTTTTGATCATGCATTGCAGCAAATGAGTCACCAGATTTGTGGGCACTGCTCCAGCTGCCTGACCAGTACTTCCGTAATTGCTAAAAAGGAGTCCAGTGAGGAACAAATCACTGCAGAGCAAATGCACAGCACTGATAAAATCTTCAGTTGTTGGTAGAGTGAGATTAAGTAAAGACTGTGCTTTATATCAGGCTGCATCCCTCATGCAAACAGTCCCCTTACAGCTTCATATGGAGCCTCATGGCTCTTATTTCTATATTAGACTGCTTTCCATGGAATAGAAATGATAGACACTTCACTGACTAGTCCATAGAAAGCTTTCTAATTCAGAAGCAAATGTGCTTGTGACATGATTAAAGCCACCATATCCATTGATGTCTAAATCGTGGCCTCATACTAATGTAAAGGGATTTAAAACAAAAGATCTTAAGGAAAAGCTGGACTCAATAATTTTTTTTAATATGAAGGGAAGAGATTTTGGCAGTTGAGTGCACTTAAAAGCACTTGGTTAGGAAAGTATAATGTGCTCATGTTTCTTTCAGGCCAAGAACTCTGGGAAGTTCTCTGATGAGGAGTTGGATAAGCTTTGGCGAGAATTTAAGCATCACAAAGAAAAGATTCATGAATACAATATTCTTCTAGAGACAGTGAGCAGAACAGAAGGTGCCTGAACATTTCTCAGATGTTTCGAGATCAGTATAACTCTTTTCTCTGCCCATTGCCTCCATTGTTTCCAAGGTTTTTTGAAACTCCTGAAGTTTTGACATTTCTGTTGGAACTGCTGGTAGATACTGACATTTCCAGATACTTACTGGGTTTAGTTCTGCATTAGCTGCCAAAGATCTTTCCAGCTAATGAAAATGTTGCCATACCAGCTTTCTGATTCTGCCTGCCTTTCAAGCAGGGAAGATACCATCAGATTAGCAACCATGGCCATAGCAGTTTACTGGAAATTATGCAGCAAGCATGGATTCACTGATGCAAAATGTGGTCCTCAAGTCTGCAGGACATGCATGTTTTATCTCACTAACAGGGAGCCCAAAGATTATACTTGAATATCTTAGGCACTCAGCCTGAGGTGTATTAAAGCATCAAGGATCTGAATCCAGCCTGCTGTACTAATCCAGCTGAAATTGTTAGAGCCAAAGTATTCTAAAGCTTATAGGCAGTTTGGTGTTTGCATTGTAGAGTCCAGGCTGCTGGAAGTCATTTCATTATCAGATGTCCTGATTGGTTCATGAAATGCTCAGGATTCATCAACCATCCCTATCCCATTTCTTTGGGATATTGCTAACTTAGGAAAATAAGAACATTTCCATACTAGAATCTTGACTGCTGGCTGGTAGGGATTAAAAGGCATTTCTGTAATATCAACCTGCAAAAGGAATTGGTGCTTCTTAAAGTGAGATTGATGCTTTGTTTTCACTCAGCTTAAATGCTAAGAATCATCTTTTATTTGCCTGAGATTTGGGGGACTTCTGGAGCTTTTGACCTATCAGGATCTGGCCCACAATCAGTAACACTTTTCGTCTTCAACAGATATCCACAAAAATGTTATCAACCCATCTGAAGAGAACCTGGTGAAAGAGGAAATCTTACACAACAAACACAGAGAACTCAAAGACAAGCTAAGAAGCATCAATCAGGGTTTTGAGCGGTTGCGTAAAGTCAGTCACCAAGGATATGACACAACCAGTGGTATGATGCAGTGGGGTTTATGCTTATTTGGGATTAATTTCATTTAAAACCCCCTAAAAATCAGTGGGCAAGTAATAAGATGTAGTCACAGTATCACAGTACATGGTGTGACTGCCGGGAGCTGGAGAGATACAGGGTGTTCTTTTTAGAAGCCAACACTAGAAGCTGAAAGGAAAGGATAGGGACAACCTGTAAGAGGACAGTTCTGTCCTCCATGCCCAGATGAGAAGGGGCATTACACCTTCAGGCCCAGGAAGGCAGGCAAGTGAGACAAGATGCAGGACAAGCAAAGCCATTATTCAGTTCCTAGAGGGTTTTTAGCTTTTTTAAAAAGACTGGCTACAGCAGTGCTATAGTTTTAAGTTAAGTACTTAAGTTTTTCCCTTGTCATCTAAATAGATGCAGTGTTTAACATATCTGTGTGTATGTATGTGAGAAAGCATGTTCATCTTTCCTAGAAGCCGGGCGTAAAAGCAATGTGTCCAGCTTTTCATTTGGTGGTATGTTGTTTGTTTAGAATTTGAAGAACCAAGAGTGATTGATTTATGGGACATGGCCAAATCGGCCAATTTCACTGAGAAAGAACTTGAATCTTTTCGGGTAAGTAGATCTGTTATATAAAGATATTTTCCCCCATAAGGAACCACTTGTTTCTCTGAGTATTCTCCACTTCTGAGTGTTTCTCGACTTCTGTATTGCTCTTCAGACACCATAAAAAAGAGTCATGCTTCTTTCTTAATATTTCAAATACATAAACTTGTATGTAACTGGTCATATCCGTGGTTCTGTTAAAATCAGCAAAATGAAAATTCTAATCCTGTCAAAGTAAGTGTTGCGTATTTTAAATCTTTGAAAGATCAGGCCCTGCTTTTTTTGTTCCAGGTGCACCAGATTTCCCTCTCATACCCAATGTCTCATGTAATTACTTCTTTGGGAAGCAGTGTGCTCTATATACCAAATAATTTCCCTTTCATGCCCATCTCTTGCACTGCTAACTTCCAGTGTTGGAGCTGTGCTGAACGAATCCAGAAGTACCATGCTAAAGACTGCTTTTCAAGGAAATAATATGGGAATTAATTCCTGAGGCTTCCTATTGGTGTTACTTAGTTCAAATTGCAGTGCTGCTCTTGTGATACATCATCAGAGGAGCAGCTGAAATGATTTATCAGAGCAGTAAAACCCCAAACTGAGGTCCTGAAAAGAGTATGTAAAACAGACTGGAATGTTCTCCAGCAAAAGGAAACTACTTTCTTGTCAGAAATGTTGAAAACAAAACCCCTTTGCTTTAAAAACTGAAGAATTTTATTAGGATGATGGATTTTTTTTTTTCTTTTTAAATTGTCTTGGAATTGGGAGGAATTCTGTCAGCCACCAAGACTGAAATGTACCAAAATTAAGTGGGCTCTGTCAGTCGAGAGGGTTTCACTGTAGGGTTTGTCTGAGTTTTTCTGGGTGTAATGCATAGAACTGCTGCCACAAGTGGTTCATATCCTCCTCTCAGAGGACGTGTTCTAAGACAGAAACTGAATTTACTGCCTTGAAGTAGCCAAACAAGAGCGTGTTTTGGTGGTTAGAAATACTACTGATTCTTTGGTCCCCCTTGCAGTGTGCCGGTTAAGCTGAGAACCATTTCTGATATCTCCCTGAACAGCACGGTTAGTCCAAACACTGTCTTTGAGGACAACTAAGAGGGCTTTTTGTTTGTTAATTTATTCATCGTATCTCAGATTGATCATAGCAGACTGCAAACCCAGCTTGAGCAGAAAATAGCAGATCCAGGACCTGATTTTGAAAAGAGGCTTCTCTTAAATTGTCTGCCTCCCTCCCCCCAGTACACTACTCTTACGTCAACAATTTTATGTGGCATTCACTGCTGTCATCTCCTTGCACCTCCCAGCCACCAGCAGTCTCCTTGTCAGGACTCTGCAGTGGGACGTTGCCTTCAAAACTGGGTGTCTCAATGGTGATGATAATGTATTGTCCAGACATTCTTAAGAAGCAAGGAACTGAAAGAGCTTTCTGTGCTTGACTTTGTAAACTAGCATTAGGGATGTCTTGGCAAGAAAGGAGAGAGGAAGCCTTGGAAAGAAACTCTTGTGGAGCTTTGTGTATTTGTTGTCTTAGGAGGAGCTGAAACACTTTGAAGCAAAAATTGAAAAACACCATCATTATCAGAAACAGTTAGAGATTTCACACCAGAAACTGAAGCATGTGGAGGGAACTGGAGATAAGGAACATCTGAACAGAAACAGAGAGAAATATGCCATGCTGGAAGAAAAGACAAAAGAATTGGGATATAAGGTCTGTATAAATCCACTGTATGTATGTGTTGAAAGTTTAAGAGGGCGCGTAGATTATCCAGTGCTGATTTTTCGTGCCATTTGAATGTCTTCCAGACAGGGACCTTAAAGTACCTGTGCTCCATGTTAGTACAGGACATGCCTAATTGTTTCTTGGAGACCTAATTTTAAAATGCCTGAAATCTCCCTGGTCTCTGCTCTTTGGTTGTCACATAAAATAATAGCAAAATCTGAATATGTGATATTGATAATTCATTGTCTTATTAAAACTCACTTGCTGTGTTTTGTTTTCCTACTAGGTAAAGAAGCACTTGCAAGACTTATCCAGCAGAATCTCTCAAGGTCTTCAACACAATGAATTGTAAAAATGCATTCTTCTTCATGGGATCAATCTATAAGTACAAAACAGATAATGTGTTTTGTGGACAGTATTTACCAAGGAGTCCTTCTGAAATAGTAAGGATTGAACAGGGTTGTCCTGTAAGAAAATGTTTTTGGATTCACTTAATTGCCAGTTTTGTACTTGGGCTATCAAATTAAATTATTTGATTATAAATTTAAGTTTCGCATCTTGGATCATATAAATCTTACATCTGAATCAAGTATCAGCCTTTGAAATGAGCTGTCATGTCTAAAGGAAAAATAGGTCAACTCTCAGAGGATTCCTGCTATTAAAAAATTACTAATCTGATAGTCAGGAAAGGTATTCTGGTCAGTGACAGCAAACACTGAGGTATGGGAAGTTAAAACAGAGGCCAGAAAACTCTTATTTCAATGCCTGGCCTATTACATATCCTGCTGAAGGTAGCAAAAATATTTCTGCTGACCTTGAGTAGTGGCTCAGAGAGTGAATCTTTCATGTGAGACGGGGAGGAAGAGTAAGGAGGGAACAGGTATTGGGATCAATGCACACAGTTTAGTTATAGACTAACACATCTGAAGTTACTGAATGTATGTGTACAATTATCTTGTTCATGGTTGCTCGGTTTTGTTACACTTAGTCATTAAAAAAATCAAAACGATACTGGTGAGGCTTTCTTTTTTTCTTCTGGTGAGAAGTAACCAAACCTGTTTTTTGAGCATGTAGGTTATTCCTTTAAACTAAAGTTCACTCACACGTTAGTTTTAAGACAGAAGGGATAGTTTTGTACCACAAGAATGTTTTTCTATGTTCTAAACAGGCAGAATACTCTCTAAAGCACCTTCTGTCTGAGCACATATTCCAGTACTGTCTCCAGTTTTGAGACCAGATTTTTCTGTTGTGCATCAGACCTTTGGCAAACATCAGCCATCTGGGTTGAAATTTTCCATAATAACAGTGCAGACCCTCTATCTCTAAGGAGTGTTTCAGATGAAAATGTTGCAGGAAGAAGGTTAAGGTGAAGGTCCAGCGTAGGTAAATGATTACAACTGCTTGGTTAAGGTCTCACTCACCCACACACATGGTGTGCTGCATGAGGAACCTGTCACTGAGCCTCGCTTGCCTGCCCATTCCATGAGAAATACTGAAAAGATCCTTTCAGTCAGAATCAGCCACTCTGTATATTGTTTATCTAGTTCTGGGTCCATGGCAGGTTAAAAGTAGTATGATGCTGTTCAAAAGACAATTTTCCATGATGTGCAAGTGATCTGAACCAAAACTGTGGTAGCACTCTGACTTTGAGATTCTGAGTAGCTTACTTTGAAGCAGTAAGCTTTCCCTTTTTTTTTTTCACTTTTTTATTTTAGTGTAAGTTAACAGTTATTTATATTCCAGAGAATCAGTCCATCACAAGAAGCACAGGCCACCATTACTATTAGCAGTGCCCTTAGAGATGATTCTGTTCCTGTAGTTTATGGTGTACATCCTGTTTGGTTGGCAAGCTGAAAAATGTAAACCCAAAAATAGCTGAAATGCATTTATGAGAAAACTGATTTGTTTTTTTCCCAAGATGCTACACACCATTTCTCAGTAATTTAAAATTAAGAGCAAGTCATAGATCATCAGGGACATGGGCTGGAGCGTGGGGTCAGCACAGTCACCTCAGGTTAGTTATTTAATGTAGCTGTTAATGAATTGTTGGGCCTAAGAACTGTTCACACAGACATGGAGAAAAAAAAATTAAACAGCCGCTGTTGCTGCCCCTGAGTCTAGCTCCCACTGAAATTGTCTGTAGCTGGGTCTGCAACGGCATAGAGAAGACTTGAGGAATAGTCTCCATTCGTGTCAAGGCTCTCTGGGGCTCTCCCTACTTTATTAGATCTGGGGACAGAGCTCAGGCTAGTGGGTTGTGAGGTCTGGTTTCACTCTTGTTTCTGTAGCCTGCACCTCACGCACATCTATGTATATGCAAATCAGTTAAAGACAATTCATACCGCCAACATAATAAGAGTGGGTAGTCTTTGAGATACTAAATAATAGCTTGAGTCCCCACTCTTGTGTTTCTGTAAAAAGCAACAAAAATTCAAAGCCAAGAAAAAAGGTGTAAATGTAATGGGCCTGCAGTCCTGTACCTCACGAAGGGTGAAGAATGGAGTTCATAGGTGAGACTGCAGGGAAGAGACACCTGAACAGGAGAGAACTTAAAGCTTTTGGACAGTAGTTGAACCTTCTCCTCTTCCTTAATCGGTATTTTATCTGAACCTTTTGTAATTATTCAAATTATCAAGTTTTTCAAACCACCCCGAGAAACAATTTGAAATATCAAAGTGAGAGCAGAAGGAGGAAAGAGCTGCATTACTTAGGGAAAAAAAAAAAAGATCAGAATGTTTTATGTAGTGTCAAGTTCTGCCCTGAAAAAAGAACCTCAGTTTAAATAAATGTGTCAGTGATCTCATGTAGGACAGATTTGGTTTATTAAACAGGTTGGGGGTGGAAACGAGAGGGAAATAAACACACAAGGCATTAAATACAACAAAAATAACCAAGTCTTTCTTAAAATAAACATTATGTCCTACGTGCCGTTAGAGGAGCTCAGATCACATCATTCTACCAAGACAAATAAGGAACAGACACACATGGCAGGTGTAACAATGTCCCCTCTCCCCTCCCAAGGAATTCTGATGCCTAATGATTCAGGCAATAGCCAGAGTATCTAAATTCACCAAGTAACAATCATTTACACTTTGTCAGCTGACGTGCCATCTGACTTCCCTGCTCCTCCTCCCAGTAGTGACCCAGTTCCTGCAGTTACAGATCTCAGTGCTCAGGCGCTGATGGAAGCTGGATCCGTGGTAGGGCTCTCCTCCTGCTTGCTGTGTATCAGGCTCCTTCTCATCAAGGTAAATGGCCTTTGCACAGAAGGCAAGAGAGGGAAGCCAGCATAGCTTCCAGGATGTTGCTGCCTCCACAGCTGATCTTTGCTGAGAAGGGCTTCAGAAGGGCTTCCAGCTCTGACTGGGGAACAGAAGGCAGGTCCCAAGCTCACAGCTCAAGAACATGAAGCACACCTGTGTGCATGCTGCCTGGATCATAGACTCATAGAATGGTTTGGGTTGGAAGAGACCTCAAAGATCATCTAGTTCCAACCCGCCTGCCGTGCGCACAGGGCCTGCAGATCTGCTTAAGCAGGCATCTTGCTGTACTGACCCTGAGGGGAGCTGGTAGGGGCCCTCACTCCTCATATCTTCAGCTCTGCCATTTACTCAGTATGTGACTTTAGGCAAGTTAGTGCAGTTGGTTACACTCCATGAAAGACTAGAGGTCCCCAGTCAGTGCCCAAAATCCAGAGCGTTGCACTGAGAGCTGGGCTGCTGAGAAGTCCTTGCTGGTCCTCATGTCACAAGCCCAAGTACAATGTTTAGCTCAAGACTCAGTCAGAGGCAACACGCAGGTCACAAATGTCGTTCACAATGTGTTCATCATCCACACAACTTCCCTGTCATCAGATGGTTCTGCTTTGGGTTTCGGGTTGGTTGGTTTGTTTTAAAAAGTGGCATTTCACGTGAAAAAAATCTACCCGTAAGCAGATTTAGAACTGCCTACACACTTCTAAAATAATTTTTAGATATATTTTTTTCTTTTAATGAGAACAGAAGAAATAAGTTTAAAAGTCATTAAATAAAACTCAATACATAGAATAGGCTGTTGCTTTTGGTAGAAATAGACCTACTCTTGTAACAAAGAACAGGGAGCTATGAGGGACGAAACCTGCATTTTCCGAACACATTGTGTTATCTAACAAACAGCTTCTAAATGCCAAATTTCCAAATAAAACAGCATTAATGTATTTCAGGCCATTCACATCACACCTACTGGGAAGCAGGTTGTTAATCTACAAAAAAAAAGACTGTATGGATTTCTTTTGCTAGTATCCACAGTAATAAAATGGAAGCATTCATTAAATCTGCCCAGTTGAGCCAAAATAAATTTATAACCTTTCATCTACAGTAAATATTTGGTACAGTGAATGATTGTATCCCAAATGGTTTTATCAATATACTGCTTAACATGTGAACATAAAAACAATGGACACATCAGTATAACGTGCAGATATTTTGTTCCTTCACTGATGTGTTAACTCATCAGAAAACTGCACACATCCATTTTGATAAAACCGATCATTTTTCAGTCTCAAAGGCTGCATGCAACTGTAACTTAAACCTGGTGATTTCTGTAGGGCAAAGTGGCTGTTGAATAAGCCTCCTACTAAAATAAAATGCTGCTTAATGTTCTATAGTTATAATTTTCCAGGCAACTTACTTTAAAGAGGGAAGGGAGCTACATTATTTCAAGAGGAAACATACTGAGAACTGGAAACCTGCATATGAAACCCGGTAATTTGCAATGCTTGGCATTAGGTCTGGGAGTCTAACCTTGACATTCAAATCTCAGTTTTAATTCAAGAAGACATCTGAACCAGAGCCATTAACTAAATGGTCCTTCAATGTGGAGAGAGCCCATTCTCCAACCTCAGTTCAGATGTTCTGGAACTCCCATTTATGATTCTGAAATCGCACAGTCGCTGTATAAAGGGTCTTCATTCGTACCAGTTCCTGGGGCTGTCCATGATCTAGCATTTGTTCTGTTTTGAAGTTCAAGAAAACAAAAGCAGAGTGAGAAGAACCATGTGCAAAAAGTGACATCTCCAAAAGAAGACACTTCGATGGCAAGGACTTGGGAATTCGGGGTTACCGCTCATTTCAGTTCACTGGCAGTGAAATGCAGTGAGTTTCTCCTGATTTTTGTTAGGAATTTTTCAGGTTATGCCTATTTCCTAATCTGCACCAAACTGACACAGATTCTAACACAAAAATCACATTCCAACAGTCAGAACACCTTCTGCACAGGTAAATGTGGAAGGTGTACTACTGGGATACTTCAGCCCAGTTCAAGTGAGGCAGGGAGCTCCTGGAGAAAGGCCAATAGAGGCTATGAGGGCGATTAAGGGACTGGAACATGTCTCTTACAAGGAAAGGCTGAGAGACCTGGGGCTGTTTAGCCTGGAGAAAAGAAGACTGAGAGGGGATCTGATCAAAGTTTATAAATATATAAAGGGTGGGGGTGAAGAGGATGGGGCCAGACTTTTTTCAGTGGAGCCCAGTGATAGGACAAGAGGCAATGGGCACAAACTGGAACACAGGAAGTTCCACCTCAACATGAGAAGAAACTTCTTTACTGGGAGGGTGACAGAGCCCTGAAACAAGCTGCCCAGAGAAGTGGTGGAGTCTCCTTCTCTGGAGACTTTCAAAACTCACCTGGATGCAATCTTGTGTAACCTGCCCTAGATGAACCTGGCTTGGCAGGGGGGGTTAGACTACATCTCCAGAGGCTCCTTCCAACCCCTACTATTCTGTGAAATGCAGCCTGGAACACTCAAGTTATCCTTCTTCAAGCAACTAACAACCACAATCTGTAAGGAATGCATTTGTCTTAGACAATGTTTGCATTACACCTAACCCTTGCCACCAATCAGTTGTTTTGGGTCTTGTGCAAACTGACCCTCGTACTCCCACAGAGGAATGAGCTTTGCAGAACTGCAAAACACACCTTTCACTCATGATCAGTTACTAATTCAGGACAAGCACGTGATTTTCCAGAGATGTTCTTATAAGTTGTTTTTCTTCTCAATTTATTACCATCTGTGTAAACATCTATGCTAGGATTTTTGAAAGAAAAAGAACAGCCAGAGTACCTGAACAGGGCAGTCAAAGTCCAGATCAAAGTAGTGCTGCAGTATATACCCAGGATTACAGGAGAAGCAGAATATTTAGCCACAAACATATCATGAATTCTCTGCAGCTCCTTCAAACCAAGGAAGAGAGCAGCTCTTCCAGTGCAGGTTTGATCCCTTACAGCTTTACAGTGATACAGCGGAGACTGAGAGCAGGGAGGAGGTAGTTCTGCTTTTTCACATTAGCAACCTTGCTGCTTGACCACCAGGTTTTCTGTTAGCCAGTTGCTCCTGGCTCTTCCTGCACTGCTCAAGGCAAGCACCACACTGCTACACAGAGACAGGATTCCCATCCCAGTCCAAACTGAAGGTGTGGCCATAGGCTATAACTTGAACCTTGATGGTTCCCCAGTCAGATGGACAGCAATGAGAGGGTCTAAACATGTTAAATGTCAATGTAAAGGTGGGCTTGGCCAGAGATACATGCTAAAAGGGGTGTCATCACATCTCAACAGCAGCCAACCTGGGACTTCAGGTCCAGTCACGGCAGGAAATGCATTCTCACAGCTGTCACTCATGGTCACTAGTATCATGCATGCACCATAAAAAGCACAGAGATGTGAAAAATTGATCTAAGACCAATTTCTGAGCTTTCAATAGACCTGATTGGTCTCTACCAAATCTCCCAGCTATTGAAATAGCACAGGTATAGCTGAACACAGAACTAGGTGCACCTTCATACCAAGCCAGGGTGCTCTCTGTGTCACAGCAGGGCCCAGCTCCCAACATACTCACCCAATGTATATACTAAACTTTCATACACTTACCACAGAGGAGAAAAACCAGGCGTGGAAGACTGTACATACAGTGCAAACTTGAACTGTTTCATCACTTGGCACAAGGACAATGAGACACATGCTGCTGTACTTAGAGCATGACAGTCTGCCTCTTTGGAGTGGACACCAGTGGGGTCTTGTGCCCATGGCAGGTTGAAACAAGATGATCTTTAAAGTCCCTTCCAACCCAAAACATTCTATTATTCAACCATCCCACAGTTTCCAATCCATTCCTGGTAGGCACAGGACCAGCACATCTTCTGTTTGCCTGACAACACAACCACCACCTTGGCCTCGTTCCAGGATACTCCACTTCCTTGCTACAACCACACTTTGTACAAGAAGCAACATTCCAGCCAGCAGTCTCCAGCACTGGCCCAAACTACATTTTATAGACTCAAATGCTCTTTGGTCACCCTGTCACTGCCCTTCTTCAGTCAGTACAACAGCTGGTAAAGGACAACTGTTGCTTTCCAGCTCTCTGCTGACACCTACCTACTTCTCCATCAAACTCCCCATAGGATTTTGTCCTGTGCTTCCCAATTTGTGTCCAGCACTGCTGACTGTTGGTACGGCAAGGACAAAGTGTTACAGTGGTGGGAAAATAATGGGAGATTGGCAAGGAGGATTGTAAACACGCTCAAGTGACTTGCACCTGGGGTGTCAAAAAACACATATAACACACTAATTGTTGTTTAGTCTTGTGTGTTGGACAAGTAGAACATCTGTGTTTAGATAACACAGGTTTGTGACAGACTTAATGGTATCCTATCAAACATGCTTGAGATTCCTGCCCTGCCATGGGAAAGATCAAAGCACAGTGGTGAACTACGCCTGTGTGAACCTTTGATAAACAGGCAAAACCAACAGATGTATTGATCCTCTAGTACGGGCTGAGCTCCTGTGCCTGTGTCCTGCTTGTGTGCCTCTGCCAGGGTGCTGCTTCACCCAGGACATCCCCTGGTTGATGAGGTAATGATAACAAATTTACTCTTTACATTTCTTCCGTGGTTTTGTGGTTGTTCCTGGGTCCTACCTGTGCTGGCTCACACGAGCAGCCAAAGGCAGGCCACGGGTACATCTTCCAGCCTCAGCAGAGACATCGACCTGTGATGAATCTGAGCAATTCATTACATAACAAAACTTTGGTATCCAAAGGGCAGGTTTTGTCGTTCTGAGCAGTCAATCTGCTCTATTTTCTGTATATGAACTATCCATAAATTGCCAGCTCAGCCCACAGATGAGGAAAATTTAACTTCTACAATAGCAAATGCTAGGGCTTTTTTTTTTTTTTTTTTTAAGGGATTTCACAACAGTATAATGTAATGTAGAGACAAATTACTGTCATGCTACATCTGCTTTCTGATCCCACCCCCTCACTGCACATTCCTCAAATAAGTTGACACCTATTATTTCAGTAAAATGGTGATGCTACATATGCCTCTGTGTACACAGTGGGATAATAAATTTGGATTATTTCTAGATGCTCTGATGCAGACAAATGTTTGAAAGCAGTAAGTTTTGAAGTTAACTTTCACTCACCCTAAAGTTTTTACTAAACTCAAAGTTTACTTGGTAGCTGCACTTTTCTAAACCTACCCACTCTCTTCTAAAGCTCTTTATTGTATTAGAATCCAGGACATAAATTACATGTATTTTCCTGTCACTTACCTTGCAGCCTTTCAAAGAAAAGTCCATGGGAAAGTTGTTTTTAATTGGTAACCAAGAGATCATCACTGTCCTAAGCCTCAGCGTGAGGCTACCCCAAAGCCTGTCATGTTTAGAATAGAATAGACCAGACCAGACTGTTTCAGTTAGAAGGGACCTACAATGATCATTGAGTCCAACTGCATGAACAATGCAAGGCTGACCAAAAGTTAAAGCATGTTATTAAGGACATTGTTCAAGTGCCTCTTAAACACTGACAATCTTGGGGCATCGACCAGGTCTTTGGGAAGCCTGTTCCAGTGTTTGATCATGCCCTTGGGAAAGAAATGTCCAGTCTAAACCTACCCCAGCACAGCTTTGAACCATTCCCACACATCCTGTCACTGAGTGCTAGAAAGAAGAGATCAGCACCTCCTTCTCCACTTCTCAGCCTCCTTCTCTCCAAACTAAACAAGCACAAAATCCTCAGCTGCTCCTCATAGGGCATTCCTTCCAGCCCTTTAATCAGTTGTCTTGTCCTCCACTGGACACATTCAAAGACCTTCATCATGTCCTTCTTAATTTGTGGGGCCCAGAACCGCACACAGTACTCGAGGTGAGACCTCACCAACATTGAGTACAGTGGGACAATTGCCTCTTCTGAGCAGCTGGTTGTACTGTGTTGGATGTGCCCCAGGATGTGGTTGGCCCTCTTGGCTGCCAGGGCTCACTGCTGACTTGTATTGACTCTGTTGTTGACCAGCACACCCAGGTCCCTTTCTGCAGGGCTGCTCTCCAGCTGCTCCTCTCCCCATTTATACTTGTGCCCAGCATTACCCTGGTAATGCTGCAGAATCCAGCATTCGGACTTGTTAACTTTCATACTATTAATGATAGCCCAAAGCTCCCATCTATCTAGATCCCTCTGCAACCTCCTGTCCCTCAAGAGTCAGCAGCATCTCCCTGTTTGGTACTGACAGCAGACTTGCTAAAGAGGCATTCAACTCCTACATCCAGATCATTGATAAATGTATTGAATTAACTGCTGTAGCATTGATCACTGAGGAATGCCACTGCTGACCAGCCAGATGCTGCCCCACTCATCACACTTTGAGCTCTGCTCTTCACCAGTACTTCATCCAGTGCACCAAGAACCCACTCATAACTTGTGCAGAAGGATGCTGTGAGGGACAGTATCAAAAGCCTTACTGAAACCTAAAAAAGCTACATCCACCACCTTCCCTTCATCCATGAGGTGGGTGACCTTATAGTAGGATATCAAACTGGTTAAACAGGACTTACCCTTCATAAACCCATGCTGACTGCGCCTATTGTTTCCATTGTCCTTTAAATGCCTTTCAATCATACTCAATATGATCTTCATAATTTTTCCAGGAACTGAGGTTAAACTAATAGCTCTGTAGTTTCCTGGGTCTTCCCTCATACCCTTCTTGTAAACTGGAATAACACTGGCTAGCTTCCAGTCAGCAGGGACCTCCTCAGACTCCCAAGACCTTTCATGTATGATCAAGAGGGGTCCTGCCATGACATTCCACTAGCTCCCTTGGTACTCTGGGTTGAATCCCATCGGGCTCCATGAACTTGAGTACATTTAGCCAATATAGCATAAAACTGAACTCACCAGAATCCATCCAAATCTTTTAAAAAATCCCCTTTTCCTTAATTCCACTCATCTATACTGAAAAGACACGTTTGAAGAGCTATTCCGCACACATCTCCCTTTAATAACTTCTAATTCCTCTGTTCTTACTCTACTTTGTTCATATTGCTGTACAATGTTAAATTAACATTTCCTTTCAACTTAGATTGCAAAATAATGTTTTTATGACTAGCCAAATGAGAGCTGAGGATCTTCCCAGATAAAAGGTGGCATAAAAATATAACAGCACTATCATCTGAAAAAAATGTGCAATTTTATCAGAAATGAGCAGCTAGTAACCCATAAAATTGTGTCTTCTTCCTGTGGTCATTTTAACAGCAGTATGTGTGTTATCCCAGACAAACTAGAAAACATACTTACCAAAGGGTGCATGTTTCACCATCTCATAAAAAATGTAATCACTCATAATTCAGATTATGAGTAAGTTTTCCAAGATATACTAATTAAAACTGCTTTGTTTACAGCAGAGGGGAAAATGAATACATTTTCCAAACTATTTGCTGAAAACAGCTCTTGGGGCAGATTTTCACACACACATTTAGATGCCTAAAGACACCTACTGGCATTTTCCACAACTTGGTGCTGTAGTGCTGTTAAGACCCAGACAACTGTTTGCACTGTTGGGCAGCTAAATGCCTACAAACTGCAGCCCTCCATCCTGCAGCACATGTTATCTTGGAGAAATTCCATCACCCAAATACTTGCATCTAAAAATGTTCCGTAACAGCTTATGAACAACACCATAAAATCCACTAAGCTATTTAGTTACATTTGGCAGTAACCTGCTGGGTAGGACTATCAGAAAGCAAGAGGTACCATACACAACACACTAACAGTTATGCCCAAGCACTGCACTTGCTGGCAGCCTGTGTCTTTATCACCAAGAGTGCTGCCCACCCTGGCACTTCTGCCATATTAAAGTACTTCAAGCACATCTTGCAGAAGTATCAGCCACACCACGCGGTTTTGTTCTTCTGGTAATTAATTCCTCATGCTTCTGGTAGGGGCAGGAGGAGATCTGACTCTGGTAGAATGCTAAAAGAAAAATGAGCAAAGCCTTCATTTTTACCAGCAGAAGTTATGAGTCACATTTATCTCCAAAAGTGTGGGAGATCTTTCAGGTTTTTTGCAAAGAGCTCTGAATCTGGAATCATCCTATAGCAATCACAAACTGGATTTTATATCAGTTGTGCACAAATTTTATGCAAGGTGTGTGAATAAGCTCCTAACTATTTGTACATGAACAGTGCTAGAGTTAACCTATGGAAGCTACATGGTGGGCACAAGCCTGCTCATAGGATTATGGTTTGAGTTCCATTTTCCTCAGCTCGCTACTGGAAGCTGAAGGCACATTCTTTTATTTGTTGAGGAAAAAGTTTTTCCACTTCTGTTAGCTCCTGTTGTTCCAATGAGAAAACTTCAGTTTTTCCAACAGAATTGTCAAGCTTATAACCTGACAGGGAGGCCTGCAAGGTACTAAAGAAACAAAACAAAACAAAACCCCAACAATCAACCATTTTTTTAACAGATGCAACAGTAAGGTTTGGCCTCTGCCTCCAGCCTCCTAAACATAATTTAGTGCATGTGACTATGAAAAGAATTTTAAAAATAAGTGCAAGTCATCTGTTGTCTTTGTCCTATTCAAGCAATTTTGAGCAATGTACAGAAAGGCAGCCTTTGTAGAGAACCTGGGTAATCTATTTTCCTGGTAAATAGATTTTTACAATAGAAATATTGCAGCTTCATTACATATCATGATGAAAAACACTGCATTTCAGTGCATCAGGCAAGCTATTCTCATTTGAAGTATTAAATATAAACATGCACAGAGCAAGAATTTTAACCCTGCAGGTCCTCCAGTAGAGGATCTTTAATAGCAGTTGTTAGATAAACATGGTCCCAAGGAGCTGTAGGTCCAGACCATTCCAGTTGTACTGAACATGTGTTTACAAAGCAGGTCATCACTGTCCACTTGTCAAAGAAGAAAAATCCTTTAAACTGGGAATCTCATAAGAAATATTTATTTTCCCTTCAGAAATACGCTAGGCCAATAAACAGAAAAATACATCTTAGCACAGGACAGATGACAATGGCAATCGTCAACCCTCAAACACATTTTTATTTATTTGAGAGATTTTGGATATTTGACATTACTATTGAGGCTACATTCAAATAAATTTATAGGTTAAATTCTGCCTCAAAACCCAACATCCACCTCTCATTCTAAAGTCATTTAGTGAAACCTTCACTGGCACAAAACTTCCATTCACCAATATAAATTATAATGCATATCTGAAAAACAGAATTGGGTTGTGATATTGTATCTTAAGAGGACACAGTCAAAAAATCATAATACCCAAGATATCACTCCTGATAACTTCTGGAAGCCAAAGCTGATATGTTATTGCAGGCCAAACTTTGTTTTCTTCATAAGTACGCTGCCTTGTTAGTCTAGTGTGTCACTGCCATAACATTTTATTTAAATAATATTTTGTATCATGACAAATACATAGGACACAAGAATTACATAGACAATGCAACACAAGAAACTAACTCAAGTTTTGAATCATACTATCTCATGGTACAAAAGTAAGATCTCACAGACTTGTGGGTAAAACTATATTACAACATAACATCCTGTTGTGCTTCAATCCTGTAACATCTCTGAAGACATCATCCTCTTGCACAGAACTGGTTTTATGCTATTTAGGGACAGCAGAGAAATATTCAATGAAAGTTTTAGATTCAAGATGGATGACCTGCTTTTGATGCTGGTTTACTTAGGGATAGTTTTGGAGATATAAATAAAGGACTCAATTTTCAAAAGTGAATGTTTCTTGGAGCACCTTGATTTAAATAAATTCTGTATGAGAATTACAGGTACTCAGCAACTACAAAATCAAAGCCTATGGTTTGACACAGGGTTTTTAAGAACAGAAGCACCCAAAATGTCCCTTCACATTAGTTTATAGACATAATTAAATTAACTAACTTGTTTGTGTGCTCGTCTGTAGGCATACATATATGCACCCCTGACACTGGAGCTTTTAAATCTGAGCAACTTTACCAAAGCTGCAGAACTCTCGGTGAGGTATAAAACTGAATTACCCATAGGTAAAGTTAAGCATGTCCATAAATAAGCATATAAATTGAACAAAATTGTGCCTCCAAAAAATCAGGCACTTAATTTTCTTGCTTTTGTAAGAGTCCATTAATATATTAATAGAGGTTTTACATATTTTATACATTCACATATATACATATATTTTATCAGTAATGTGTGCTTACATACATACATATGCACACATTCAAACATATGCGTACATTTATCACACACACATTCCCTTATCTGCACACATTCAAGCTCTTTGTTTTTAAAGAAAATGCCACCATTTCATAATAACTGGAATTGGTTCCAGGTTCTCCAGAATTTTAGAATTATAGAAAAAGGCAACTTACATCTGTCATTGCATATGAAAAAAAATCTGGACTTCACAATGAAATGAAAAGAAAGACCACCCACTCTCCTCATGCTACCAGCTTTCCAATCAGGAATCGAGATATTGGAACAAAACTGGTATAAATGCAACGGCAGCATTTTGTATAAGATTTTTTTTACAATAAATGTGAACCTTTTGGAAGATAAATTAGTACCAATTTAAGGTGAGCAAAAAGTTCTTTCCTAGACAGGTCACTGCTGAGCCCCTTTCTTCTTCTGCTCTAGCTCCTGCAGGCGTTCCTCCCGGCACTGGGCGTGCTGCGTCCCCACCTTGTGGGCTGTCTCGGTGGCCGCAATGTCAATCTGTGCATATCGGGATGATCCACTCCCTGAAAAGCCAAATGAAATCCTGTAAAAGACTATAACCCCTCATATGTTCCCAGGTAAAATTGATCCTGGGTTAAGCCATTGAGACACTTCTTCCACAGATTTCCTAAATGATCTTGGTCTGGTCTTAAAGGAAGCTCTATCATCTTATCAGATGATAACCACAATTATTGAAACCTTTGTTATCTATCTGGTTTGCTTCAAAGAAGCAAATGAAACACTTGTATTTCTGCCCCAGGTTTGAATCTCCACCCCTACTCCTCCCAGCAGAAGACAAAACTGAACTCAGCTCTCCCACTTCTGGGAAGCCTCATCAGCAGGCTACTGGTCAGTAGATGAATAACATTTGGTATCTGAAAACACATTTGGTAGGGCAGCTGGCAGAGATTCCTCTTTGTCTGGGTTAGGTAATTTGTGAATGTTTGCCAGATCAACCACCTTCAGCCTCAGGATGACAATTTAGTCCAGTATTTGACAATAAGGGAGGTAAAAGCTGCTCTATCTGTTCAGGAGTAGAACAGTTTTGTATGGGTGCAGACATACAACTCTAGAGGCTAGGAAAAGCTTAGTATGAAAAAATAAAATATTTATGGTCATTAAAGGTACCTTCAAAGTTATACAAGTTGAGCTTGGGAGGGTAGTTGAGATGTAGGAAAGTTTATGTCAGTTTATGGAATTTGGCTCTCCATTCTTAATTCCTTGGTTCACTGTCTTTAAAATGAAGACAAAACATTGCTTTCACATCTCAACAAGATGTTGTACAGAGAACATTAAAGCCTGGGAGAAGGTTAGAATTACTTCACTAGAGCCATATAAGCATTAAAACAAAAAAAAAAAAAGGAAGGAAAAAGTGCTGGTATTAATAAAGTTGTTGAAATTAAAAGTATAAAATTTAAAATCTCAATAGCTAAAAACTATACACGGAAAACCCATCAATATCAAATGTGAGCAATTAAATGCAAGATCCTGATTAGGGCCTTTCTGTAAGGAGGAACGTATCTGTGAATGACAATATATAGTAGCTATATTGCATGTTTATGTGGTAATTGTCCAAGTTAAGCATTAGAAGTGAAATACCCACGATTCAGATTCAGACACAAGAATAAATGAACAAAAAAAATATATATATATATTTGGGCTGGTTTCCTCTCTGTAGCACTTTCACACATCCTCATGGAGAGCAGATAAAAGAACACTCCGTTCTGTTCTTAAGCATTTGTTGCATGGCTCCAGAGTCAGTATCTTCAGGAGGAAGCCCTGTACACCTACACCCACAGCACTTTTTCTGAAGCCAAGCAAGAAAAATTAAGTAAATGTAGTCCTACTATGTGTGGCAAAAATTTTGAGAACACAAAACAAATTACTGTCTGTCAAACTCCACAGACACAGAAACGTTCACTTTAGAAGGAGTGCATATACAATGCACCTGTCAGAGGGATGCAGCGTCTTATAGAATCTCATTACTTAAAAATCTTTTCCAAAAGAGTTGGCAATTACAAGAACTGCCTCACAAATGTACCAGAGTTCAAATCCTCTGCCAGCAAGAGCCTATGGGTAGATGAGAAATTACCCCAACAAGGTCTGCATTACTGCTTCCCTGGCTGTTTAAATGCAGTGTAGACTTCCTTACCTCTTACGCTTGTGCTAGGTTCTTGCAGTTCCAGTTCCATGTAATGAAGCTGTTTTTTGGAAGTAGGGCTGACAGGAATATTAACATAGGTGGCTGACTCGCTGTGGGGTCGATCTGATGTAGGGACATCAGCTGAATAACCTACTGCCCCTTCTAAAACAAGTAACATGTAATTATTGACACTGTTTGCAATGACCTGTGATCCATTTCATAAAAATGCACTGTTCTGTCAAATGTTCTGAAAGCAAAAATCAACAGCAACAACTCTGCCTGCCAAACACCACATTCCTCAGTCATAGATGGGACATGAGAAGACTAAGGTTTCTACAGAAAAGATCCTGAGAGACTGATCAAGTCAGGATCTATGCAGAAGACCACAGGCAACAGCCAGTGATCTCACTGTGTTATGACAAAAGCAAACACTACACAGAAATTTTCAAACAGAAGCAATGTATACAACACTACCTCACAAGGCTTTCAGCTCTCAAGTTAGTAAAGCCTTATATGAAGCAATCTGTTGTAGAAAGATGTGAAGTATTATATCATCTGCAAAAGAACAACCAAAATCACCAGGAGTTCAGAAAGTATGTCCCAAACCCAAAGACTGAAGAACTGTTCCAAGCAAGGGAAGGCAGGCTTGAGGAGACAACATTAATAGCTTCCCTGTAGTGAGCTGAAAAAGATTGAACAATGCCAACTGGGGATAGACTGAGTAATAAAAGACTTTAATTGTAGGGAAAAAAGCAGAAGAAAAGTGCTTCCTGCTATAAAGTCAATTTGGGACAGAGGAGTGCGGAGGAAAAATGGTATCACTTTCAGGTTCTCCCTTTCCCTGAAGTTCTTCCATTAAGCTCTTCCTTGTCCCCACATAAAACACCTATCAAAACTTCATTTCTCAAAATCACTGCTTTGCTTTTCTACTCACTCAGATGCTGTTGACATGAGGCAGTGCGTGATAAAGGCTTTTATAGCATAGGAAATAATGACTTCTTATATCCAACCAACAGCAGCTGTGAGCAACCATATCAAGGGGAATTTTTCTTCCTCTTGGACTATATTATGAATAGCAGAGCCAATTTGTACAAAGTCAGGCAACAGTAAGATTTGTCAGAGGTTACAGCAGCTTCCAGGAAAATAGAAATTCTCCAGGCTTAAGCTATTTAATCTAAGGAGTCTACTGTGCAGTCCAAAATTTTAAAAGACTGAAAAGTTTCTGACAGATTTTCATAAAGAAAACACAGGAACACCCATGAAGTAACCGAATATTTTCTGACCATCAGACTTCAAGTTGTTGTTCCAAAACCAGGTGTTAGGAACAAAATCAAAAGGGAAAAAAAATTAAAAAGAAGAAAATTCTGTATCTTCATCAAACATCATTCTCAGAAATTATTCTCCATTATTCTGTAAAGTATTTCAAAGGAATTTGGTCTGACTGTGCCAAAAGGGATTCAGCAGAACCACAGCATTGAAAACCTGCATCTGAAATAGTTAAAGTTGTAAACAAATGGCAATCTTAAGGACTGATATAGAGTCATTAATAGTCATAAAGGAAAAGATAATTTTTTAAGTCCTTCTATGCACTGTTAAAGTGATGTAGCAGGAGTTCAAGTTAAGTCTCCTCAATGCTAGCTAGCATGAAAACTAGCAAACTTCTCTATAGAGCTAAATAGTTGAAAGGTTTCAGGAAGCTGAATGCCATACCTGATGCACACAAGCCAAGTGATTTTCCTGAGAACTAAAAAACCACACATATATTGGCTGGTGGGACTTTGTTCAAGAAATGCAAAGGAAGCACATGGAACAAAGCAAGCCCTGGCAACAATCATATATTCTTGCTATAACTTGACCCAAAGGAGAAAAACAAAACAAGAACAAAGTTGGGCAAAGTAGAACGAAGGAAAGGAAAAGTCTTCTGTTGTTTAGTCTGTGCTGTCTTAACAGAAATTGTGCTTTCTTTGTAAACATAGAAATACTTGGATTTTCATTTTTCCTTCAAATAAAAAAAAACCTCATTAGACACTAAAAACTGGCTTGTATTTGTCAGAAGAAAAAGGTTTGTTTGAAAAGCACAAGACAGTCAAAAGCTCCTACTGGGAAAACAAGGCATGCACAGAGGGCCACAGACAAAGACAGTGCTTTCAGCAGGCTGTTCTTGATGGACAGAGGTAGAAGACATTTACAGGAGAGGTCAGAGGACTGGTATTTGAGATCATTAGGGAGAAAAACAGACCAAAATGCATGACTAGAGCACTCTGAAAGAATCCTGACTGCTTGAAGAGAAAGAGAGGAAAGGCAGGAAGAAAAAAAAGGTAAGTTAAGCAAATAACAGGAGAAGAGTAAAAGAGAAAATGCAGTGGCACTGAAATGAGGAGAGAAAGAAAGAAAAAGGTAGCGTAATTACAGAGGGAAGAAGAAAAATATATTTGAAACTGGTGTTTTAGTTTTTCTTTCAGCAAGTGTTAGTTATTCATATTTGCTAGCCTGTGCAGGCACTATTCTCAGAAACATGTGATAAGCAACACAGAAAGCCAACACCATAAATACAGACCCAAGATAAGTGTGTGTGTGAGCATGCATGTAAAGCTGACATGTTCAAAGGGCACCACCTCCAAAACAAACATTTAGAAGAGATTACAACAAAAAGGGAAATGGAAAAAGAAATACGTTAGTGTCCTCTAATGCAACTGGCTCCAAAGATCTTCACTCACCAGGTTCCTCAGGGCTAGTAGGAGTTCCAGGCTCTGCAGGAAGTGTTAGCATCTCATAACCACCCTTAGGACCTAGAATACAGGAACACCATCAGTGGCTTTGGATTTAGGAATCTGCACAATAAAAACAAAACATACACTTCTCTGGTTCTGACTTTTAACATTCTAATCTGAATAATCTCAGAAAGTACAAACAGTGGTTAGTGTTGACTCTTCTGTAGTGGTGATGCCAGCATTTCCTAATGAGTGTAACACCAAGGAAATAAACATTAGGACATTTTTACAAGTATTCACACTGAAGGCCACTGAAGTCAACAGTGTGTTTTGCTGTACATCACTGAGAGAGCAAAGCTGTCTTGGATGCATGAATCAGGGAGAACTGCGTGGGTGATCTTGGGAGCATCTGGAAGACTCTTGTTAAAATTCCTCCTCCAGCATGATAGATAACTTCTTGATTTCTGACAAAGCTTTGTAGAAAATGCTTAAACTAGCCCTTCCAAAGATAACTTTGCCTTCCAACTGCAAATCATCATCTCTGCAAGAAGCCAGGTTGTACCACACCACCGGTGCTTTCAAGAGCACAAAGATGAAAAAAGATACCCAGGTTCTCTCATGATCTCAGACTCCAGCCCAGTTCAAACAAGGCAAGCTAAAAAGCTGTGTCCACAGAATGAACATATTTAGGTTAATTTTGAATGGCAAACACTCCTGATTTTATCTGTTGGTGTTGTTTCTTAAAGATACTTCTTCATGACAATAAAGAAAATGTGGGGGGGGGGGGTTTCCCCCACCACATCATTGCTAGGGTAAAGGACTTCTCATGGCCCGAGGTGATTTTTTTAGTGGGTGTCCTTTGTTAAAGTGCTGGCAGCATTTTACTACAGTGAATAAGATTCCTGCCTATGCTCTGACACTTATCTCATCTGTCACTGCCTCTTTCAAACTTATCCCATCTGTCAATGCCTTTCTAACAAAAACCCTGCAAAGCAAAAAACCCAAAGAAATACGCAATTCTAACAACAGGGAATCAAGTCATACATTACCTTTAAGATTTTCGGCAGTTTAAAATAATTTCCGTTTAAACTAATTTAAATTTACATACACACACATACCTTGGAACCACTTACACTTACCAGCTTGGAGACTGTGCCCTCTATGTACTTTCAAAGACCCAGAAGCTGCAATGACAGAAGCACCACCTGTTTTCAAAGAGAGAGATTCACATTAAATCTAAATACCTGTTGCTATTATTAGATATCTTCTGTGCATCGGCATTTTTAGTAGATGATTCTGAAACATCAAGACAAATTTCAGTAAGAATTACAAGTCATTGTTCTTCATTTAAGCACTATTCCATTTTTTTTCTGCTAAATTCTTTATCCTGAGATTGCGGCACTATAATCTAATTTTATTGGTTTCTCTCTTTAGAAAGAAACGATGCCTTCTATAGAACTTCAAGATACTGGCCTCCCTGTTTGTGGTGAGTACTGTCTTACAGAGACAGTTGTCTTGAACTGAGAAATAAAATGGTAATGAAAACTGAGTACAGTCACCTTTGCAATCCATAATGTAGCTTTGGCAACCACAAAGTTTAAAGCGTTCATTAAAATCTCATCAGACTGGATCCAAAAGCTATTCAAGTCAACTTCAGCAGTCCACCATCCAGTTTTAGACATGCATAAATTGGGGCAGGGTGAAGGGTAGGTGAAGGTTGTAGCCACCACGGGGTTTGAATCCAGGTCATGGCTGGTTCTTGTGAAATACTGTTCCAAGTGTCACAGCCAGGAAAGCTTCACGACGCACATGTCAGATGGCACGGTCAGTCTTCTTTTCCCAACCCTGTTCAGAGCAGCAGGAGGGTGTCCCAGGTACGGTATTAAATGCAGAAGTTTGAGGCAACAAGAGCTAACAACTCAGAAACCTGCAGAGTGGTACATACGCAGTGTGGCTTGTCTACATACACACATCCCTTCTTTATTCAACCAGCAAACTAATCAGCATCATGCCTACCTCTTCGGTTAGCATTAGCCCTATCCAGTGGAAGTCTTGTCTCTACTGTTGTCACTGTGGGCACCTTAGTCAAGATGAGTGGCATTTATTTCCTCACATGAATAATTTCGAGGGAACTTCTTGTGCAGGTAAATGGTACCTAGGAGATGTAAGGTAGGAGGCTGTGCCTATGAGTAACCCTGCCTGTGGCGACAGGGCAGCTGTGCCATGTGCTGCTGGGGATCAGGTAGGAAACTAAGATTCTCTTCTAAACTGTGGAATAGTCTCTGAGCAGGTGAGACACTCCTCTGCAACTTGTTTTTAAATTAGCGTTCAAATATCTTACATAACCTGAAGAAATTCTATAGGATAAATAGCAGTCTCAAATACCTAAGAAAAATGCATGTCCTAGGAACCTAAAGAAAATGGCAATTTCTTAATTTTTTCTCCTGTATGAAGTATATATTAATGCAATTTTTTTTTTCTAAATCTAATAATTTTCTATCTTAGAAAATTACTCCTACACTCCTATAAAATAAATCTAAATAAAAATCACAGATTCTTCCACCTAATGAGGACAATGGATTAAAAAAAAAAATGAAAAACTATTTCAGAATTGCACAACTGAAGTAAACCCTTTAGTTTTGCAGTCTTTGTGTACACAAAAGCATATGTAGGATAATCTAAGACTAGAAAAACAAATTTTCAAGCATAACATACTGAGAAACTGAATCTGTATTTTAACAAATGAGGTGAGATTGTAGAACCTTTACATACTCTAGTGAGGACTTAACCACTGGAAGCAGTATTTTGTCTTTCACAAGACTGCTGACAAACTAAATGCAAAACTAGGTCAGGCTCGGACTAGCTGATTTACTTATATTTTCACTGTTATTTATTTTCCTTTTTCTCACCTCAGAGCATCCTGTCTCTGAGTTATTAAGAATACCAGAAAATGCTTTATGCCGCTGAAAGCCTTACCTTTGAAGAATGACTACAATTTTATGCTAATTGCAGCTTCATCACAAAATGAGTATGGGGTGGCTTTTTTCTCCCTCAAAAGCTTAATGTAATTCAGCAGAAACGTGGATTTTTAAGCAACAATTTTAGGATTTGTGGAAAGCACACAGGACAGGAAAGGACTTTTAAAACAGAAGATATTCCAATCCATTTATGGTCAAGTTGAAGTTTTCCCATTTGGAGCTTGTTTAAAAGAACAATGTTAATGCTTCAGGATTTGACCTGTTGCATTTTCCTCATTTTCAAATCTGGCAACTAGCAAATATTTACATAGTCAAATCTCTCATGGAATTTTTTTTGAAGCTTTGAACTGTATCTTATAAACACATGTTAACAGAGATCGACCTAGATATTTTCTTTCTCCTTCTTTACAGCTACCATATAAACTGGTTTGTTTCTCATTTATGAATCCTAGGATAACATTTGCAGGAATGGAAAAAGCAAGTTAGCAAGATAAATTTCTGAACTTATAAAGCATCCAGCAGGAGACAGACATTCCCTTCCATCATTCTTTTCATCTTACAAGGGAACGTTAAGAATAATTTTTTCAGTTTCCCCTGCCATCCAGTTCTGTGTGGCTGACTCGCTCAAGTCTTTCTTAAAACTGAGTAGCTCATCGAGGGAGTTATTTCTGTTCTATTTTCCTCAATGTGTAAGAGGAAGAAGATATTTAAAATGTGACAAAATGAAAATAAGCTGCAGAACATTCTGCATTCCTACTCATGATTAGACTCAAATGTCTGAGGTAGCTCAATGACGACAACCACTATTTGAAACATTTTTCTAACTTCATAGTCATTTCTTTATGCCCACCCTTCAAAAATAGCACACTTTACAGCACACATACTACAAGAAAGACCCATGAAAAAAATTATTAGACAAGAAGGAAGCTAGAATACACGCTATAAACTGAGTCCAGAGAGTTTACATTTCCAAATCCTGTCACCTACCATTACATGGCCAGTGAGTAGACACATGCAACACTGCACTGCATGTACCAAGTGATCACTTCTTACTGCCCAGCCTCTGCTTTGCCTTCATGGAATAGGTCACAAACTCTGCACATCTGGGCCATTAAATTTGCTGACAATGAGTCAGGACAGAAGAAATCTCTATGCTCCACAATAAATTTATGCTGCTTGTTCAATTAAAACTACCTTTATTAGGAAGCCCTTCTATCCACTCAGCCAAGCAACATTTCCTTCTCCTCTGAAAACAAGTACCTTGCTTAACAGAGCATCCAAAGGCTAGAGCTACCGACTGACAGGAGAAATGCTGCAAGTACACCAGGAGGTTTGTTCATATAAATGTCATGAAAGACTTCCTGGTGCTGTATGATTGCCCTATAGAACTTCCCTAAGTTTGTTACTCTTCAATTTTCAAAGTGATATCATATGTTTTCTGCTATATAAATGGCATTATCCACAACACATAAAAACTGAAGGGGATGCTTAAAAATGCTTACTGGCTCTACAGAGTTCATAGTAATCAGAAATGCCTCCTGTCTCTCTAACAGATAACATCAAAAGAAGTAGAATCACTCAAAATTAGATCACTGTTTATCTCCCTACCTTGACTCCATATCCACCAAAGAACAATTTAATAGAGATATAATGTTCACAAGCAGCATTTAAGCACACTGGCTGTTCAGATATCACTCCACAAAGATGCCTGTTCAGTGTGTGACAGAATCACACAGAATTGCCTAGATTGGAAAAGACCTTTAAGATCATTGAGTCCCATCATTAACCTAACACTGACAAATCCTTGACTAAACCATATCCCTAAGCACTACATCTATACATTTTCTAAATACCTTCAGGGGTGGGGACTCCACCACTGCTCCAGGCAACCCATTTCAATACTTGATAACCCTTTCAGTGAATAAATTCTTTCTAATATCCAACCTAAACTTGCCTCAGCGCAACTTGTGGCCATTTCCTCTTGTCCTGTCACTTGTTACTTGGTTGAACAGACCAACCCTCACCTCTCTGCAACCTCCTTTCTGAGGAGGTTTTCTTGTGTCCAAGAAAACAAATCTCTTGTTTCTCTTGTGTCCCAGATAATCACAATAATAATTGTGATTACTGAATAATACCTCCAGCTATTATTCATCTTCCTGTGCTGTAAAGCCACTCTAGCCCAGCCTCCCATCCTTAAAAATACAAAAGTGTTAAGATAGAATCATCACCATTTTCCTCATGGTGTGTCTGGTTTTTTTCTTGATGCATCTGAAGCTTAGAATCTACACTGGCCAAGAATGAAGGTCACATAATGTGTTTCTTCAATATAAAGAGAAAAAAAAAAGCTGAAATAATCACTATGTTTGCAAATAAGATTCCTCACCTCTGTGTTCTAGAAGGCTGGGATACATAATTTCCCCATACCTCAATGCCAGAGAAGGCACTGGGAAGCAAATCAGGGATATAGAAAAGGTAGGACTAGAGGGTCACTGTGTCATGGACTTACCACCTTTTGCCACCCCCAAAACAAGGAACAGGAACCTGCTGAACCTACTCAGCCCAGAGGATGAAGCAGCAGCATTTGGATCATTGACTGGCACATGGCTTCACCACAGTGACTTTCTTTTTTCCCCTCCTGTCAGCCCCCTTGTAATTCTGACAGTTGCTGAGGCTGAGGTTTTAGCTTATAAATGCAATATGTATTTTAATCAGCTTACTTGTTCTGAGCTCCTATTTTTCTATCCCTACTGAATTATTTTGAGTGCACTTATAACATAAAGCACAATCAAGAAAGAGCATGCCATATTATGGCAGGGTTTTATTAATCAGTTTCTCATTATTATAATAATATTGTTCTATTACAGTGTTTAGCCCTATGAGGCACGACATATTTATGGTGGACACTGTTCAGCACACAGTCCTTTACTGGCTCAATAAAAGCATCATAGAGTACTTTGTCTTCCTACATCTGAAGAACTGACAACACATTTCCCGAAAAAAAAATAATTGTGAATTATAAATCATTTTCAACCTAAGCAACCACAGCTGACACAGCATGGCCCAGATTCTTCTTTCTCATTGCTCTCAACTAATTCGTTGAAAGCTTACTCCTAAGCTTGGAACAGGCGTATCAGGGTGCATAGGTTTGCAATCAAAATTGTAAAAAAGCATGAAAGAAAGGCTGGTTTTCCATCATAAAAGCTAAGCCATCAGACAGCTGAGTTCATTTTCAGCGCCCATCACCTATTACATACTTACTCTGTCTCCCTACCTTGACTCCCTATCTAACCAAGACAAATTTAATAGAGATACAATGTTCATAATCAGCATTCAGCTGACATTTCAGCTGAATTTCAATCCATAGCATTGTTTTATGTTTATTACTTAATTCATCCTCTCAGAACATTTCCTATCAAGCACTGTGTAGGTTTGGTATTACAAGCAAAGAGGCTGTCAGATAGCAAAAGTGTCTGTTGCAATGTTGATGAGTTTGCTCCTATGGAGTATCGAAAAAATGGAATTGCACAGACAAAAATAAAAGAAAGGATAATTTAAAAGTCACAAAACTTAATATTAAAGCATGCTGCTACCATGGGAGGATATTTGTTAACTTATTTTCCCATTCAGCTATTGATTTTTGTAATGTCAGAGCCTGGAGCACAGAAGAGCAGGGAGATAAGATCCCCCAATATAGATGTTTGAATGTGGAAATGCCCAAGGCTGGGTCTGGCTCTGGGGAATGCCAAGGCAATCTGTTTCCCTGTAGCTAATGGGAAGTGACAAAAGTTTCTGAAATATGGTGCATAGAGTCTGTATGAAATGTCTTCTCCAGAGATTGCAGAGGGACCCTAAGTAGTTCTGCAAACTCCTTCCAGCTCTCCATTTAGCTTCAGTAAACAGGAGTTTTGGGATCCAGACTGCTCAGTTCACTTGGAAGGGTTGGCAACCAAGGACAAAAACAGTGGCATTTCTTTCCCTCCCCACAAAACAACCTCATGGTTTAAAGTAATTGATAAAACAGGAGAGCTGTGACTTCAGTTCTACACAACTAAGCAAAAATATTTTGGAGGAGAGCTTGAAGCCATTATAAGTAAGAGCTGTGGGTTCCTATCTAAGCTGCCGCAACGAACTAGAGATGAACACAAGATCTAAGTAACAGGCCTAAATCACAGCAAGAAACACCACAACTGTTAGGAAATGCATTGTAAATGTAAGAATAACAAAGGATTTCAGATGACTTAAAACAGATTAAGGATTCACACTGCAGAATATGCTAAACACCTGTCAGAGAACATCCTAACCCTTGAGCAGAGGTTTGAGCTAGACAACCCCTTCAGCCCTGTTTTTCCTACAGTACTTTGACTTAGGGTATCAGAAAGACAATCAAGATAATGAAGTGTTCTTCAGCTCACCATTCTGTGAAAGAATGTACTTTCTTTTGGTTCCACTTCTCAATACTGAATGTGCACCTCATTCATGCTCCTTTAACTCAAAACACGTAAGCAGCTCCTGAGAAAAAGGCCTACATGCATACCTCTGAAATTGCATCCACTAGATCACGCTACGGAATTTCTTAAGCATTCATGAGAAACTCTGCATAGGTCTCATGAGGACTTCTTAGACCAACTATACCAAACCTAGTTTCCTCCAGAATCCAGCAGTCTCAGAAATCAAGAAGTCTGAATCACATTTTTGAAACTCTATCCTGTCGCGGTATTCTAAATTCCATAATAACCATAAATGCAGTCTATTATATTTATGAGCAGGCATTCCCACATCATACAATGCCAAAGAATCCTTGATCTGTACCACACAGCTATGATAATAATAGGAACATTTTCCTCCTACAAATGTAAGCAAACTAATTCAGTCTGTCTAATCAATCTTTACAAAGGTATTTATAACAAGGGCAACCGAATTATTTAAACCAGAATTAAATGATTCACTCCAATTTGGGTTTTTTCCATCTAGTAATACAATTCAGAATTGTTGCCACACTTATGAACACTTTTCAGCTTGCCATTAGAACTAGACACATTTCTCTGAAGGTGCTCAGACTACTACTCAGCATATATAACTAACAGTAGAAAGACAATATCATCACCCACATTCATTACCCATAAACTGAAAAATATTTAAACAATTGATCCTGGCTCTTTAACTCCATTTCTTGCTACAGAACTGGCACCTAGAGCAAGGCATTCAAAAGCAAAACTCTTGTACTGAACATGTGAGCACGTGTAGCACTGGAAGGAGTGGGTTTGCATTCGTATGTTGTATTTGAATGAAAATACAATGAGAGCATTAGAGACATGAAATCCCACAAGGGTAGTTAAAAACTTCAGTCTCTGGCTTTAGATGCTGCATTTGCCTAAAGCATTTATACTTACTCCAACAAGTATTGAGTTCTTAAACAGTATTTTCCCAGTGTACTATAGAGGAAAACCCACCCACTCAAATTTGTTCAGTCTTGTATCTTCCCTTTCTGTTGATCTAAAAATATGTTCTATATTTCTACATTTCCAATTTGCTTTAATGACAGGTTTTATCAAAACAGCTAACTTCCTTCAACTGCATGAATAGTCTGAGATTAAGTTTTTGTCAGATATCATTTGCATCCACAATTAATTTGCTACTGAAATTAACCCAGAGATAATATTGTGCCCACCACATGCTGTTATAGACACAAGTTCCCCTGTATTTACACACACCAGTGCTCTGGTTTCCTTGGGCTGATTAGAGAGCTAGAAACTTGAGTACCAGAAGTAAAGATAAAATTAGAGTTAATGATCCAATTTGTGCTTCAACTTACACATCTATAAATCAAGACTAATTCCACTGACTCGAGTGGAATAACTAGGAACAAGATCTGCTAAACACCTCTGGATTTTCTCCTGCTAAGACAGACAAAGGAATAGAGTTACTTATAACCTTCTCCAGAGACACCTCCTGATCCTAGGTATTTTACTGGATCAATCAGCTATACTTCTTTATGTATCTGCTGAGGTTTTTAAAAGTAATAAAGAAACCCAAGCACAAAGAGATGTTTTATGTCTATTGGAAGTAGACAACCTGAGAAATTCAATGGATCTGCTGAATTACCAAGTAAGCAACTTAAGGAATACAAAGATGTTTAAGATACTAAACAACTTCTTTGCATAGGTCTCTCTAAGGACTAAGATGGAGACAGTACACAAAACCAAATGCTCATGAAACGTTATCTTTGAAGTAAAAAACATGCCAGGCCAGTTTGGCTACATTAGGCAGAGAACTCCAAGTGACCAACATGTTCTATCGATAGGCAGATTTGCAATGCAATGCTAGTCAGCCTTTTACCTTGCCTAAATAATCTTTGCAGGCCAGGCTGTCTCCCTTTACTGATTTTGTCAATCAGTGGTTCCACTGACATGAGAGAAGCATGTTCATGCTACCTCTGGTAAGGATCCATTCCTGTGTTTTTGTGTTATTTAGAAAATTGGGTATACACACTGAACATGTAAATTAAGTTTCCACTTGGTCTTAATATAGCCTAAAAAGAACACTTTCTTGACCTTCTCTGATTATATAAGTGAAAAAAGTGCTAAAAAACTTCATATAGAAACTGAGAACTTTAGATGTCTTTAGATTACAAAAGGAAGGGAGAAGCAAATATATTAATCTTTGCAGCCAAAGCTACTACATATTACAACATATTTCATAATCGTCAGTCATGTATTGGAGTAGCAAACCCAACCACAAACTGGGTATCTCTCAGCAGAGTCTTTAGTTCTGCTTCCATAAATCATCTCTCATCATAATTTGAGACTTAAACATTATTCTTTAACAAAGCAAGTAACTAAGTGGCTCCTACCTGTTATAGCTGGTAAGACTCCAGACTGTAATATTGCTGTTCCCTAAAGAAAACAGAAAAATTTAGAATGAAAAATCTTTACAAGAAATAGAAACTTCACAAAATATAGGAAGAACGGCAGAGAAAGCACTTCACCCACAAAAGCTTAACAAGTGTTTTTAAAATCCAGAACAGACCCAAAGGTGCTCAGACCTGAAGATGTTCAATACACGTGCAAGTTGCAAAACCTTCATGTACCCTAGTACAGGCTAACAAACTTGGCTTTGGATGCCTTGCAACTACTGTAGCAGGCACGGTGAAGCTTACCACTATTGAATCAGTCCTGAATTAAATGGCAAAAAAGCAAGAGAATTTGATATTCAGAGGAAGATGATATCAAGTTCAAGCAACAGGATTAACAGATGTAAATTAAGGCCATGCCTATATATGCTTAAAATGGTAGGTGTTACAAGCAAACTGAAGGCTGGTGTGCTTCTGACTCAGCTCCATAAAACCAACATGAAGCTTAAATTGACTTCAGACTGCCTACAAATCCCATCTGTGATATCAGGGTCTTTCTAGAACAGCATTTTTCCATCTCAGATGTTTTGCATTGTGGTATAATGGCATCTGGGCCACATCAAATCAGTCACAGAGTACCAGTGCCCATTCACACTTAAGAATAAGCTTCTTCCAAAACATGATTGCAGGCCAGGTTTTTCCCCAGATATACTATCTATGTCATTCAAAACTGATCTGGAGGACACTCCGGTTCTTGCACCTCCACATGGTATCAAGGTCGCTCCTGCACGGCAACATCCAGGTAGGCTGTGAAGTCAGTCTGCTCTGTGCTACCCAGCACCACTCTGCCAGAGAGAGAGCTCTTTTATTTCTGTGATCTTGGTGAGAATTCATCATCATGATCCATTCTTTTTGATAAATAAATGTGTCTTCTGGACTTTGAAGTGGAAAAACATTTTATACCTATTGGAGCCGAGCAGTAACACTGCTAAGTCCCTAAGCAATAAAATTCCACTTATATTGACATCTGACAGCAATTTTCTTCACCTAAATACACAGACTTGTGACCTGTGATAGCTCTCCACTTCCAATGCTTTCTTACAAACTGGTGGCCTTTCAGACACATTTAGGACTTTACACATACATTACATCTATCTTCCCTCCATACAGGTACTGTGTTAACTTCCCAAAATTTCTCAATATAAAATAAAACAAGATTATTTACTTATTATCCACATAAATTCAATTCATATTAATTCCTGCAAATTTTCTTAAGGCAAATATATTAAGACATAAAGCGCATTACACGTGACCATCACATAAAACTGTCAGAGCCAGCAACTATATCCAACTTTAGTTAAAGTGAAATGGAATTCTTGCTTTGGTCTTTATGCACCTTGCAGTGAACCAGAAAAAGATCAGAAAAGACTACACCGATTCTGATTCAGTCAGTATAATATACATTAAAAGAGCTTACTTGGACCAATTAGAGAGGGGCAAGTTGGTTTTTTTAAAATACAGTTTTGAAATATACAACACAACAACTTTCAACACTGGAATAACACACAACATACAAGGTGTTTCTGATGGACCCTACTGCAAACATGGAATCTACAGCTTCAGTATTTACTTGGGCTTTTATGCTAGCTGTATATTTTAATACATAAGACACTGAATTTGAGCAACTGTTTAGAGTTGAAGTAGAAGGGAGGGGGAGGAAATCAGAAACATGGCCAAGATTTCATTTTTGAAAGAGAAAAAACATCCCAACGTATTCCAGAAAAAGAGCATTTTATTAATTTAACCATAGTGGATGTTATTTGTTTCTATAGTTACTGTGTGCCACCACAGATGTCACTGCTTTCATTTGGGGAATATGCAGAAGCATCTACACAGATAAGGGCAGGGGACTTGAGTCCATTACAAGCAAAATTCTGTATATTTAGTAAAAGTATTTTTCCATTACAACAGCATTTCTATGAATTTTTTGTCACTACTATTTACAGCAAATTTGAAAACTGCTTTTTTTCTTGCCCCAAATAACTTACTAGGGGTTTACTAATAGAGAACACTAAAAGAATAATTTCCCTGATTTCATTTATGTTTGTGGATGCAAAGCAGATTATGCTGCCTCTGAAGGTAGAATCTGTTAGCTTATTTTATGGAATAGAAAGTGGCAGACTGTTTGCTTTTAAAATAAAAGGGGTGGGGTTTTTTGGTAACTCGTAAGGCATAGAGGAGAACAGTATGTTACTTAGTTCACAAGGTCAATCAAAAATTGTTTTGGGAGGGGAAAAAGATTGATCTATATCTTCCTCACCTTTACCTCTAGGTTAATTAATCTGCACAGCCTTGCTGTCATTCCAGGCAAGAGCTTGATGCATGAAACTAGATAGCAAGTCAGAAAAATATTTTATATTCTCTTTCCATAAATTCATTATATATCAGAATATCCTAAATTATGGCAAAAACACGGGTAGAAATAAAGGACAGAAAGTAGAAAACCTGAAAGGAGATTGAAAGCTCTTTGAAGAAAGAATGGCATTTTGGTTCTTTGTTTATACATAATCTCCCAGAGGAGTCCTCTTTCATCACTGCAGATGTAACAAGCAACAGTAACGCAAAGGAACAAAGAATAAACTGAATATTTTTATAATGACTGGTTTTCTTCTCACCTTATAGCAAAGTTATTTGCAAAACACCATACACTCCTACTTGCTAAACATCTCTGTTCTCCCTGTAAATTCAAGTTAAAACTACTTGATTTACTTGCAAATTAAGTTTTGCTGGTTTTCCTTCCTCTCAGTCTTGCATAAGCACAGCACTTCTGCAAGAATGAGGATTAAAATGTCGCCAATGCTGAACTGTTAAAAAGATTTCAGTTGCAGAGACTTTTTTTGGTTATGTCCTGCTTAATTCAAGTTAAAATCAACCAACAGGGCTTTCTGACCTCTGATCATGAGTAAGAATTCAACCCATCATCTGCCTTTTATTCCGTGTCATCATATATAACATGGAAATAACTAAAAATTAACGATAGATCATTTTGGTAACATAAGTACAGTTTGTTCACTAATGGAGTCTTATTTCATCCCTGGAACTCCTAGTCACTCTTACAAAATGAATTCTTAAAAGTTTTACATAAAAATGCCCAAATTAAGTTTAGAAAATTGATAAAGGCTAGATAGATAATATCAAATAAATATACTTTCAAAGTCATTATTAGAAGATTAGATCATACTTGACAAAGATGCAAAAAGACAAACAGAAGTTAGATGTGTGAAATTACATCAGATGTGAGACACTAATAAAACATTGAAATTATAGGGAATAGATGAAAGACAACAAATAACTAAAAGAATCAGATGTTATTAGATAAAAAAAATGAGTCTGAGATAATAACAATAAACCCAGTCTTTTTTTATCAAGTGATTTTTCCAGTCTATAAGATTGTTGTCTTCATTTCCATTTCAATATAAAAAAATCTACTATTCCTGAAACTCTGAGGCCTCCTGCTGCAATCCTCCACTGCCTTACAGTGGCTACCAATAAGGCAACTCACTAGAAAGAGTGGCATCAGAGACTTAAAAGCTATCTTTTTTAATTGTACAAAACTCAGAGGAAACATGCTTGTCTGCTGGCTAAACTTTCCAAATTATTATGGTATAATATAGAAATGTAAATGCATGGTTTTCAAACACAAAGTACAATACATATCTCAACCTACCACATGATTACACCAAAGAAGAAAAGGGGTGACCTCACCCAAATAATATACTTTTGTTATGCCTGCTATGATATTCAGACAATAACTGAGTATCTAAATCTGCATCTTTCATAAATATGAATTAAATATTGAATGTAGATTCTTTTATCTGTGACCCACAAGCTGAGTGCTGAAGTATGTGATGCATGGTTGTCAGTTCAAACAACCTCACCACTACAACACCCACAGTAAATGGATATGTACCACTTGTATATCACACATCATGAGCTACATGTCCAGGGCTATTTTAACTCTGGTAGCAATCTGGCTGCTGTCAGATGACATTCATTTTTGATGTTCTGCTTCCAAATATCTTGGGTAAGGTTCAATGATAGATGTTAGGAGAACCCACTAGTCGCTGGATCATTATTCATAGATTAGCCCGGTTGCCCTAAACAGCTAAACAGAATCTAAGCCTTGGCATTTATTTCTCTGTGTGCAAATAACCATCATAGTACCTAAATCTTTTAACAATCAAAATGGGATTTTTTTTTTTTCTTGGTATATCTTTGTCTTTCTCTTCCTATTTTTTTTTAGTTTTATTTCATTCACTTTAAATTTCATGAAATAGACAATTTACCAGATCAGTTCTCATTTAAAAAAATCACTAGACACAAACACTGCCCCATATAAACATCAATAGGGCTCCCTTTCTCTGTATACTCACATCATTATCCACAGACTGCACACCTAATCCTGCTCCACTGCTGCTAATGGGGGGTTTGTCTTTGGACATAAGATCAGCCCCAAAGTCCAGATCTTCCAGTATAAGCTCCACAGCAAGGAGCAGATACTGTACTGCACAATTTCCTATTTCTGGAAGTTTTCACAGATTCACAGTGACAAAAGGCATCACAACTGCTTTGTAAACTCATCTCCATGGCATGAAAAGGAGCCAGGAGCTTGCAAGTCACATGGACACAAAAGAAAGAAAAATACTGGTTTAAGACTATTCCCTTCCATTACTGGCCCTAAGGGTAGGCTGACAGGTGGCTTTTCCATGTAAAGCATGTATTTTCAAAATATTTTTGTTTCATATTTTTCCTCCTAAAAAGGAAGAAACCACACTTCCAAGAAAAAGTAGATCAGCTTCTATAGATTGTAATGCTGAGCTGGGCTCCACCATCACTGGCAGGAGGAATGAAATGCCATTTGCCTGATAACTGTCAACATTTCAGACACGCCTCATCAGTCACAGCTTATGTAATCCCCTTTGTGTATCTTTAGAAATAAAGCCTTTCTCTCAGCTCATCCAAGTTTGGCAGCTTTTTATAGCTCCATTATCCTGAACCTAGCAAGAGTTCTCAATACATGAAAGGCATGGACCTGTTGGAGCGGGCCACAAAAATGATCAGGGGGCTGGAACCCCTCTGCTATAGGGAAAGGCTGAGATAGTTGGGGTTGTTCAGCCTGGAGAAGAGAAGGTTCCAGGGAGACCTTATTACAGCCTTCCAGTACTTAAAGGTGGCTTATAAGAAAGATGGGGACAGACTTTTTAGCAGAGCCTGTTGTGGCAGGACAAGGGGTGATAGTTTTAAACTAAAAGAAGGGAGATTTAGGCTAGATATAAGGAAGAAATTCTTTGCAATGAGGGTGTTGAAACACTGGAACATATTGCCCAGAGAGGTGGTAGATGGTCTATCCCTGGTTCAAGGTCAGGTTAGATGGGGCTCTGAGCAACCTGATCTAGTTGAAGATGTCCCTGCTCATTGCAGGGGACTAGATGAACTTTAAAAGATCCCTTCCAACCCAAACTATCCTATGATTTTTAGGTATCATTTGCTTTACTCTAAGCACATGTATGAAATTTTTTCCCAATCTGAGTCCTCAGACTGGAAGAAGAATGCCTCAACATAAATAAGAGGCTTTCTTGTGATGAAAGAGGAATTAATACTCAACAGTAATAGAAGCAACTATTTTCACTGTGAGATTTTTATTCAGCACATACCCAGAAATACACTCATAAACAGAGAAGATGGACTGCAACATTGGTCAGTTGCTTAATTTTCACGGAGAATATGATCCAGATTTTTTCTCCTCTCCATTCCTTTATTTTAAAGCTATTGTGCAGTGTCAAGACCATGCAAAACATCCAGTTTTTCAAGAAAAAAACATCAAAATCATGACTTAAAATTCAGAGGATGGTCCCTGAAAAGCAGAAACTGTGAAGCAGACTTTAACAATGAACACTCTCATGCTTGCTGTATAAAGCTGGTGGCCCTTCATCACAATCTCTCTGTTACATGCAGCTTGTATGTAGAGAGAGAAGCAGCAGATTGGTTACATTATATAGTTTATGACAATAGCATCTTGAAATGTCAACAACTTCACAAAGGAATCAATGAGAAATCCTGAATGAAGATTTTGAAATCAGCATCACAAAAATAGAAAAAAGTGCCAACTGCTTTTAGAAAATGTTCAAGTCCTGAACATGTCCGAAGTTCTGAAAAACTCACATATTTTGGCAAAAAAGAAACCAGTCTCTAATGAAACTGATAGCTAAGGTATTTTCCTTGTGAGGATTAAAGACTATGATTTAGTCTTAGAGCAAATCAACATAAAAGTTTGAAGCTGGAGTGCTTAAGCAGCCACAGGGGGAAAAAGAAAAAAAAACATTCCCAGGAAAGGTCAATAAATACAGACACATGGAGTAACCTTTAAAGGTCATCTGCCTTGATGAGTTGTTTCACAATGCCAAGCAGTTGATCAGGTTTTGAACAAAAGATACAAAATTATTAAACTCCACAATACTTCATAAGAGCTCCAAATGAAACAGAAACTCCTGTCCATAGCATGCTTCAGGTGAAGGGCTCCAATTTCAGCACAAACTTCTGATTACTCAGCTTCATCTGTCGCAAGCCAACTGTCGGCTCACAGAAACATTGCTGAAGTCAGTTCAGAAACATCTCCGTTTGCTCAGCCAAGCCCAAACATCAGCTATTTTCTGAAGCATGAAGCTGGCGATTTCAGTGGCACTGACAAGCCCTGCTCTGTGTCACATTAAAATACAGTTCTTAATACCTGTGAGATAATCACAGCTCAACTCATCTACAAGTCACAGGTGTTGCTTAAACAACAAGAGATGAGAAGCATGAAAAGTATCGTTTAGTTCTAGTCCAGATTTGTGTACCCCTCTTCTCTCATGTTTTTACTGAGGCATTCTTCAGCTGTGATTTTATATGCTTCTGTTGAGAAGGGCTTTCTGCTTCTTGCTGTGGGCTTCCCAGCCACCTGTAGCCATGAGCTGTTTGTCACCCAATCCCAGCATACAACCACTGGCATCAGAATATGACCATTTGCTCCAAAAATGACATGATTTCCTTTTAGCATACACTGAAACTGTCCACTCAAGGGAGAGAAAGAAAAGCTGTGCCGAGTCCTCTGCCATGGCCACCACAGAAGCCAAGACCTGGGTCCAGCTGCCCAGCTTCCCCCCTGAGATGAAAGCCATCTCCAGCTGCCAGCTAGCAGCAACAGCCCTGAAATTCAGAGAGTAGGAGTCTCAGCTGCAATGCTGAAGGGTCAAGTTTCAAGCCCTGCTACTGATAATATATGAGCATGGGGAAAACTGACACAGCAACAAGGCACAGGATTTGCTTTTGTCTTTTGTTTTTCAAAACCAGACCTAGAATGACTACATACCGAAGAGTCACACTAGGAGTGTGCTGAACAACTGGCCTGTAATGCAATTACAAGGGCACACATCATTTTTTCCATGGGATGTCTGCCTTGTTCACTACATGAGTGGGACACACGTGTGGGTAAAATCAAGATGGCACAAGCAACTGTAAATCTGTCAATTCCTGTACAGTGAGGGGCTTAACTTTTCAATCTAAATAACATCCTTTTACCATCACATACGTATCTAATTATACAAAAGTATTCAGACAGAATTCTAGAGGAAGCAGCTATGCAATGCCATCCAATGCATAGAAAATACCTGGTGTAAACACATTAGGGAAGTTTGTGTGTGTTTCCAGGCACTACTGAAAGTCAAGCTTTCATAGTTGAGAGCACATACAGCTGGCCCAAAGCAGTAACACTCACATCAAGTAGACAGCAAAGTCTGAAGGCACACAACACCAAAGTCAGCTAGACAGCTTGTGGTTACAGGGAAATGCCCCAAACCACAACAACTTTAGAAACAGAAATAAAGGCACTCTGCCAGCTCCCTCAAACACAGATTTCAGTATTGTCTTACAGTTTTTTTAACTAATTTAATAAGGTTTGGGTTTCTTATGGTTCTTCAAAAAACTGGTATGATGGTTCCAGATCAAGATTACTAAATACTTCCGTGAATTTGAGAGTTTGTGCTGCCTAACCACATATAAAAAGCAGAAGCGCTGGTTTCTATGCAGGTAGAAGCACTTCATTATCTCATGGAGCTTTTATAAGGACAGATAACAGTGACAGGCAGCAGAAAGAGATAATGCAGTAGCAAACCCTCTAAGTAGATCCAAGTAACTCAAATGAAAAGGTGGACGCTAATGATTATGAACATTGCTGAATGGATGACCTCATTTAAGCTTCCTGACAGAGCTCACAGTACAAAGACACAGGATTGTGGTCAGTACACATTTCACTCCCAGTTGCTGAAACGGGAGGACTTTCATAGCAGGAGCAAGGCCTAGGCTGAGGAATTCAGCCAGGCAGAAGAAATGGCTAAGCCAGACATAGTGAATTGCCTCTAAGACCAATTGTAATTCTATGTATTTGATAAACATGGGCAGAATTGGTGCAGGAGTTAGGAGGCAGGAACTAAAAACAACTCTTAAAAGAAATAAAAACATCATATGCAAATGTCATAGGTTCCATTAATCAAACTTGACAACGGTGGCACAGAATCTCCTGATTTCATAGCACAGGACCCTGAACAAGTACACCTGTGAATTTATGTTAGATACACAATAAAATCTATTAACATCAGCCTTCACTGCCCCATCTTTCATCAGATGTATCTTGTAACAATCATTCTGCCATTCAGGACATGAAAGATTCCTTTCACAATTGCCATTAAAATGAACTGTCAAATACACTCAGCTTAGAAATGATGACTTCTTTTTCTCCACCTGTGAGGTCTAAGATCCAAGGTGAATACACCTCATATAATCTAAAGTTCAGCATATCATATATTCTTAGGGACAAAATAAAGATGGCCAATTCCTCCAGGTAATAAGATACAGCTACATCATTCCCCTTAGCTCCTCAGCTGAGCTGTCACGATTTACAGTAGCATATCTGTTCTGGAATTTTATGAAAAGGAACAACTTTTAATTTAAGCAGAAGACACTCAGCAGATTTTCTGATTCAAATTAGTGTTGTCAATTTTTAGAGATGTTTTCATAGCAACATTACATTCCCTTTTCCCCTTTTCCGAGCCTTGCTCAGCTAGGCTCCTGTTAGTTAAACCACCTCTCCTAAGGCACATCTAGAAACTCCAGCTGTAATGCTTAAGCAAGAGCTCAAACACACATTTTTCCTGACTGCTGAAGGCTCTGCACTCCTCTAACCATTCATATTTTCACAGGTGAACATGAGCCCTGTTATCCAGCATGCAGCTGAACAGGAGTAGCTCTGGCCCTGCAGAAAGGCAGGAGGTCTTTCTCTTTTAGAAGTGGTAAGGCCTTTATGAATACATAGATGTTGGTTTTTTATTCTTCTTACAGATTAACTATAACAGGTTATATATTTGTATTCTTGTAGAAAACAATAGAATTGCAGACATCTGTGCCTACAGCTGTATTTTAACGTGAAAAGAAGACTATTTTAAACTGAATTAAGTTCTGGTAAATGGGGGGAAAACATCTTTCCTATCTATGCCAAAAGAAAATTTTTTCCTTTTTTATTATTTTTTTTTTTAATAGACTGGCACTTTCAAGTGCAACAGAAACAGAGTAATGTACACAAAGGCTTCAATTCCATTTATTCTGCTTTATATTCCATATATTCCCATTTCCAACAGGGGGTAGCATTACACTACTACAAGAACATTTGCTATTTAAGATACACTCAGTGTCCCAACATTTGCTAGCCTGAGCTTACTTTGTACAATAATTTCCACCGTTAATTTCCACTCATTCTGCACCAAGTAAAAACCACGCAAGGCAGAAACTCCAGCAAAACTACCCTACCAGTGCAAATAAGGCTCAGATGGGGCCCAAAATGTGCTGTGCAGATAATAAGCAGTGTTCTCATCTCATCCTTCTTGCTCAGCATGTAAAAGAAACAGAAAGGCAAGGTGCACAGAGGCTCCATGCAACACCTCACATGATCCATTTCTTTTGTATTTTAAAGTTCACAAGGGTAACTGTGCCACCACTGAGCATCTCAGTACTGCAGAAATACCTTGAAATTAGGAAGGCTTGACAAACAGAAAGTGTTGTTCTACATTTCCTTAGAACAGCACATCCCAGCAGAAACAAGAGAGTTGTGCTGCAGAAGGAGCCTTAGCCCATTTCAAGATTGCAAAAGTCAATGCAAAAGTACTGTTGAGTAGGAGGCTTGGAGACACTGAAAATAAATGAAAAGGATAATCATTAACATAAACATATATGTGCACATGTACTCAACAAAGGGATCAAGATAGTCTTGCTCTCTTGATAAATAAAGGAGCAATTTGTGGCAAATGTACACCAAAAGAGACATTTAACAGAAAAGGTCCAATAATCCATTCATTTCTTGACACTGAGGCATTCCTTCTCTGAGGAGGAAAGGGGATGAGCTTCAAACCACACGCATAAGAGACCTTTTACATTTTTTAATGAAAAATAGCTCCTATGCCACAGTACTGAAAAGTATCCTAACATCACAACTGTTCTTGTCAAAAAGTTTCTGATTAACAGAGAACTCCACCAGTATACAAATGTGGATAAAGTATCCCTTTTACTCAAGCTTTCTGCTTGCAACAAGATTTAAAATCCAACTCCTCTATCCATGAAGAAAAGGGATTCTTCTTTGCAAATAGAGAGTTTAACTCTACAGCTACAGTGACAAACAGTAAATAGAAAAGGGCTCAAATGTTGAAGTATTTCAAAAGCTGGCAAAGTGCAATCTCAGATGTTAGAGACAAATTCAACCTACCTCTACAGATTCTTAAAGACGGAGGAAGTTTATGTTAAGCTGTAATTATCATTTTGCAACATTCACATAGGGACTGCTCTAAGAAAAGTCTTTTCCTTTTTCTACTTCTCCCAAAGACTGTTGTTACACAGCGTGAGCTGAGCTTGTACTTGCA
>VYZX01004966.1:122252-136093 GCA_013401335.1 Brachypteracias leptosomus | reverse complement strand
ATTCCGGTTTTCTTCTCTAAAATAGCTCCCCAGCATTTCAGCAGAAGCACTCGCAACTATACATAATAAAGCCAGACATAAAATCGCAAGGCAACTTTAGAACAGTCCATCTGGCAGGCATTTCTATACCACAACAGCTTACCCACATTTTCTAACTCTTCTGCCTATAGGAAGTATTCATTCTGTTCTGAACATATAAATATTTTTCAGTGATTCATTCCTCAAATTGGTTTCAGTGAGTTTTGTGAAGCAGGTAATAAACAGTTTTCTAGCCAGTGGATTTGTTGCCACACTTGCCATTTTCTTGCTAACGAATGCCAAAATTGCATTACCCGTATGAAGATGTTGTTACCATATTATTAAACTTTACTAAGCCAATAGTAGGAAAAAAATATTTTCTCTCTACAAACAAAGTAAATCAACTTGGTATCAGGTTGCACAGTTATATTACAAACAGAACTTGCCTACATCACCTCTGTATGAGTGATACCTGAAGGATCTAATCTGATTAAAAGTCCATATTGGCTGTTGTCAGCCAGACTGAAAATACTTCCATAGATATCTTGAAGTAATAAGTATATTGAGCATCTTGAATTATGCAAACTATTTCCACTCATATGCCTTGTCACAGGTTGCGGACAAGTTTAAGTACAGTTTGTGTAATTGTGTTGGAACACATTTCATCTTTCTAATTTGCATACTTCCAGTTTTAAGTGGTTCTGTCAAAAAGAGTTGGTAGGAGAGGTCACACCCCTGCTGAGCATCTATTTTCAATCCTCTCATCGACTCACAGTGAGCTGCTGTCAAGCCTCCAGACATCCCATCCAAGTGATTGCTATCCTACTGGCACTCACCAATTCCTTCTGAGCCACGCAATTACTTTGATATCAGTGACTGTTAATCAAAACAGAATAATTTCTGCATAGCCTTCTATAATCCATGATCTCAAAAATATAATGTTGGTAGACATTACAAACATTTTGCAGAAATACATGTCAAGGAATGAAGGTTTTTTAAAGCAACTTTATCATCTTCCAGAAAATGAACCACATGAGAATCAAATCTAGGAATCTTAATCCAGGGCTGCCCGAAGATCTTTGCTCCCTCTGAGTTCAGCTCAATGCAATCCATACTTTCCTAATCTTTTTGTGTTTTTTTCCCTCTGCAGGTAAATTCTACTTCCTTCCTTTTTGAAAATGAAGCAAGAAAGTGTCTGCTAATATGTTATAGGATTCTGTAGAATTTTTCCAGAAAGAAATGGATTTCTATTTAGAAAAAAAAAAAGAGAAAAAAAAGCTTTCCATTTTCCCATTTTGGCCATGTTCCAAGCTATCTATTGAGTCTCTTTACAACTGCATCAAAAACAAAATACATACAAACCCTACATTCCCAAGGGAGTAATTTTGTCCAGCTTTTATTGTCAGAGTCCTCCTACTTCAAAACATTTATTTCTCTCTCCTCAGAAAAAATATTGCTCCTAACAGAGGAAGAAGTAGCCATCAGTTGTAGTAATAATAGGAGTTATTATCCAGCTTGACTGTATTTAGAAGAGAAAGTAGATTTTCCCATTTGTTCATTCTGGTGGGTACAAAAGGTCAATACCATGGTTTATCAATATCTTCACTGTCTCTCTGACAGAAATCAATATTCCAATATTTAGTACAGAAGAATGAATTCTGCTGAGCTACGTTGTCTACATTCCTTCACATAGGAAAGATGCTTTGTTCTCTTGACACTATTATCATCATTGCACTTGCCAGTGCTTCTGTGGCAGGCACTTCTTTTCCCATTACGGACCATTCCTATCTGTTCCACTTAGTGCTTGATCCCAAGAAGTGCCAAGAGCTTAATTATTATTTTTCTGATTTCAGATTAGAGCCTTTACTCTTAGCACAGGTGCTGTGGGGATTCTTTTATGATAGATGGAGAGTANGAAGGATCTAATCTGATTAAAAGTCCATATTGGCTGTTGTCAGCCAGACTGAAAATACTTCCATAGATATCTTGAAGTAATAAGTATATTGAGCATCTTGAATTATGCAAACTATTTCCACTCATATGCCTTGTCACAGGTTGCGGACAAGTTTAAGTACAGTTTGTGTAATTGTGTTGGAACACATTTCATCTTTCTAATTTGCATACTTCCAGTTTTAAGTGGTTCTGTCAAAAAGAGTTGGTAGGAGAGGTCACACCCCTGCTGAGCGTCTATTTTCAATCCTCTCATCGACTCACAGTGAGCTGCTGTCAAGCCTCCAGACATCCCATCCAAGTGATTGCTATCCTACTGGCACTCACCAATTCCTTCTGAGCCACGCAATTACTTTGATATCAGTGACTGTTAATCAAAACAGAATAATTTCTGCATAGCCTTCTATAATCCATGATCTCAAAAATATAATGTTGGTAGACATTACAAACATTTTGCAGAAATACATGTCAAGGAATGAAGGTTTTTTAAAGCAACTTTATCATCTTCCAGAAAATGAACCACATGAGAATCAAATCTAGGAATCTTAATCCAGGGCTGCCCGAAGATCTTTGCTCCCTCTGAGTTCAGCTCAATGCAATCCATACTTTCCTAATCTTTTTGTGTTTTTTTCCCTCTGCAGGTAAATTCTACTTCCTTCCTTTTTGAAAATGAAGCAAGAAAGTGTCTGCTAATATGTTATAGGATTCTGTAGAATTTTTCCAGAAAGAAATGGATTTCTATTTAGAAAAAAAAAAAGAGAAAAAAAAGCTTTCCATTTTCCCATTTTGGCCATGTTCCAAGCTATCTATTGAGTCTCTTTACAACTGCATCAAAAACAAAATACATACAAACCCTACATTCCCAAGGGAGTAATTTTGTCCAGCTTTTATTGTCAGAGTCCTCCTACTTCAAAACATTTATTTCTCTCTCCTCAGAAAAAATATTGCTCCTAACAGAGGAAGAAGTAGCCATCAGTTGTAGTAATAATAGGAGTTATTATCCAGCTTGACTGTATTTAGAAGAGAAAGTAGATTTTCCCATTTGTTCATTCTGGTGGGTACAAAAGGTCAATACCATGGTTTATCAATATCTTCACTGTCTCTCTGACAGAAATCAATATTCCAATATTTAGTACAGAAGAATGAATTCTGCTGAGCTACGTTGTCTACATTCCTTCACATAGGAAAGATGCTTTGTTCTCTTGACACTATTATCATCATTGCACTTGCCAGTGCTTCTGTGGCAGGCACTTCTTTTCCCATTACGGACCATTCCTATCTGTTCCACTTAGTGCTTGATCCCAAGAAGTGCCAAGAGCTTAATTATTATTTTTCTGATTTCAGATTAGAGCCTTTACTCTTAGCACAGGTGCTGTGGGGATTCTTTTATGATAGATGGAGAGTACCTTCAGTATTACTTTTTAGCCAAGAGTTCAGGCAGCCTCCTACAGGGCCAAAAGCAAGGCAGATCAGCACAGTTCTAGTAGGGTTGTCAAGTCTTATATTTACTGCGTCCAGCTTTGGAGCCCCCAGCACAAGAAAGATATGGCTCTGTTAGAGAGGGTCCAGATGAGGGCTACAAAGATGAGAGGTCCTCTCCTATGGAGACAGGCTGACAATATTGGGCTTGTTCAGCCTGCAGAAGAGAAGACTCCAGGAAGACCTTATTGCAGCCTTCCAGTGTCTGAAGGGGGCCTACAAGAAGGCAGGAGAGGGACTTTTCACAAATGCCTGCAGTGATAGGACAAGGGATAATGGGTTCAAACTGGAAGAGGGTAGATTTAGATTGGAAATTAGAAGGAAATTCTTTACTCAGAGGGCAGTGAGATACTGGAACAGGTTACCCAGGGAAGCTGTAGATGCTCCATCCCTGGAGGTGTTCAAGGCCAGGATGGATGAGGTCCTGGGTGGCCTGGTCTAGTGGGAGGTGTCCCTGCTGTGGCAGGGGGGTTGGAACTATATAATAGAATCATAGAATGTTTTAGGCTAGAAGGGACCTCTAGAGGTCATCTTGTCCAACATCCCTACACAAGTAGGGACATCTCTACCTAGGTCAGTCTGCTTAGAGCCCCAGATGATCTTGGAAGATCCCTTCCAACCTAAACCATTCTATGAATCTATAAAGTAGAATCTATGATTTTACTATGACAGCTCAACATTAAGTGACCTCCTCCAAACAAAGCTCTGGAAGATCCAGGTAACTGGCCCTTGCCAGTACAGCAAAGTAAAAGGAAGCCAGGTCTCCTGATTACTTGGGAGTGAGACCTATTACCAAGAAGCATCATAATATTGTGCAAAATAACAGCAGTAAACTAAGATGGGGAAAAAAAATCTTCCTTCCTTTGTGAACTGCTGACAATCAACACCTCAAAACAGAGCATAAGCAGACTCAACAGCTCAACTTAGCAAGAGGATGGGAGTTAATTCTGTGATACACTTGGGGTCCCGGCCAAAATTACAAAAAAAGGAAGACAAAACAAATCAAGCCCTAAGCCTGACATTACACCCACCTCTTTTATGCCCCTTTCCTCTGCCAGTTCCAACTGGAAAACATACTTTTGCTCCACTCTTTGATTTGCATGGTGCTGTGTGCTTTTGTCAGCACAACCAGCTCCAGAAATGACTGCATTTCATTGTCAAGGGCAGCAATGATCAGGGATTTCTTCTATTTCAGAACGATGTTGTGGGGAAATTGGTGTTTTTAAAGATGCTTTTGAATCTGTGAAAAGCCAAAAAAATAACACTACTTTACTCTGAAAATTTCAGAGCCTTTTACAGTAACTGTGATGTAAGCAACATGTCAGATTGCCAAATCATTGTCCAGTGCAGTCACCTAACTTTGTGGTGATACATGTTATGGAAGATACACTTCACTGCAGACTAATGTATCACAGTCAGGACTTCAAGAAAAACAATTGTAATTAAATCCCAAAAGAAGAGAGCACAAACGCAAGTTTTCTAATTAATGCCAAAAGCCAATAATACGCAAAATCCAGGGTCATCAAAGCATACAAGAACCTCACAAATACACTGTCACTCAGGTCAATAATGACTTCCAGATTCCTCTGAGGTTTTGACAGCGTGTGTGTTGCCCAATTGCCTAGAGCTCTGAGATTAGAGAATAAATACAAGCAGAAGCAATGCTGTAGATCACATATGCAACCTTCTCAACTGAGAATTTAGACAGCCTGTAGCTTTTTTGAAGGTGGGAGAAAGCATAAAAAGCTATAGCATAACACATCAATACTGTAAAAATAAGCTTTGAAAAAAGGCGTAAAAGGTGCATAATTACAAATAATTGTGTTTCTATATTTTCAGAGAAACAGAGGAAATAAACACAGTACAAGATGAACACATAAGGTTCAGTCCCATGGGCAGAGGTAATGGCTTCAAGGGAAAAAAAATAGCTACATTAAAGTTGTATATAACAATAAACTGTGATTTCTTTAGTATCTATTTTAATACTACATTAGAAAAGCACCTGATTAAAAGCCCCAAAATTGGAAGCCATTCTCAGTTACACGGATGTGCCAACATAGTCTGTAGCTGCTAGTTCTTGAATCTCACTACACAAGTTTACACTTTATAGGCCTTCTCTTTCACCACCTTCAAAAGCAGTGTCTACAATGAAAGGAGACACACCAGCTAAATCCAAGGTTAAGGGTTTTGTAGGGGATTTGGAAGACCAAGGCTGTATTTCCAACCCAGTTAGGGACTGTTCACGATCTTGGTTAAATCAGTTCAAGCAAGATCACAAAACAGACCCCAGTGCAAGATGTTCTTTACAATTCAAGCCCCTTCTCTGCCTGAGGACACACCAGCCTTGCTTCTCTCTAAGCTTAGTCTCTCCCTGGTCTACAACGCACAATGGAAACACAGATACTCATAGCAGCTCTAGATCAACATAGAGACTCTGCACTCACAACAGGCTGCGTGTGATTAGCAAGCCTTGGAGGGCCATGGTGCTGCATGGTTAAATACACCGAGTAAAGTGTCAGCGCAAGGATCCCAGTACAGACAGGTACATGCCTTCCCTTAGAGTTGTAATGCAAAATAAAGCAGTTTCTACAGAACAGACTAAAAGAGATAAATTTCCTATCAGCTAGTAAAAGCAATTCCCCAGTTAAACCAAGATCCACATCTCCCCCAGGGCAGGTAGCAGATCTCCCTATATCATGTAGGGAAGGGTTCTTAGCCACAAGAAGGATCCACTCAGCGCTGTGGATCCTGCTACCTGACAAAATCCCTCAACTCTTTTGTGCATGCTGACCACAGCGCCCCAGTATCTTCATTTAATACAGGTGTGCTGGGAGACTCAAAGTTTGAGGCATAGAGTTACTGTGGTATCAGGAACTATACAAATACCTCACAGAAGATTTGGGCAGACCAGCTCCTAACTTGGGACCACTGTCTCCAAGGAGGTTTTGGTATTTTTAAAGGAGCAACTAAAGTAGGTGGCTGAATATCAATCAGGATCAATGGTAACAGCCACACACAAACTGACACTTTTTCTTCTCCTCTACCAGGGCAAGTTAACTACCAAAGCAGTAATCAAGACTATATTTCTACATACATATGAACTCCCACTGACATAAATACAAGTTTAGGGTGAGCTGACATACATAAAAGTCATTCCTACTAATAGGCAGATTTAAAGCTGTCAACAGTGATTTGAGTATAACACCAAGTAGTGTGAAGAGACAGCTATAATCATTCCATATTAATTCAACTTGTAAGAATATGAAGGTCGGGGGACAAAAAGCAAAGCAAAACTAAAACCAGTACTTGGCAGATGGAAAAGGACAAAAACAGTTGGAAAATACTTTTATTTTTCAGACTTCTAAGAAAATTTACAAACAATGGTGGTGTAAAAAAAAAAAAGACACCCTATAAAAAAGGTTGACATCATTTCTCAAACTATAGCATCAAATGAAGTTACAGAGCAATAAGCATACAGTGAAATTCTATTCATCAAATTAGTATTAGCTATGTAGTTGAAAATAAGTCTAATAAATCTCTACAGCTTACTCAGCCCATAATAATCTAACATTCTGAGCTCAAAAATATACTTATAGTACATAAATAATTCATCTCTACAATCAATAGCACTGAAATCACCTAGGCAAAAATTACATAGCAAAGGCACACCTTATGAACTTTGTAAAGAAGGACATCTTGAGCACGCTACAGTAACATACAACAGAAAGCAGAACACCCTGCATGCTTGCTTATTAATCCCCAATGTCTAATATTAAATACAATATAGAAATAATAGAAGCAATATTTAGAGACTTTATGGTTCTATTCTTCATCCAGAGTGAAACAGAAAGGCTTCCTTGCCCTAATTTCTGTTTGAACCTTGGCATTTTCTCAGGATATGCTCTCCCTATGTTCATCATCACCCTTGTCATTGGTGGAGCAGGTGGTTCTTAACCAAATCAATCCCAATCATGAATGCCACCATGCTTTCCACATATGCATGTCTTCATTCTGCAACCTATCTCCAACTCTTCACATGCGCAACTCCAACACATGCAGAAAACATGCTCAAATCTAACCTCAATTTGCCAAAGTTTACATACAGGGCAGAAAACAAACTGATGCTTATATGCTTTATTACTGCTGTAGACTTTCCTCTACTAAGGTCACTCACTCACTTTAAATAGTAGGTATTTAAAAACCATCAACACAATTTAATTAACACCTTAATTTCAAATTGCAAAGGAACTCCAAATACTGGCACACTAAAGCCTTTTGAACATGAATTCAAATAAATGTGAAAACCTGGTGTCTTCATTAATCCATAAATCAACTCCTCCTGGCTCCAATGGCATTTTAAACATATTCTGTTCTGAGCAAAGGGAATAAGAACTCTTGTTTTGGCTACAGCATATGGATTTGTGCTTTCACTTTATTAATCATGAGAAAAGCCAAAGACGGTATCCATTAAATACTGCTAAAATAACTCATCTTGACAATTCAGGACAATGTATCAAAAGGTTATTTTTTCTTTCCAACAGAAAAACAAACCCATAAATCACTCCATTTAATAAGACCTCTTTCCCAACTGCTTACAAATATTTAGAGGGAAAAAAAAAAAAGAGGCAGATGTACATATCTTGTGCTAAAACAAGAGTTATTAAGAGGGCTGCACCAGTGTTTCTCTCGCTGAATTTGTTTAAATATTGACAATTCCTGAAATTCTTGCCAACTGTTATCATTAGGGCAACTAGAAACAGCATAAAACCTGGCATTACTTGGCACTATGAAATATGGGGTTGGTGTTGTTGGGGTCAACAGGCAGCTAAAGAAGTGACATAATTTAGCCTTTAATGCCTTTGCAGATACAAAAATGGAATACTCACTTTCAGCTTCCTGTCTGCCACAAATATCCAGGGTAAACGTTGATAAATTCATTCCTAAACTCACAATTCAGATCACCCAGAAACTTTTAGATCATGTGAGCTAACTGTACCTTAACTAACTCTTTCCTCGCTGCCTGTAACAAAGCCACCTTGGAGCTTTGAAGAGTCAATCTAGAAATCAGTGTTGTGCTTTTTTCCCCAACTTCTCTCTAACTATAGGCAGCAGACAGGGGAAGCCTGTAGCAGATCCATGGCCATGCACCTCGCTGCCTGCGCTGCAGAAAGAACAGCACTGGAAGGCCCTTTCATTCAGCCAAGCTTTCACAATTAGCCTAGAAGGCTAATGAGGGCCTTCAGTGCAGATGGCTGGCAAGGATGGTCTTGGGAGAACACAGATCCTAATAATCAACGTAGACACAATCTTCTAAGGCCTGTCACACCAGTGTCTCCCTACCTCCCAAATGCTGCAAGTACGTGACAAAGTAACATCCAGGGTTCTGTTACAGAGGCTACACAAAGCACCTCAAGCAGACAGCATTTTCTAGTTCTCGGGCATGTGAAGGCAGTCAATGGTGCAAATGCCCAGAACACCTCATAAGAAGAAAACAATCCCTCAAATTTATCTTTGAATTTTTCTTTCATAGTTTACTATACACTCACGCCCTTTTCATAGCAGTGATTTACATAATCTCACATGCTCAATTAAAATGTACACACTTCAATGACAGTATTGAACTCCTCAAACAAAAGTCTCTCTTGCTGAATCCCTACATCACACATTCCCTAATTTGAGCACTCCATCTAATCCTCCCAGCCTTTCAACAGCTCACCAATACAAGCAACTTCACCTTCTTCTAGTTTAGCAAACACATTCTCAATAAGTCTTCTCCAGAATGGATAAAAGCATATACATTCTCTTAATGCAATTACAATTAATATATAAAGCTTACCACTACAAAACGCCAAGAATTTAGCAGGGTTCAAAAAGAATTTATAAGAGTATCAAAGTCATAATAACAGATACTGGCAAATGTGTTTAGAAAGGCATATGAATCTCTGTACTTTAGGTTTTAAGTCTTTATATGACTGATATAAAAAGTATTTTTTCCTGCAAATAAACTATCTTGCTACTAGGCCACTAAATGAGTTTTTGTGTAACTCCTCTAAAGTATGTGTCACTGGCCAGTTATAATAGTGGATTAGTAGATCTGCTATGGATTTCCGCAGTGACCTAACTAACTTCTATTTCCTCAGTGAGAAGCTTTGCTAATCTGGCTTCTTGTGCAAGACATGCTCAAACTACAATGATAAAGAAAAGAAAAACATCACTAAAATAAAAATATCCATGGTGGTCACCTTAAGAGTGGCACATACTATTTGACCTCTCTTATTTTGAAATACCAGCAGCAAGACAGATCAATGTCCTTCGTGTTAAATTACTATTATATGACAAATTCATCCCTCTCAGTGCCTGTAAAGCTCCTGCCTCTGTCACTGCAAGCCACTCACATACACCCAAAGACAAAACTGGCCAATTTAAAAGGTGGTGACTCATGGCCTATATTGTTCAGTGTTTTTTTCAGGCACAGATTTTGAGTAGACTGTGTGCTAAGCCTATCAATTTGAGCAAAAACAACACAAAAAGTTATTATCCATTCAAATTATGAAGGAAACAATAGTACTTATGACCTGCAACTTAAGTAATTTTAAATTAATCATGTTATATGAAGTCAGGCTTGTTAGCATCTGCTCAGTGTTAGGTATTTACCTTTAGTCCACCACAGATTGGACAAGCTGAAAAAAGAGCTCTTGTCATCCCAAGGTGGGGGCTACATGTGTCACAGGGGTCAGCTGAGGCCCCACTAGGTGGTGGCAACTCACTACTTTTGGAGTCTGACACCTGTCCTTGAGGTTTTGTGTCTGACCACCTTGAAACAAAATCCATATATGTCTCATCACTTGAGTCCTTGCTGCTTTCTGCGAGTAAGGATGAAGGCCTTCCTCTTTCCTGTCTGTGCTCAGGTACCTTCCGTGCTTCCAAGTGTGGTAGTAGCAGTTTTGGGTCACTTGCACCTTGAGGTGACAGGGCCTGGTCCTTGGGTATCGTGGAATCTACAGTCTTCGGTTGCACATCTTTAGAAGCTGCCTGTAACAAACTCCTGGGTGTATCATAAATATGTCTGAGAGAGCTGGGAACCTTATACTCTGATCCCGCACCTCTCTGGGGCTCACTGTGAGGACAAGTACATAAATTCTGATCTGAAGGAAAGTTCAATGGCAAGCTTAGCAATGATCCAAACTCATCACCATGACAAATGTCCAAGCTCCCAGCATAAGAAGAGAAGCTTCCAGAGTAAGAAGAGTGACTACCAGTAGCAATTCCACTGTCAGAAGAACTCTGACGACCTATTTCCAGTAGCTGTCTGGATCGAAGGGGCTTTGGAGGCGGTTTAGTGGTGCCACGTGCTCCTTCTGGAAGGGTCTTTTCTTCCCCAAGATGAATGCCCTTTGCAGCCGCCAGCCCGTGACTCTCTTGAGAAGTGCTGGCTGAAGACTGTTCAGGCCAAATTGTCAGTCTGCTCCCAACACTAACATCTGAGTGGCTGGTATCTGAAGATGAGCTTGAAAGACTTCTATCGTCTCCTAGAAAAGAAGACAACACAACCTATGTTTAAAATACAATCAACAGACTGAAGCACAGCAAGTATGTACAAACAGAAAGGACTCAGAGTCCATCTGCTTTTTGTAAGCAGAACTTCTGTCAGAAAACCAGAATTCCTGCAATAATTCCCATCCCTACAGGAAAAATAAGATGCAAAGAGTTACCATGCCATAAGCCTATCACTCTGTGGAACATAATACATTCAGGGCTAAATTTTTGAAGTTTATGCACCAAGTTCTCCCATTTTCAGACACATTTTACTTCCATACAGTTAATTGGTTTTATTTTAGATGCTCTTATCTTGTATCACAGGGAACAGTCACAAAGTCCGATGCTCAGAATAGCTGAAAATGTTCTGGAGAAAATCTTGCTACTGTAACCCAAAGCCACATAAGACATTTCCATGTTTCTATTTGATATGAATCAACCGAATTATCTTATTTGTAATTTTTTTCTCTTAAGTCTTATCTCAATGACACTAAAGTGAATGTGAAAGAGACCACAAAAATAAAAATCAAACTTCAGACTGTCCTGTTCTCTCCTCTGAGCTCTCCTACACTGTCCTTCTCCATAATATCCATACCAAAATGCAATCATATAGCACTGTAACAAAAATGAGACTACTATTATAAAAATGTTTATATATCTATATACAAAAAGATCATTTATGATTCATTTATGCACATATTGCAATTTTTGTTTTTTCTCACTGATGCTTGCAAAAAGGACACTTTTACAGGTAACTGCTGCTATCCAAGACAGAATATGGAAGAAAAAAATTAAACACTGCCATGAAAGGGTCTAAGGGCAATGCACAAATAGTACATCAATACATACACAAAAACAAAGAAAACACTCTCTTGCAGAGACAGAGTCCACAATTATTTTCTTCCTTCTTAATAAAAGCAATGTGAAAACAAAGGCTGAGAGCAGGATCATTTTGTAGGTATTAATTTTAGTTAATTTTTATTAATTTTAAATCTTGAACAGTAAGTTGCCAGATGGGGGAGAAAAGGAAAGAATCCATTGCAAATGAGCTTCTGGTGTTACTGGGCTATTTCTAGTCTCAGTTGTTGAGGGAAAAGTTTAGAACAATTCTTCTGCTTTTCATGGAGTAATTCTTGTTATGTACTATCACAAAATAGCAATGTTTATCATGTTAAACCTAATTCTTCCTTCTTCCCCAGTGCTCATTGCATGACACTGGCTGGTGACCCCTGCATAAGTGTAGCTCCTGAGATTGAATTATACGGCTGTCTAGACAGAAAGCATGAATCACAAAAACATGAGTGTGGTTCTCAGCAACATGCTCAGAAGAAGAAATATACTTGTTAAAGACAAGTTATTGTGCTTACACATTTATCTATTTTTATTTTTAAAAATAAGACTATTGAATTTATTTTAAATCAATTCTCTTAGACAAATATTTTAGGCACTTTAGAGCTAGAGAAAATTAGAAGGGTCAAAGCCCAACTAGAACTCAACCTGGCTACTGCTGTTAAAGACAATTTAAAAATGTTTCTATAAATACATGAACAACAAAAGGAGGACTAGGGAGAATCTTCATCCTTGATTGTATGCAGGGGGAAACACAGTGACAAAGGATGAGGAAAAGGCTGAGGTACTTAATGCTGCCTTTGCCTCAGTCTTTAGTAGTAGGACTAGTTGTTCCCTGGATACCCAGCCCATTAAGCAGGAAGACCACGATGGGGAGCAGGATGAGACTTCCACAATGAAGAGGAAATGGTCAGTGACCTGCTACATCATTTAGATGAACTCAAGTCTATGGGGCCCAGATGGGTTATACCCAAGAGTACTGAAGGAGCTGGGGGGATGTGCTCACCAAGTCACTTTCCATCATTTATCCTGGCTAACCAGGGAGGTCCCAGTGGACCAGAGGTTAGCAAATGTAACGCTCATCTACAAGAAGGGTAGGAAGCATATGGAACATACAGGACAACCAGGTGATCAGGCCCAGTCAGAATGGGTTGATGAAAGGCAGGTCCTGCTTGACTAACCTGATCTCCTTCTATGACAAGGTGACCTGCTTAGTTCATGAGGGAAAAGCTGTGGATGTTGTCTACCTGGGCTTCAGTAAAGCTTTTGACACTGTTTCCCACAGCAGTCTCATAAAAAAAACGGCTGCTTGTGGCTTGGGCATGCATACACTCTGCTGAGTAAAACACTGGCTGGACAGCCAGGCCCACAGAGTGGTGGTGAATGGAGTTAAATTCAGTTGGCAGCTGGTCACAAGCAGTGCTCTCCAGGCATCAGTATTGGGGCCACTTCTGTTTAATAATGTCCACTTCGGGACATGGTCTAGTAGTCAGGAACATGTTGTGATGAAGGTTGGACTTGATGATCCTAGAGGTCTTTTCCAACTGAAATGATTCTATGATATCTTTATCAGTGATCTTGACGAGGAGATAACAGTGCGCTCTCAGTAAGACGACAGCAAGTTTGGTGGAAGTGTTGATCTGTTTGAGGGTAGGGAGGCTTTACACAGGGACCTGCACAGGCTGGATTGATGGGCCAAGGTCAACTGTATGAGCTTCAACAAGGCCAAGTGCTGGGTCCTGCACTTGGGCCACAACAACCACATGCAATGCTACAGGCCTGGGGAAGAGTGGCTGGAAAGCTGCCTGTTGGAAAAGGACCCGGGAGTGTTGGTCAACAGACAGCTGAATATGAGTCAGCAGTGTGCCCAGGTGATCAGAAACACCAACGACATCCTGGCTTGTATCAGAAATAGAGTGGCCAGCAGGAGTAGGGAGGTGATTTTATTCAGCACTCATGAGACTTTGAGTACTGTGTCCAGTTTTGGGTACCACAGTATAAGAAGGACA